>OX387185.1:22823865-23282285 GCA_947561395.2 Buxus sempervirens | reverse complement strand
CCCCCCCCCCCCCCCCCCCCCCCCCCCCCCCCGAACTTTTATTTTTTAATTAAAAATATATATATTTTTTTTATATGTTTTAATTAAAATTTACATTTTGCCCCCTCTAAAATTTCTGGTTTGCACCCCCCCCCCCCAACTCATTGAAATTTCTATATTTCATGAGAACCCCCTCTAAAATTTCTGGTTTGTCCCCCCAACTCATTAAAATTTCTATATTTCATGAGAAGTGTTAATTGAACATTTTTTTTGCCCCCTCACATTTGGAGTCCTAGTTCCGCCACTGGGCTTGACTTTTAGCTAAAGTCATCATTTTGACCATGTCTTTACATGAAGCCTACAAAAAATTTCCAAAAACCTTAATTTTTTAAAATTAAAACTGAGCATACAAAGGGTATTAAATTGTTAACAAGGTGCACCATGTTGTTTCCATGCTATTTTACCTAGGGCCTACTATGTCGTTTCGCTCATGGTTTGGAATTTTGCCAACATGTCGCTAGCATGCTAACGAAATTTCGTTTTTTTTTTTTTTTTTTTTTGTTTGGCGGCACAAAACTGGGGGATACAGACCATTTTTGTTTTTTTCCCTGGTATGCTGCAAAAATGTAGTGGCATGCCTACGAAATATAGCCGCATGTCGGCGAAATCTAGGAATTTTTTCCAAAAATTTCCCCAAATGTGGCGGCATATCGGCAAAATCTAGCGAAATTTCGATAGACCTTGCGCTCGAGTGCAAGGTCAAGCGCCCCACCCCTTATGGTTCTTAGTTTTTTAAAGGAATGTTAGAGATGGCTTGAGAGATCTCTCAAGCGATCAATTTTGGTAGTTTTTAGCCTAAAATCAGACAAAGAAAACAAGCACTCAACCAGGGACACTCGAGCGGTCCTGTCAAGCGCCCAACACTATAAATTGTTGTTTTGGGTATTGAGTTGATTTGCAATCCTAAATTGATTTCTGGGCAAATCCAATCTATGTACAAATAAGTTTTAGGCATCTAGAAGTGATTTCCAGTGGCCGAATAAATTTATTGAATTAATTGAGGATTTTGGACACGTTCTACTGAAATTGGTCATGATTTGGGAATTTAGTGAGTTTGTATTCTTCCTATTGATTTTAATTGAATTGGAAGTTTTTTGCACCTGTATTAGTTGCTCAGAAACATGTTTTAATTTTTGTAATTGCATAAATATGGTTTTCCATTGATTTAGGCATGTTTAACCTAATTTGAGGATTTTGACAGTTTTGGGTTATATGTCCATGATTGAAATGATTTGAATGTCATTTATGTTATTGGAAAGCTGCCTTGAGGGCATTTAATTGATATCCTCCATGATGGAGTGGATTTGGTCATGATTGACCCATGTTTATCTGTTTGAAAACATTGGTTTACAAATTGGCTTTGTTTTTATTTCTTTCACTTAGCTTGTGTTGGATCCATTACTTAAGCTTAGTAATGTAATTGTTTACTTTATTGCTATAATTGCATGGGCATGAGTGTTGCCACAGCTAGCATAGAGCGGCACCAAAACCCTGAGTAAGCCAGTGTTGTCAATGCCGAAATCTGGAATAGACCAGCATTGAATGACGAAATCCTGAGTAAACCGTCATTTCAGTATCCGAAACCTGAGTAGGCTGGATTATATACATGAAGGCATGGATTTGGCTATAGCATGTCGATTATTCAATTAAAGTAAATTACATAACATTGGCCTATGTTGACATTGTTGTTTTGAGATATAACTATTGGTTTGATTGGACAGTTGGTTTATCAGGTACTTATTTATAATCGTATTTGATTTAATTGGATTCTACGAGATTGACATCGATATGATTATGTATATTTATTATGGCATGGGTTAGAACTGTGATAAAATGTTTTAGCATGCATGTGCTACTTATTAAGATATTTTTATCCCATACCAATTTTGTTTTGTTTTTAGCAACGACTATCGGAGTAGAGCTAGAGGACTTATATAGAGAGGAGGATTATTTTGTGCAGTATGTTTATATTTTGATGAGATTTGTATCATTTGACATTGGGATTTGTTGAGGATATTAGATTGTTAGTTTTGATTCATAATATACTTGCTTGTGATATTGATTAGTTTTCCCACGCTTAATAGAAGTTTAAATTTCCACACTCTGAAATGTGACTCATGATTTTGATTCTGAGTTTGGTATGAGCAATTGGGCCCATACATAACACTCCAGAGACGTATTTATATCTTTAATGAACAAATCAGATCCAGGGCGTTACATATAATCAGTCCCAGACCATCGTTGACGGAAGGTAAGATGACTGGCTTCTCTGTAAGGTCCTACACCATCGCCTAGTCAGAAGAAGCATGGACTTTACACGAGGGGTAGAGGGAAGACTTCCGCTTGCCCCATCATGTCAAATATGGACAGTACATGCATGGGAAGAATGACATACATGCATTGCATATATGATTGATATCTGTGTTTGCTTATAACCTGTTAATCATGTTACTTGATATGACATGGTGAGATGTGATGAAATATTCTGTTGATATTACATAAGATATATACATGATTGAATTGTATATGTGTTTGTTATTAGTGGGGTTTCCTTACTGTGCTGTGAGCTCATAATCTCATTTTAGCATTTCAGGTTAAAGATTAGCTGAACCCTTACCAATATAGCTGGAAAGAGAGAGAACAAAAGCAAAGACTTGTAAATTGATGAATAAACAGACTTTTAAATTTCTGTTTTGTAAATATTGTGAGAATAGTGGATGCTACTTGTCTTTGGTGCACAACTTGTTCCCCATGTTCCACTATTATATCTTTTATTGTATTCTGATGGCCAGCTGTCTTGATATGGGAAGGCTAGTACCCATCGAGATGGTTTGGTGACTATTGTATCCCTAATTAATATTAATTAATTAAAGGGGATGTGACACTGTGTGAGGCTTAAGCACTTCTTTTATCGGGAGGGCTTAATAACGTAGTGAAGACTATGGCGGCAAAGTGTGACTCACTTGTCAAGAAATGAAGTATGACCAGCAAGCACCAATGGGGTTATTATAGCCGTTACCAATACCAAGGAGGATTTGATTATGGACTTTGTGGAGGGATTACCCAGTATCCAAGGTTATAAGACAATTTTGATGGTAGTAGATCGGCTAAGAAAGAGTGCCCATTTTATTCCGCTTAGGCATCCTTTCACAGCCAGTAGTGTGGCCAAAACCTTTGTGGATAATGTAGTCAACTTGCATTAATTCCCTAGGAGCATCATGACAGATAGGGGTAAACTCTTCATGAGCTCTTTCTGGCAAGAGCTTTTTACCTTATAGGATAGCAAGTTAAAAGGCAAGCTCATCTTATCACCCTCAGACTAATGGGCAAACTGAGGTAGTGAACCAGACACTTGAGCGATATCTATGGTGCTATTGCCACGAGGAGAAAACTAGTTGGAAGGAGCTCATTCCTAGGGCTGAATATTGGTACAACACCACGCACCATGCTTCAATTAATATGAGCCCCTTTGAGGTGGTATATGGGAGACCGCCGCCAGCGCTGAGTACTTATGAAAGGGGCACAGCCAAGAATGAAGAGGTTGAAAGGGAATTATTGGCTCAAAATGAGATCCTTGCTAAGGTGAAGGAGCTTGAAAAAGCTCAAAAAAATGATGATGAGGGGTATTATGACCAAAGGAGAAGGGATGTGGCTTTTGAGCCAAGAGAGTACATGTTGATGAAATCTTGCTATTTTGAGTAAGTGGGGACTGTTAGGATCCCAACCAAGGTGGAGTGATTTGTGAAATTGAGTTTCTAATTAAAGAGGATTGAGTTTCTATATTTCAGTGGAATAATTAGAAATAGAAATTTTCTAGAGATCTACTGCACAGATTAACCTTTTTAGACAAATTTGTTTTTTTTAGAAAGATCTCCAGATCAGAATATCTTTGGAGATTGCTTTCTTTTCTTTCTTTTATCAATTGTACTATAAAAACAAAAATCTTCTGTGTATATTTGTACTTTAGAATATACAGAAAATACAATTCTTCATCTTCTTCATATTTCTTCATGGTATCAGAGCCGTCCTTTCTCTAACTCTAGTCTTCAATGGCGGAAACTACTGTCAACAGTAGAGGTTCAATGTCGTCAAAAAATCCCAATGGTGAGACAGAAGCTATCTCCACCACAGGATCAAGTGGACTTGACAACTCTTCCTTTCAACTTACGGTGGAGAAACTCAATGGAAAAAACTTCCTTGAGTGGACTCAAACAATCAAACTTGTGCTCAATGGCAAAGGTAAACTAAGTTACCTTACCGGAGAAACGAAGAAGCTAGCCTCAACCGTTGTTGTTGCTCTGCAAAGATGGAAGTCAGAGAACTCAATGGTGACTGTGTGGCTTATTAATTCCATGAAACCATCAATTGGTAAGATGTGTCTATTCTTGCCAACAGAGAAAGACATTTGGAATGCAGTACGAGAGGCGTATTCAAACATTGAAAACTCTTCTCAGATATTCGAAATTAAAACCCAATTGTGGCAGATGAAGCAAGAGGAAAGAGAAGTCCCAGATTACTTCATGGAGATGACAGCGCTTTAGCAAGAGCTTGACTTGAGTTTCGAAGAAGAGTGGGAGTGTTCTGCTGACAATGTCTGATACAAGAAGAAACTCGAAAATGAAAGAGTGTATGAATTTCTTGTTGGGCTCAACCATGGTTCAAAATATCGTGCCAATGTGTCATATCGACCAATCCAAAAATGGATACGTATCAGATACGCATCGATACACTATAAAATGGTGGATACGCACAAAAAATGGTGGATACATAGAACAAAACCGATTTGGATAGAAAGATAAGCTAAAAATATGACAAATAAACATGTTCTTACATCATAGGCATATACAGGATACATATTGGTATGGAATGGAAACAAATCGGCATAGGCACATATGAATGAAAACTTCAGAAAAAGTACTAACAGATTAATAAAAACAATAATATTCTAAATAAACTAAAAACAAGAGTAAGAAAATTTATTCATATTATACTTTATACAATTAAAACCATACAACAAATTTTCAATAATCCATACAAATATCAATAACTAAATCATGGAGGTTGATATATATAATTTTATCAACAATTATCTCATCCCATAAAAAAATTTTGAACTCCAAAGGTCAAGTTTTGATAAAATTAAAATAATTTTCTGATATTTATAATTAGTTTTTTGACAAAATAATTATTAGAAATAAAGTTTTAAATGAAAGTTTACAAAAATCATTGAATTGATAGATCAACCCTATGCCCATCTTATAGAAAAAATTCAACTCAAATTAACAAATTTTAAATGGTTATTTTAAATACTAATTTTCATTTAATTTTAGTATAACATAAATTGTTTTCCGAAAAATAGCTAGATCCATAGATTTCACTTGAAATCAGTAGATTCATATAAAGGAATATCAAATCATATTTAAACATTAAAAAAATAATGATTTATCAAGAAAAACTTCAAACTCCTTGAAAAATGTTGACCGATACGATTTTTTTGTTTGATTCATTAAAAGAAGTTTATCAAAAATCTTTTGAGAAATCATGTCAAAAATAGGCTTCGAACAATGGGTTGTAAAGGATTCTCCAAACTCCTTTTGATTTGAGAGAGAATGCCTTTCTTTAGAATGGCCACTTTTGTCATTTTTTTTTATTAAGTATCCACTGTATCGAGCGTATCGACTATATATTGAACGTATCAACTATGTATCGAGGGTATCAACAACCGTATCAACCGATACAATTGACTTAAGGATACATTGTTGTGTATCGTGCCGTATCACACGATACGTCACACGATATAGGATACGTATCGATACGGTACGATATTTAGAATTATGGGCTCAACCGAGACTTGGATGATGTTAGAGTAAGGATTCTGGGCCGTCTTCCTCTACATTCAATACGTGAAGTTTTCTCAAAAGTAAGACGAGAAGAAAACAGATGAAAGGTGATGCTAAAGGAGAATGTTAATACTAAACCTAAGATATCTGCCTTGGTGTCTAAAATAACATCAGCTAAACCTGGTCCAAGACAACAAAAAGGTCGTCCCTGGAGTGAGCATTGCCGCAAGCCTGGACACACAAAGGATACATGCTGGGAGATACACGGGAAGCCGGCTAACTGGAAACCAAGGCAAAACAATAGGAATCGTGGCTATCAAGCTGCAGTTGATCATCAAGTTGAAAAACCTTAGGAGGAAAAAGGCAATAATCAGATTTCAAGTGGTGCATTTAATTCTGAACAACTGGAGCAACTCTACAAAATGTTTTCTAGCTTCCAAACATCTGGTCAATCTTCCACAAAAAATTCTTCAAGTTCATTAGCTCAAAGAGGTAATTTTTTTGAGAGCTTTAAGCACTACCTCTCGATCTAAAACACCTTGGATTATTGACTCAGGTGCCTCTGATCATATGATGATTCTTATCATCTTTTCTCCTCATACTCACCTTGTGCTGACAATCTTAAAGTTAAAATTGCAGACGGGTCACTCTCATCTGTTGCAGGAAAAGGAATTATTCAAATCTCAGACTCTATAACATTAGAATCTGTCCTTCGTGTTCCAAATTTATCTTGCAATTTATTTTCCATTAGCCAGTTGACAAAACATTCCAATTGCTCTACTAAATTTCTTCCATCTCATTGTATTTTTCAAGACCTATCATCGCGGAAGACGATTGGCAGTGCTAAGGAATGTGATGGACTCTATTACTTTGATGAGGCTAATATGGGTGAACAACATCGAGTTGCAATTTGTGATTCTACTTCTATTTCTGAAAATAGTGAAATTTTGTTATGGCATTTTAGAATGGGTCATCCCAATTTTCAAAATTTGAGACATTTATTTCCTTCTATCTATTCAAATACCAAGTGCTTTGATCTTCAATGTGAAATCTATGAACTTGCAAAACATCAGCATACTTCATTCCCAAAATCCATTTATAAGCTATCCAAACCATTCACCATGATTCACAGTGATGTGTGGGGGCCATCTCACATTCTTAATCGTACTCACACAACCATGATTCACAGTGATGTGTGGGGGCCATCTCGCATTCTTAATCGTACTCACAAAAAATGGTTCGTTACTTTTATTGACGACCATACTCATATTTGCTGGGCTTATTTGTTGAAAGAAAAATCTAATGTCAGATCTATGTTTATCTATTTCCATTCAATGATTCAAACACAATTTCAAACTCAAATTCAAATCCTTCGTACTGATAATGGCACAAAATATCTCAATGCTTCTTTGGGTGATTATCTTCAAAGGAACGGGATAGTTCATCAAAGTTCATGCGTTGACACTCCCCAACAAAATGGGGTTGCCAAATGAAGAAATCGACATCTTCTTGAAGTTTCCAGTGCCTTGTGGTTCACTACCAACATGCCCAAAATATTCTAGGGAGATGCCATTTTAACAGCCACATATCTCATAAACAAAATGCCCAGTCGTGTTCTTTCATTTGAAACACCTCTCCAAAAATTCCAGAATTTTTTTCCTACCTCTCGTCTCAGTCCTAGCCTACCCCTCAAAGTGTTTGGTTGTATAGCCTTTGTTCATGTGTATTCTCATCATCGAAGTAAATTGGATCCTAGAGCTCTTAAGTGTGTTTTCGTTGGGTATTCCCTTACTCAAAAAGGCTACAAGTGCTATGATCCATCCACAAAAAAGGTATTTGTTAGTCTTGATGTTACATTTTTTGAAAACACTCCTTACTTCAAAAAATCTTCTCTTCAGGGGAAGAATTTGAATGAAGCTCATTTTTTGAAACCAGATATTTTTTCAATTGATACCTCAAATTCCAAATCTATTTTATCACTTGACTCTAATATGCCATGTACAGAAGGAAACTTGAAGATGTAGGAAAACAAAATGACAATGAGATACTTATTTATTCAAGGAAGCCAAAATTAAGGGACAAGGAAAACCTAACTCCTGAGGCACCAAGAGAGTTGGAACTAGTGATAGATTCAAGTGTCCATAATTTCCCTTCTCCAAGCATTCATGAGTCTTTTTCCAACTCAGATAATTTTGAATTTTCTAATATGGATTTACACATTGCTCTCAGGAAAAAGACTCGATCATGTACTCTCCATCCTATCCAAAAATTCATGTCTTATAATGCCCTATCTATAGAGTTTCGTACTTTTACATCTAATCTTGATAGTGCAGAAATTCCAAGGAATATTTAGGAAGTTTTGGAGGTTCCAAAATAGAGAGAAGCAGTAATGGAAGAAATGCGGGTTTTGGTAAAAAATGAAACATGGGATATGATGGATTTACCAAGAGGAAAGAAACTGGTTGGTTGTAAATGGGTTTTTACCTTGAAATATAAAGCTGATGGGACTATTGAGAGGTACAAAGCTTGTCTTGTAGCAAAGGTTTTACGCAAACCTATGGCATTGACTACACAGAAACATTCGCACCGGTTGCAAAATTGAATACCATTCGAGTTCTTTTGTCATTGGCAGCAAATTCAAATTGGCCTCTTCATCAATTTGACATTAAGAATGCATTTTTGAATGGTGAACTAGAGGAAGAAGTCTACATGTCAATACCACCAAGTTTCTGTAAAAAAAGGTGAAGAAAACCGAGTATGTAAACTCAAGAAATCTCTGTATGGTCTCAAACAATCACCGAGAGCATGGTTTGATAGATTTACAAAGGTCATAAAAAGTCAAGGATATCAGCAAGGGCAATCAGATCACATTATGTTCTTCCAACAATCTGAAGATGAAAAGAAGACAATTCTGATTGTATATGTTGATGATATCATTCTAACCGAAGATAATATGGTTGAGATGGAAAGACTAAAGAAAGTCCTAGCCACTGAATTTGAAGTAAAAGACCTAGGGCAGATGCGATATTTCTTGGGAATGCAAGTTGCAAGATCAAAACATGGGATTAGTGTCTCTCAACGAAGGTATGCTCTTGACCTTCTAGTTAAAACTGGTATGCTTGGATGTAAACCAAGTGACACACCCATCGAAGCAAGGAAGAAACCAGAAGATGTTGGAAATCTAATTGAAAAAGATAGATATCAGAGACTTGTTGGCAAGAAAATCTATCTATCACACAAAAGGCCTGACATTGCTTTGGCAGTCAGTGTTGTAAGTCAACACATGCATTCACCAAAGGATGCTCACCTAGAAGCTGTGTACAAAATTCTCAGATACCTCAAGGGCTCTCCAGGAAAAGGGCTGCTATTCAAGAAAAGTGATACCAAAGAAGTAGAAGTCTATACCGATGCTGATTGGGCAGGATCAACAGAGGATAGGAGGTCTACTACTGGGTACTGCACCTTTGTATGGTGGAATCTAGTGACATGGAGAAGTAAGAAACAAACCGTAGTGGCTAGAAGTAGTGCTAAAGCAAAATTTAGAGCAGTTGCACAAGGAATGTGTGAAGGTTTGTGGTTAAAGAAACTCTTGGAAGAACTAGGTGTCATAGTAAAGTCTCCAATCAAATTTTACTGTGATGATAAAGCAGCAATCGGTATATCTTTAAATCCAGTTCAGCATGATAGGACCAAACACATAGAGGTGGATAGACATTTCATCAAGGAAAAGGTTGAAGATGGGATCCTCTGTATCACTGTATGACTTGTGTTTCTACAAAAGATCAAATTGCAGACATCTTTACCAAAGGACTATCTCGGCAATGTTTTGATGATTTCATTTGCAAGTTGGATATGGTCAGCACCTACCATCCAACTTGAGGAGTGATGAAATCTTGCTATTTTGAGTAAGTGGGGACTGTTAGGATCCCAACCAAGGTGGAGTGATTTGTGAAATTAAGTTTCTAATTAAAGAGGATTGAGTTTCTATATTTCAGTGGAATAATTAGAAACAGAAATTTTCTAGAGATCTACTGTACAGATTTACCTTTTTAGACAAATTTGTTTTTTTAGAAAGATCTCCAGATCAGAATATCTTTGGAGATTGCTTTCTTTTCTTTCTTTTATCAATTGTACTATAAAACCAGAAATCTTCTGTGTATATTTGTACTTCAGAATATACAGAAAATACAATTCTTCATCTTCTTCATATTTCTTCACATGTACATCAAGCTTCAACCTTACAAACAGAAATATTTGAAGAAGTTTAATGTGAAACTATCCCAGAGGTATTATGGGCCTTTTGAGCTTTTTAATTAAAAAAAATCAGTATGGGTAGTTTAGATTTTCTGCTATCGTTAAGGGTAGTTGGGTAATTTTGTTTTTATTAGTAGGGGTAGTTTGGATTTTCTACTTTGAGGAAGAATAAAGACCAGTAGGAAACCTAAATGAAGGGAGATCTGGAGACTAACGGCTGGAGGCTGACTTGTTTTTGGTTTTCTTCGGCTTTTCAAAGTAGCACTACTTTGATTCACTTAGGCTAGGTTAAAGTAATTCATTGATTTTAATCTAGAGGTTTAATCAACTCAATCCTGTGAGTTGATTGAATCAATTTTCTGTTCTATCTCTCTTGAATTTTGAGTTTTCCCTAAATCCCTAAATCTTCCAATTTCAATCTAGAATAAACCTTTGATCTGAAATTGCAATCCCTAGCCACCTAATTTGCCAATATTCTTATGAAGTTAGCGTGAGTAATTGAAGGAAACATCAAACTTGAGGAGCAATCTGAGGGTAGATAGGGTTTATTTTTGGATTCTTAAGCAGGTCCTCAACAATATCTTGGAATGAATTTAGTTCATTTCCATGTATCTTAGACTGAGGTTTTGATTATCCCATGTACCTTAGGATGATATTTGGCTTCCTCCATGTATTTTGGAGTGATTTTTATGCCATGATGGCTCTATCGGAATTGGTTTGGACAAATTGTTGGACTTTGGTTTAAGTGTCTAGAGGGCATATCTTAATTTGGATCCATACTTTAGCTAGATAGTGAAATCGATCGTTCTTTGTTTGATTAACCCCGTGGTCCATGTATGCTTCCACCATATATCTTGGTAAGGCCTTTTTGTATCTAGTTGAGCCGTAGAAACCCTTCCACCATGTATCTTGGTGAGGTCTCTCTTTGGTATGTTGCTACAGTTTGACTGGGTTGTACTTGCCAACCCAAATACTGTATGTGGTTTGGGTGCTCCGCCTTGTTTTTTTATGTATGTGTATTGTATCTGGCCAACTTCATACATATAAAATGTAAGGTGGCAATTGGAGCAGATCCTTAACATCTCAAAGAAATCTTATTTCATGAGTCCTATGATATTACGCCTTGTTTCGGGATTTAGTTTTAATTGTGGATTTTGAGAAACTCAGAAAATATTATTTGTTTACCTATGGGATTTGATCATTGCCATTTATATTGCTTACTCTGGTTCATTTATATTGGTTTTGGTACTCGGCATTTAATTTGGAAAATGGTATGGGAAATATTGCTTACATTGCAGAAAAAGTTTTATACTCATCTGTTTGCTGTTATCATAGAAATTGGTTCATTGCTTTTACACTTCGTGCAATGTTTTGAGAAATATTGGAAAAATTGGTTTACAGCATGAATTGTTGCTATTTAATGAGATTTGATATCTCATATAGCGTTTTCAAAATGTTTTGTTTTCAGGTTATTTTGGCGAGGACGCTACAGGGTGATTAGCTCACTAGTGGGTTTTGAAGAAGACTAAGAGATTAATAAGGTTAAAATTTATAATAGCAATTCCTTAAAGTAAGATTAGTTGGCCCTTCTTATTGGATTACATTGAAATTGTGTAATTTGGATACAATAACTATTTATTATTATTAAAAGTAGAAGTTTTGAATTATAGCGCACTCCGATATTCCTCTCTATCTCTTTAGTATTATTATTCCATTATTTTGTTACCACTGGTAAATGCCTCGATCCACATTTTTGAAAAAAATATGCAATGGGAAATCTACATTTCATAGGCATGCCACCAAATTTTCTTAAAATTTACCCAATGTGGGAAAATATTTCTCAGATTTTGCCGACATGCTACTACATTTCCCGGCATCCCAGGAAAAAAAACAAGGAAGGTCTATACCCCCTGTTTATGGATGAAACAGCCTATATAAATGTCTAATTATTTTTTTACTACATTTCATATTTTTTTGGCAATATTTCATATTTTTATTCATTTTTAATATTCACCAAATATATAAATTACTTTTTGCTATTAAAAAATAAAATTAACGACAATTATATGTAAAACAAGCACTCTTCTCCAATATGTATTATTGTAGAAGATAACACGGGGCTATTTAAAGCCCTTGCAAATAAAACTGTTAAGTTTTTTAAAGGCATAGGCGGAATTTCAGCTCATACTGTATAAAAAAAAGAATCGAAATGGGAGAAACTTCGAAGTTTATCTCATTTGAGTAAGAAATGGATGCCATGAGCAAAACCTGCCTCCCATGCCACACATTTTGTGAGCCAAATAAGCATCACAAGATGAATTTCTCCCATTTCACTCATTAAACATTTGTTACTCAAAACTAACGATTCATCGGTGTCACTCTCCACCAGCACTGCCAATCTATAGATTGGCAAAAAAGGCCTTTTATAATAAATTTTATTTATCACGATATTTTTAATACGAAATTAATTAAAAAACAATTTTTCCAAAAAATAGAACATTAATTATGAAAGATTTGCAATTAACTAAAGACCTAGGGAAGCAACAATAAGAATGAGGCACCAACTAATGTCTGTAAAGTAGATAATAGGATAAATGTAAAGGCCAAAACTCTCTTACAGTCCTCTGAAAAAGCTACGATTATTCCAATCATTCAAAATTAGGAAAATTCATCCAAGTTTCGAGAAATTGCAGAATGCACAAGGATATATGTCATAACAGATTTCTAAGTGTCAAAGGTGATACAGTAAATTTATATAACCTTTATAGAGCTTATGAGCAGTTCAGCTTGTGAACAACAAATTGAGTGAGACATAAAAAATCCATTAACAGTATATAAGTAACTACAAGCAGTAAAAGCAACTTGTGGTTGAGAGTACATGGAATATGGGTTCAGCATTCAAACTTTGAGGAACATATGGAAAGTTTATGGATATAGGGTAATAAAATATTTCTGACATCTCAGTGCCTACAGTGATAAATTTTGCTCAATTTCTGAATAACTCAGTCAACAATTGATCCTGTGAAGAATAAACAGAATGAACTGTGCAGAAATTCATTGACTGTAAGACAGTATCTACTAGTAGCAATAACAACTTCCTATTATAAATAGACAAATATTGATAATTCCTGAACTAGTAGCATATCTCCAGAGATTTATAACATGGTAAATTGGGAGGAGATTCAAGCAAAAAAAATAAACCATCCATTTTCTCTTCTCATAACTGATCACCTAGAGGACGTGTATCCACGTAGTTAACGTGGAATCAGTTTCATAGTTGTAGCTTTTAACGGATAGGCATTGCATAGTTTTATTTAGGAGCATAGTATTTTTGAGAATTTAAGCATTGGGTAGTTTTATTTAGGATAGCATGGTTTTTTTGAGAAATTCGATAGACTATTTATGGCAATCAAAAGGGAGGGCCAGAATCCTAGAGAATATTCTCCAAGGTTTGCTTTACTAATAGTATAGATAGATGTATATACTATGTGTACAATTTGGCACGTAATACATGTGCCACAGCATATCATATTTAAGCTAAGGGTATTTATGTCCTTCAAACAATTTAAATATATAAGAAGACAGTGGTAACAAGTTATTCTCTTGGTGTCTCTCTTTCTTCAAATTCATAAATTAACATGATACCTATGCTACAAATCTGATTCTGTTCAGACTCCTCTGTTTTTTTTTCTCTTTTTTGTTGCATCCCCTCTTTCCGGATCATGTTTGGTGTTAAACAACTGTTGGCCCTAAAATATTTAAGCTAATAGATGAATGTGTAACTATGTACATCAAAGGATCTGATAAATGATAACACTCCCACGCACGTGCAACTTTGCATGGAAACCTATATAGGGAGGACAAACACAAAGCGCACACACACACACCCTAGCTACAAATAGACAAATAAATGCCAAGGTAAACCTGTCCTCAGGAATCAATCACTAGACCTCCTGCTATGATACCATGTTAAACAATTGATTGACATAAAAGCTTAAGCTGATAGGTGATGGTGATGGTGTAAATATGTATATCAAAGGGCCCAACATACAATAATTTTTTGTTTCCTCACAGAAAAATAAGAAAATAAATAAATAATAAAACCATAAACCTAGTATTCAACTGGTGAAGCAACCGATATGGAAGATCGTGTTTTTCTGGTATTTATCGATCATTCCTTCTTCATTGGAAGACATTTGCAGATTGGGGTTCATGTTCCTCTCATACAGAAAATAAGGTGATCAATATGGTCCAAGTTCAGGTACTTTATATTCAAAGAGGCATTAACAATAAAGGTGTTAATCAAATTTTCCATCAGAATCTAATAAAAAGGATATTCAAAGCACTCACCCCAACAAAACATGATCAATAACTACTAAAGGATATTACATCCAAGCTCCTTCATTTTTCAGCACTTTCTTTTGAAGCCTGAATTTGATTATTCAAGGTTCTAAGTTGAAAATATCGTAATAACTTTGATTTTACTTAATTTAGTATAATAATAATAACTTAAAGGTAGAAGGTAAAGGTGGGCAGAATTGAAAAAACAAAAAAGCAACACAACAACTGAATACCAATTGCAGACAGTTGAACCTAATGATAAGTTATATGCAGTGACAATTAAGACAAGCCTGCAAGAGGAGTCATGGCCATATTAAAATGTTCATCAGCTGTACAAAACATCTGCAGCAAAATTAAAAATGGAAAGTAGATGTGAAAAATAAAAAAGGCAAAATTACATTTCAGAAATTAATAGCTCCACAAAGAAAGGAAATAATTTGCTAAACTATCTTTGTCAACGACCACAAGAGTACTAAACATGTTATTGATTGGCAACAACACCAAAATTCAGCAACCTTAACATCGACAGAGTCTACATGACTGCAACAGACAAGGACTTTGACAACAGAAACAACCAAATGCCTCATCCCAACCAGTCGGGGTTGGCAATACAAATCCTTCATGCCAATTTGTGGAAATCACATCATGACAGATTTGGGCATCCAAAACTATTCACCGAAACAGAGCAAAGAGAACCAAGTTTCACACTGTAGTGAAAAATAGAATATGTTTTACTTTCAAATGATTTTTCCCTCCTTTTCCCTCATTTTGGACTAATAAAATATTTATTCTGAATGGCTTGGCATTGGTTAAACTAGTGAAAATAATCCACATTCTTAAAACAAACAAAAAGCACCAGAAACGTGCAAGCAGAAATTTAAAAAAGAAAAATAGGATCCAGGAGGAAGAAAGATTTACGAAGTTGATCCAAAAAAGTATACACTAGCCACAGACTCTAAGCACAGAAAATCAGTAAAACCCCTTTGTAAACATCCAAAATATCCAAGCAGAAAACAAAGAAGAACAACAAGAAAAGCAAGCGACAGAGAAAAACTACATAATATATAATCAAAAACCCATTTCTACCCACAATCTAGACCTTACCAGCCCGTAACTTAAGAAATAGCACAAAATAAACTAAGAAGTTCTCCAGAAACTTTTCACCCAGAAAATTTATATTAAAAGGATGAGTTAAAACAAGCAATATCCATTTCATAGAACAACCAAGCAAACAGACCAAAACGAATTCAAAAATGGTTAAATAATATCACAATGTCGTGCAGTGAATGGACGACAAAACCCATCTCTTCCCAGATTCTGTAGAGACATAATTTTTTTATTAAGAATATAAAAAATGAAACAAAAAAAAAACGAAAGAAAAACAAACACAAGAATGTTGACGATACAAGAAGAAATTAACACAAATCTCAACTTGGGATGTTAAAGGGCAAAAAAAAAAAGGAAATCAGTCATAAACAACAGTGTTTTAAGAACAATCACTCAAAGCAAACATGCTTTATGAAGAACATCCAAATAAACTAATAGTTTGTGTTTTAAATTTAATACCAATTGGGTATTAACCAGTCAGTAAAGGGTACCAGAGACATTACGCAGTGAAGCTGTAAAAATTGAAAATAAAGCAAAAAACAACTGATGATGAGTGATAATGAAGACTAGGAATCTATTAAATATAATACCAGGTGGGTCTTTCTTGATTCTCGCATCTTCACTCCTTTAACCTTATTCTCCGCCACTTTTTCTCTTTAAATAAAACTTCTTTCGCCTCGCTTTGTTTGCGGCCGAGAACTAGCAGACAACACTGAAGGTCACTTCCACCGAGTAGGGAAGAAAAGGGGAAAAAAAAAAAGGGAAAAAAAAACCACTGCCAGGCGATTCCTTTTCCTTCCAGTGTAAGTTTCGTGTTTTTTGGCGCATTTGCGTTTTGAAAGCACTGGAAGCAACAAAAAAATTCCCCTGCAATGCGGCTTTCTCCATTTTTTTTAAACAACAAAAAACCTCCATATGAGGACAAATGGAACTCGTAAAGGTTGCCCCACTTCCATCGAAAGCCGTTCTACTTCAATACTATTTCCTAAACGAATACCCAGCAATGATTCAAAAAGCGTCGCTTATATGGAATGTCACAGGCCCCTAGCAATTAAAAATGTTGGAATTCTTCGACATCAAAGAACGCAAATTAATGCAGAGACGAGAGAGAGAAAAACCATTTTGTAATATTTTAACATCAGAGTCAAAAGGTCGCTTTATGTGGCTTTCTTCTATTCTTCCACTCATTATAAGTAGTGAGCAAAGTGCATTTGTAAAAGGAAGGAACATTTTAGATAATATCTCTCTCGCTCATGTGTAAAACCCCGAATTTTCCTTAAATAATAAAATAAATTAATAAATAAAATCCAAGAGAGTTATAATTGATGGAAATATTTTATTAATGTAGGGGATGATATAATTAGTGGAGGTCCAGAGTTGAACGCAGATCCGACCGTCCAATCATGAGATATCAAAGTATGATTAACACTTTAATTTTAAGAGCTATGATTGGGCGTGTGTATGGAGTCTTTTGTATGTGAGATACGTGGGATCAAGGGATATATATATTGGTTTAATACCCTAATCATATACGATTGGTATTCTCGTTCGTATACTACAGCCGCAAGCGACAAACCAAGCCGTGAGCGACTGACTGAGAAGGAAGAGAAGAAGATGAAGAAGGAAGGGTGTTGGCTTGCGTTTTTCATCACCTAGGGAGTACCTCGCGTCTGTAAGTATCATTGTTTAGAGAAGAGAAGGAGAAGCAACCGTAGATAGAGGTAGGTGACACTGTTTACGTTCGTTTAATCGCCAAAGCATGTTTTTATATGATATTTTGATGTGTTTAGTTTGATAGCAATGTTATATGTATGTTAGAATGATATTGGACGAGAAAAACCACATTTTTAAACTGTTTCTATTCGTTTTTGGGGGACCGCGCGACCTCGACTGTGCTCGGCGATCCTCGGCGCTCATCTGCGCTAGTTAAAATTTTGAGACCGCTGAAGATCGCTTAAAGACTTATCATCGGCGACCTGTTTTGCACTACCGCCGAGGCGATCCTAGGCGCTCTGTGCAGAATTTGCAGATTTTCGTAATTTCGAACCTAATTCAATTCCAAACTATTTTTAGACAATTTTAATGATTAATTAAGATGTTTTAAGACCAAAATAAATTATCTAATTCCCTGTTTTATAGAAAAATAAATTAGGAAGATATTTAGGATAGTAGTTGCCAAACTTTGAAAGTAATTGAGAAATCTAGTCTTTGGAAAACTTAATTATTATTTAATTACCAGAACATCTTTTAAATTACACTATAAACCAGAAAATTTCATAAAGAGAATTCTGAACTCAGATGACCCGAATATTGAAGTAATTGATAGATTTAACCTTTATATGCCACTAGGCACCGACCCTTAATAGAAATATTATATTTTAGGGAATTTTGGAGTCTAGGTGGGCATAGCTGGTTATGGATCCATAGTTGTTGCTAGATAGCTGAGGGATATGTCATTTGGGTTGAGTTTCTCCCTTGTGCGACGCACTTCCTTTGTAAGTTAGTTTGTCTAGGAAGGTCCTATGTCTGGAGGGACACCTCGGTGAGCCACTGGTGATTCCCTGTACATGTGGATAAGCGACTATCTCCATGCATTGATTCTGGTGCTGCATACTGGTGGTACATGCCAACTCTGATGGGTACGTATGCAATAAGTCAGTGACTACGGCTCTTGTCTAAGCTGCGCTGCATGGGACTTGAGTATCATTAGAGCATTGCTCCTAAGACGCAATGTGGTATAGCGATTGGTCGAGAGTCATCTCAAAAGGTTTATCTATCTTTGTGAGTCCTACAATGACACTGAAATCACAAACACTTGATATTATTATTGCATACATGCTAGAGGCATGTGATTGAGATATTGATCGGATGTGACTGTTTAGTGTATCCTAGCAAAGTATGAATTATGATATTGATTCTGATATTGGATTCTTATAATAGAACTTGTTGAAATTTATCTTTAGAACTGTTTATCATACTGTTTTGTATTCATGAATGATACAGATGATTATACGAGCCTGCTTAGTCGAGATTGTTTAATCGTGCATGAACTGTTATTTTTCTTGTATTAACTGTTTAATCATGCATGTGTTACCTACTGGGATATTCGTATCTCACCATACTTTTATTTCATTTTTCAGCTGATAAGCGAGAGGGGGATCATAGTGATTTCCAGGGAGAGGTAGCTGAGTATTCACCGGAGGATTACTTTTACCCGGATATTGTCTGAGGTGGATGATTGATATAGACTTAGTTTTTTTTATTAGACTATTATTCATTTGGTTTGATGTATTAGAGAGATGAGAGAGACAGTGACCTTTTATTTTTACCAGACTTTGATATTAATGTTGATGATTAACTATATTGGTTATTGAGGATTTTAGACTACACTTCCGCACATACTTGTTCCGCACTCTAATAGTATAATAAAGTGAATGGATTATTTAATTCTATTGTTTGGTATATTATTGATGATGTATTTGATATGGGCCAGTAACACCTTGGATTTGGTTGTTGAACTGAATTCGGGTTGTTACAGTAGCGAACCGGGCTTGGGTCGGGTGCCGGTTTTGCACTGACCCGGGTTTGGGGTGTTATAGAGATGGTATCAGAGCAATGATCCTAACCTTAGATAGCCAGCTTTAGGTGAATGGGATTGTGAGTACGCTAGATAGAACCCCTAGAATTATTGGATTCTAACAAGTGAATTTGTATTTTGCAGATGGCTGGTAGAGCGAGACGTGCTAGAGCTGATCCTATTGAGAAAGCTGACGTTGAGGAGGAGCAGCAAGATGTTCCATTACCTCCACCACATCCAGGGGGTGATGCGTGGGCAGTTGTTAGCAGCTTGGCAGAGCTTCTTGCCAAGGAAAGGGAGGAGAGACTGAGCCAGCATGGCAATGGTGGAAACGGTAGCAATGGTCACGGGGATGCACCCATACATGAGAGAGCCATACAGACGGCAAAGGATATAGAGCAGTTCAGGAAGTTGGATCCACCTATCTTCAATGGACGTCTAGATCCGATGGAGGCTGAGAGATGGCTGATGAGATTGGAGTGGATTTTTGAGGCCTTGGGATGCCCGATGGACAGGAGTGCGATTGACAGCATTATTATTTTAGGGTGAGGCAGTTCACTGGTGGACAACTGGGAAGAAGCAGGACCCTTAGGCTACATACATGACTTGGGATAGATTCCGAGAGGTCTTCTACAACCAATACTTTCCTGAGGAAGTCCGGCTCAAGAAGGAGCGGGAATTTATGGAGATTACCTAGGGGAGCCAGACAGTGGCCCAGTACGAGGCTAGGTTTGTAGCCTTATCTTGATTTGCACCCCACATGACACAGGATGAGAGGAGGTTGACTTCACACTTTGAGCGGGGTCTGAAGCCCGAGATTAAGAGTATGCATAAATTATATTTTTTAAATAGAATGCATAAATTAATAATATACTTATTCATAAAATTTGTATTTTTAATGATACTTCCTTTAATGATTTTTAGCAATACAACATGGAAAGAGTAAACCATAACCTAACCCATCAACCCATTCAACCCACCCAATGTTTCAGCATGTCTTGTTGGGTTTAAACCAAATTTTCTTAAGTCGGGTCAGTCCGAAGCCCATCCAATTAGAATAAATAGGTTGACGTTGACCTATCCAAAACACTATTTGAAAATAATTTGTTTGCTATGAGAGGATATCTTCGTTCAAGACATTTTTATTTTTCAATGTTTAAAAAAAATAAAAGACTTAGCGCGCATGATGGAGCGCTTCGTTTTCTGTCATCTCCCGTACACGCGTCAAAGAATGCTTCACACTATAAGGTAGGTTGTGAAGCCTAACGCTATAGACGATGCGGATTGAATTAAAACAGTCTAATGTAAGCAAATAGTCATGAGGTATGCGATTAATTAACGATAAGGCGAGAAATTCAAGTTATCAATGCTAAATCCAAATAAGGCGATAAGACATGTAATCATATGTAAATACCAGCAAAAAGATGTTATCGATAAATAACACCGACGAAAGCGATAAAGCACGTGTCATTGCAGGACTCACAAAGATGATAAGTTTTTGAGATGACACCCAACCACAAGCAATACCACCGTGCGACTTAAGGGCGAAGCTACTAATGATACTCAAACCCGTGAACATCCCCTTAGATAGGAGTCGTAGTCATCTATAACAGAGGATTATCCATCTCTGTCGTAAAAGCTAGTATCAACTCAACCACAGGAGCCGTATCACTCAACCATAAAAGAAAAGCGACTAACATCGTACCACAATCCAATCCATGCCAAAATATTCAATCCCAAGAGAAAAACATGATTCAATCCTTCTAAACCCAAAATAAAGCCTTTTTCAGAATAACATATTAAATTTCTCAATTATATTCAAAATAAAACTCATGAATCATAAATTCGATGAAAATCAAAGTTTATACAATTCCATAAACCAATATTCATATTTAAAGCACAAATAAAAGTAACTCAATTCTTTCTTAGAGTTTTCCTTAATAATCCCCTTATTATAATCCAAGTTCCCATCTTAATACCTAAGATAGTTTCTATTTTAGTTTTCTGTATTTTTATTTTCCAGCATATCCTACAGACCTAAGATATAGCTTAGAAGATGTTTTTAATCCATAATTACCAGTTGTATTAATCCAAACATTATCCCATACCATTTAGACCTTTTCATGCACCAACCTTTCGTTATAACCTCCAATTAATTGGTTAATTTTCCCAATCTAATTTTATAAATTTTTATACCTTAATTAGGTCTTTATAAAGATGCTAGTATGCTTAACTTATCCGAAAAATTATTGAATATTTATTCATATTACAAAAATCTCCAAAATCTGAATTTTCTGCATAGAGCGCCTACCCTGGTAAGCTAGGTGATCCTAGGCGTTCGTACAAATTTCAGTTTAAAAATTTCTAGGTTTACCAAGTTCGGATTTTTAGGCTTTTACCTTGAGTTTAATTAGTATAAATTAATCCCCTAACATTCTAAATCATACTTAAGCCCTCTAGATTAATTTGCATCAATTAATTTCCAACCTATTACCATCCACATGATCATACCTATTGTAAGCACCCAAATTTTGATCAAACCAAAAAGGAAAAAAAGAAGAAAACAAAAAATGTGCTAAAAGACAGCAGAAAAGTCAAACCCTGAGGGGACAAAAATTGACTTTTTGATCAAGTTCAATTTGCCCACCATATTTCTTCCTAATGATTAGGAAATTCCGACACGATTCTAACGCAACTGAGTTTGCTTAGATCGGGGTCCGGATGAAGAAGATATGAGCCGGTCATACTTGAAAGGGAGCCAAAAGTTGACTTTTTGCTAAACCCCGAATCAATTACTTAATCCTATCCTAATGGATAGAGGACTCCGATACGGTTCTAACGCAACTGAGTTTGCCCAAATCAGAGTCCGGATGAAGAAGATATGGGCTGTCGAAGTTTCCGAGCAGCAGAAGCCGGAAAACTGTACACGTGGCAAAGGGCTGCACACGTGGCAAGAGGCGCAGGAAAATATCTCAGGGGGCAATCTTTAAATATCCAAACATGCTAAATATCTCAAGGATCAAATCAAAAATTCGCAGGGACCAAATCTGCGAATATCCAAGTGTATCGGGTGAACTTGCGAATATCTAGGGACAAAATCAGTAAATATCAGATTTGTATCCGACCATATATGTCGGATACACTTTTTACTATTCATATCCGATATTAAATGTCGGATACAAAAGATTTGCCCAAGAGATTCGTGCGGATTCGTTCAAAAAATTAAAATTTTGAAATAATTGTGTTTGTATTCGACATTTTATGTCGGATACAAAGGAAGTGCAGTGTATCCAACATAAAATGCCAGATACAAAGGAAGTGTAGTGTATCCGACATTAAATGCCGGATACAAAAAATTTTCTATAAAAAGGCAACATCAGCCCCATTTCGGGGGTTGGCTCTTCTTTGTTGTTTTTCCCCTCCTTTCTCCCCCTCTGCTTCTGGTTCGAAACCCCCCTCCCTTTACAACCCCTTGCCTCCACAACCACCCCAACCACCTTGAGCCCATTCCACCCCTTGTTTCTCTCTTCTTCTCCATTCTCACCCAAGCAAGAGAAGGAGGAAAGGTTGCTGCTGCTGGGGAGGCGCTGTCCAGCGCCCGTTCCAGCTTCAAGGAGGAGCACACACCCCATTCCAGGACTTCTAACCCTCAAGGTATTGTTCCCTATCACGGTCTATCCCACATATATAAAAATGAGGGCATTTTGCAATCTTTAAAAAGCTTGGTTTCTCCTTTGTTTTGATCTATTTTTCTACATAGCTATCACCATGTTCTTCTCATTTTTGTCATATAAAAGTCTCTAAAGATGAAATGGAGTATACACATGGTTTGAAGGGAGGATGAGAGGGTGTTTTAGACACTTTTAAGGGGCTGTTTAGGTGTTGTTTAACATGTTTTTAATGCCATTCGAATGGAGGAGCTTGTTCCTCCTCTTTGTCACTCTCATGTACCCTTTAACCCCCCTCCTTCCCTTCTTTAAGTAGCTTCGCTTAATGATCATGTGCTTGCTTTGGATGTAGTGAAATTTGTAGGACATGCATGCTATGGTTAGGGTGTTTATGTATGATTAATGCCTTCCCTTACACCCCATTATGGTGCCCTTTTAGTTGTTGTTGAGGACAGCATGTATGTTTTTTTTCCTCATGCTCACCCACCCCCAAGCATATTCATGCATAATAGCTCCCATGCATATGGCCTAGCTGCAGTCTGGTGTATGCATAAAGTCCCTCATTATTAATCACCGTTTAGAGCCTATATGCCTTGGTTTTATGATCATCTGAGTATCCTTGGTTTGCTGCTTTCGTATGAGTATCATGATCTTCAACTCATCTTGGCTAAGTAGGACAAATGCACACACACACATGCATTTTAATTGAAAGTGGTCCTTTAAACTCTTTAATAGCTTTTATCTATGCTTGTGTGGTTACTGATCTCATAGTGGGGAGGAGGCCAAAGCAGGGATTCCTTCCGATCCCTGTTCCTTCAATGCTCATAGCCTTCATGCCTCTCCTTGCTTGGACCCAAAAATCCCCAAAAAGTGACCATTAGTGTGGTCTTCCCCTTCCCTTGAACCACTATGGGCCCACACAGGGGCCCACCCAACTTCTAGAACATCCTAGAAGTCCTGGGAACCCATGCCCAGTGGTAAAAATCCGAAAGACCACTTTCTGTGCTGATCCAACAACTCAGGTCAGATCAGCAGAGTTCCCTGTGTATCCGACGATCATGGTCGGATACAATTAGCTTTATTTGTAGCCGACAACTAAGGTCAACTACACGGTTGAAATGCCAGTTTCCATATTGTGTGATATTGTGCAATTTTTGTGCTTTGTTTGATCCAACCAGTTGGACTAGAAGGCTTTCCGGGTCAACTGGAAACCCAAGATGGGCCATGGACCAACCCCATTCAATTTGATTTCCAGTGGGCCTTTCAATGGGGCCCACCAAGCCCGACCAACTCACTTTGCTTCAATTCAACAAATCAAACCAATCAAGTGATCAAGTGAGCCATACCCTTGGAAGCCCACCAAAGCCCAATTCAGGACATGTATGCTTAGATAATGTTGTGGTTTGGCCGAGACTTCGGGCCCACCAAGCCCACTCACCAAACAAGAAGAGGTTCAAAATCCTAATTCCCTAGGCCAAGGGCCCCAAGCCCGAAGCCTAGCCCATTTTGGCACAGAATAATTAAAGATAATTCAAATGAATTGGCATCCCTTGTGAGGCCCACTTAAGGGGCCCAAAAGCAAATCCAGGCCCATCTTTGCATGAAAAATCACTTAATTGTCAACTTAAACTTTAAATAAAATCAATTCATTGAACCAAAGCCCAAAGGGCCTCCCAGGCCAGACTAAGGTCCACTAGGGGACACGTGGGCTTAAACAAGCCCACCAAGGACACCGTGAGCCTTCCAACAGGGCTCACCCCGCCAGACCCATATCACTTTTACTAAAGAAGATAAAATCAACTAAAGGGACCCACAGCACTTTGGCGGTCCCGCAAGACTCAATCAAACGTGCATGCTGGAATAGGAATCGGGTGAGTGAAAGACAAAAGTTGACTCAAACTAGGAGAACCTATGGGACCCATCACTTGACGGGGTGGACTGGGGGTGTCTACGGACTTCCCCAGACCACAACCGAGAACTTGCTTAGAATCTCTAGCCGCAGACCAAGCCTTAATAGACAAACATAGGCACCCAGGTGTTTGCCTGCACCCCATCAGGCAGTGGCGACTCCAACTTCCTATTTTACCCATCCGGAGGCACGCGCGAGAACCGCGTGCACCCCGCTGCGTGCCATTTACACATGCGCACACCTATGATTATTCAATACATTTCATATTTCTTCAAGTTTCGATTTTTGTGCTTAGCCTTTGGGTTTAATTAGTCTAAAATAATTTCCTAACATTCTAAATCATACCTACAATACTCTAGATTAATTTGGGTCAATTAAATACCATCCCATGAATATTTACATGATCAAACCAAGATTTCTTCATTACTTTAGCAAATCCTTCAAGAACACAAAACTCTAAAATATAAACCATTCGATTCCATGTAAAATCCTTTCCGGTTAATCAAACTAAACCATAATAAATCACAGAAAACGAAACCATGCAATTCCTCTAGTTTTCAAGGGTTACTACTTGCCTCATGCGCTAAATCCATCTTCTTTCTAAAGTTTCTAAATCTGGGCCAAACTTCTGCTCCTAATCGCACCAACCTAGAATTCTCCAATTCCAATCTCCACCGTTCACATTGTAGATCCATCAGTCGTGACCAAAATCTCCAAATTTTAAGTCGATCCACTGTCTGGATTTTCCCTGATCGCGATTTGATGGAGACTGTTCAAACATCTCTAGCAACCTTTTTCTTCCTTTCTCTCCATCTTTTCTCTCAAGATTTAACCCATAAAAATTCTCTCTTGTCTCACCTTACTCTCCTATTTATACTTGGCTTTAGAAGTCCTAAACCAACCCTAATAGGCTTCTTTAATTGGGCTTACCCAAGGGTGGTCTGATTAAAGTCTAACTCCTTCTAATTAATTCCTACTTTTTCTCCACCTTCTATTTTTCTACTAAAACAATACTAATCAAATATCTTATTATTTAAACTCCTCCTTACAACCTAATTTCGTGCCTGACACTCACTTAAATCCTAAATATCACCTAAAACCAAAATTAAATTACTTTTCTCCTAATTAAGACCCGAATTTACCTAATTACCCTTTTCCCTCTTTTATGCTCTAGTTATCACTATTTTATTTCTAACTTGACTTAATAAATTATTTCCTTCTATTTTATAACCTTAATTATCATTTAATGATTTATTTCATAATTTACACTTTTCTGAAAATTACCAAAATACCATTTTTACCTTTTTAGGTTAATTTCCTTAAAAGTCCTTTATTTACAATTTATTACTTATTTGAATTACTTATCCTCCAAATCTTCATTTTTTATTTTAATTATAACTTAACTCATATTTTCTTTTATTTATATATTTATTTATTTATTATGTGAAAATTCAGGGTCTTACAATGTTTGGGGAGTAACATAATGCTAAAGATAGACATGGCAAAGGCTTTTGATAGAATGGAATGGGACTTCATCATTGAGGCTTGCAAGAGGTTTGGATTTTCAGAGACTTGGTGTAATATTATTAAAAGATGCCTGGAAAATTGCTTGTTTAGTGTTCTTTTAAATGGTGCAGCTTGTGGGTTTTTCAAATCCTCAAGGGGACTTCGACAAGGGGATCCTTTATCACCATTGTTATTTATCATTGCTGAAGAGGTCTAAAATTGATGCTTCATGAGGGTACCTTGGGTCACTATCACATAGGAAGGAATTCTGTTAGAGTTTCTCACTTGTTATTTGCAGATGATGTTCTTATATTCTCCAATGGTAGAAGGGCATCAATGGTTAACCTGCTGAAGTTTCTCAGATCATATGAATATGCGTCTGGCCAGCTTATCAATGTAGAGAAAAGTTGCTTAATTGCTTCATCAAGAATATTTGCTTCAAGATTAGACATCTTGATAGCTATCTCTGGATTCAAAAAAGCTAATTTCCCAATCAAATATCTAGGTGTTCCACTTTTTTATGGAAGAGCAAATTCGGCTATGTTTGCGGAGTTGTTAGAGAAGATACAAAAGAGAATCAGTGGATGGAAATCAAAGCTTTTATCTCATGGAGGTAAAGTCACTCTTATTCAAAGTGTGCTATCTAGTATTCCAATTCATTCATTGTCTTCTATTCCAGTTCCAAAAGCAGTTCTTCGAAGAATTGAAAATATTTTTGCTAATTTATTTTGGGGAGAAAGCTCTGAATATGGGCCGAAGAAACAATGGTTGAGATGGGATAAAATTACTAAGCCAAAGGTAGAGGGTGGCCTAGGAATAAAATCTGTTATTGATGTTATGGAGAGTATTCAAATGAAAATGGGATGGAGGGTCTTTCATGGGGAAAGTTTATGGCCCCAATACATGTGTGCTAAATATTTTCCATCTGGGAACTATCACAATAGTCAAGACAGAAGTGGAAGCTCAAAAATCTGGAAAGCCATCCTCAAAGTTAAAGACATTGTTATTGATAACACGGCCTGGTTTTTAGAAGGAAAAGTTAATTTTCTATTTCACCAGTGGTCCCATGTTGGAAAAATTTCAGATCATGTTCAAGTGGATTCAATTCCAAATACTGATTTACAAGTGGCTGATCTCATTAACGGAAATGGCTCATGGAACATTCAATTTCTTTCTCAATTCCTCCCTCAAAGTATTGTTTCAAAAATTGCTGATATTCACTATAGGCCATCTATTTTAAAAGATAAAGCTCTATGGATGCCATCTTCTTCAGGTTCATTCTCTACTTCTTCAGCTTGGAACTTAATCAGAGGTAGAGGGAGTCCTTATATTTGGGGGAAGAACTTGTGGAATAGTTTTATTCCTTCCAAGATAAGTGTTTTTACTTGGAAGCTCCTAAAGGGTGCATTGTCAACAGATGATCGCATTCAAGGAAGTGGTGTTAGTCTATGCTCTCAATGCAACTGTTGTTTATCTACAAGAAGGAAGTCCATAAACCATCTCTTTTCCTTTGGATACATAGCTAAATCGGTTTGGGAGCACTTTACTGTTTTGTTTCATTGCCATTACCATCCTCTTCATGATCTAACGACCAGAATCTCTTTTCGGTTTTCTCACCCAAATGTTAACGACCAGTTGGGTATTCTTTTTAAAGCCATTCCTTTATTTATATGCTGGGAAATCTGGACAGCAAGGTGTACAAGTAGGTTTGAAGGAGATTCCATGTCTGGAAGTCAGATTATATCAAGGGTTCAGCGATGGGTTTAGGAGGTCTCATGTTATACAAAACAGGCAAGAGCTTGTGGGACAAATGGAGCTGCAATATTAGAGAAACTAAATGTTTTTTCTCCTCCTATTCATTTCCCCATTCCTAAATTTATTCGTTGGAAAAGACAAAGAATTTATTCTTATATCTTGAATGTGGATGGAGCTTCAAAAGGTAATCCTGGGATTAGTGGAGGAGGTGGAGTTAGTAGGAACTCTTCAGGGCATCTTATTGCTGTCTTCTCAGCATATTATGGCCATAGCTCTAATATCATGGCAGAATTATTGGCACTCAGAGATGGTCTTCGTTTGGCATACAGGTATGGAATTCAAGATCTTCATGTAGAATTTGATTCGAAGCTCATAGTGGACACTATTGCTGGTTTGGCTTCCATTCCCTGGAAGTTTCTTCTTTGGTGGAGAGAAATAAAAGAGAGATTACAAACTTTCAACTGTGATGTGCATCATGTTTACAGGGAAGCTAACGCAGCTGTAGATAGTCTGGCAAATGAAAGCTGCATCCATTTCACAAATTGCGTGTATGAGTCTTATTCTAGTTTGTCTCATATTGTTAGAAATTGTTTGTTTCATGATAGGATAGGTTTATTTTCCATCAGATATTAGTTCCTATCTGGTGTTTTTGATCAGAGGTAAGGTTTTATGTCTCCCCCCCCCCCCCCCCCCCCCCTAGAATAAGTGCAAATTCATTGGTTGTTTTAATATACAGGTCAGGTTCCGCCTCAACCCTCCTCCCTTAGCTGGAGTTCCACTAAGGTTTTTCATGCCTTAGTCGGTTTTCACCAAAAAAAAAAAAAAGGTTTGAATGTGATCCGACACCAAAGGCAGATGAAAGACCAAAAGAAAGATAAAAGGCTGATTGGGACTCAGACGTGCTTCCTTTACACAAGTACGTTTAGGAGTCGCACCTTAACTGGTGCAAATCATTAGGACCACACACATTGGGTGCTTGAATTTAATTTCTTCATTTGTTTTTCATTTTCGATTACTGCTTTGATGATTCCTGAAAATCCTACGAGAAATGGTGATGTTCGCCCCTTTTGGCAAATTTCTGCAATTTCTCATGCATGCTTTAGACTAATTGAGAGTTCTGATGTGGAAACCCTAATTGATTCGGAATTTCAATTGGATAGTCTACATGGCATCTTTGTCCTCGTCTAAGAGATTCTACTTCCCTAAGATAGAGAAATGTGCTTGGGATACTCCCTGGATCCGTTCTTGGACAAGACAGCTCCAAGGGGATGAGCAAATTAGGTGGGAGGCAGAATACCATATGGGACAAACTCTGTCCTTGTTAAATGTGTCGAACAATTGGGTTATGATCTAAGCATCTCTGCTTTTTTAGGATCCTTAGTTGTTAGTGTTTCGATTTGGGACCAATGAGTTGACTCCCACAATTGAGGAATTTGACCTATCCCTCTAATTTTGTGACCATGGAGAACTCGCCTGGCCAAATCTCAAGGATAGCTACAAGAATGAAGCTTGTACTTTCTTTGGCCTCCCAAGAGGGGAATTCCAGACTTTAGGAGGTGATCAAGCATTCATGAGGGTCTCCAAAACCTTTCTCGCTGAAATGATAAGAAACAAAAAGCAGGAAGGACCCCGTGTTTGGTTCGACACCTTCACCCTCGTGGTTCTGTCGCAAATCTTCTTTCCAACTGAGGGAGATGTAACGCCCCGGATCCAGGTTTATTTAAACACATAAACCCAAATCTGGTTCGTTAGGGAAAATGGCCCAAAACACTATTCCAGACTTAAACAATTTCATTTATTATATCAGAGTGCGGAAATAAAAACATCTTTCAAAAAGCGTGGAATTAAACTACCAAAATAATCCTTTTATATTTCATCTAGGAAGTCTGGAAATGGTTCAATTAATTAACATAAATAACATCCACCAAGAGTGTGGAATAAAGATACCAATCATCCTTCAAATAATCATCAAACTCCTCAATCAAAAATACTAAAAATAATCCCTAAGAAAATAAATCTAAATGTTTCTCCATGCCCTTCTGGACCTACACAGGAATGAAATAATCTTCTTCCTAATAATCACAGTAATCCCCTGGTATCTCTACCCCAGCAACGTCCTCTCTAGGAATATCTGAAAACAAAACATATAAAACAATAATGTGAGAAACAACATCTCAGTAAGCAGTCATGCAAATAGTTGACCACAGTAAAATATGCAATGCTTAATCCAAATAATCACAATAAAGTACAAGACAACAATGAAATACAATTTGTCCACCTCATGGGACTCATGAAATAGTATACCAAAAAAAGAGAGTAGACATGTGCCAGTATGCTACCTAACCGAATTACGATGGACCAGCCGCCCTGCGGTCTGGCTATTCAACACCAACGAAAGAACCCAAACATGAGTTAGCATGTACGGCCCAACCAATCCAGGAGTGGGTAACGTAGCGACCGACCAATCCAGGAGCGGTACTGATAAGTCATGAAAATACCACATTATAGCTCATTTAATTCATGACTTATCTGGTTTTATTTCATATTTAATTCCCAATTTTACTTAGAAATTGTCAAAGTCTTTCATCATTGCATTTTATTTTCATTGTCTAAATTTTGCCTAATTTGTTGATGAAGAGATACTCTCGGTGATTATAGAAGTCACGGTTCAAACAGCGTAACAATCGGAGTCAAATTGCAGAAGTAATGGCCAACGTTCACTGGCCGTTCGCCTGTTGTTCGAACGTTGGTGATCTACAGAGAAACCCGAGAGCAGCGTTCGCTGAATGTTTGCCTGTCGTTCGAACGTTGGTGTTCTGTAGAGAAACCCGAGAGCAGCGTGAGCTGAACGTTTGATTGACATTCGAACGTTGGTGAAAAATAGAGAAATTATGAGCAGCGTTCGCTGGCCGTTCGATGAACGTTTGAACAAAAGAAGAGGAAACAACTTTTTGACCTGAACGTTCGACCCGCGTTCGATGAACGTTCGAACGATCAAGTAGTAAAACCTGTTATGAAATTCCGAACTTTGCGGATTGTTTCCTTTTTCTTGGGGATCTTCTTCTAGTTTTTAGGAGGACTTAGAGGGGTTTCTAATTAAGAAGATTAGGTCGTTTTTGGACTTCTAAGTCGTGGATATACAAGGAAAGGAAGTGCTCTCTTCCTTAGGAGTTTTGGAAGGAAAGTTCCTATTTTCTCTTCAAGGGATTTTTGGGCAAGCTTTGAGATTTCTATAAAGAAGGAGCTGGAACGTGAAGAGAGGAGGTGGATGCTGGGAACGTGAGGAGGAACCAAGGAACGTGGGAGAGATCAAAGCTTGGATCTCATTAGTTTATTTCTTCTCTTTTTAATATACTCTGTTTTTGATGGTTGTTCTTAGTTCAATCATGAACTAATTTCTTTTTCTAAGGCTTTGATGTAATCTAAACATGATGTTTTAATTCTGAATACTATTGCTAAAGGATTTATGATTCACTATTTGAGTATTTTATTATTGTGCTTAACCCAATTGAGTATTTAATCACCATTCAATTGTATTTGATAATTGTATTGAGACCGAGAGGAGATATACAATTTTAGTTCCTGTGATAAAATATCATATTCTACATGTTGATAGAGATATTGGCATAGTTTATGTAGCTTTGTGTTTTTGTACATGAAAATCCACAGATCTTAATGTGCCTTTTTGCCTTTAAATTCACATAGAGATATCGTGAGTTATTATGGGGAGGTAAGTTCGTTGGTGCTCGAGAGAGACCATTGGATAGATAGGGATTTTCGCTTTCAAAGTGGATTATAAAATTCAGTAGCATGTGTATTCAAGAGTTAATTCAGATTTGTTTATGATGAAATCAAATGCCTTAGTATTTTAAATCCCTTATTGAATCTTACTCTTATATTTTCTTAGTTAATAATTTTAAGTGCTAGATAAAAACCCATCTCACTATTTGATTTTCCAAATAGAATTTAGGATAGTAATTTCAGTATTTAGTAGCTACCATTCCCTGTGGGTTCGACACTCTATTTCATCACTTTATTATTTGTTACGAATTCGTGCACTTGCGAAAAAGTACATCAGGTACCATCCTCGAGATGATGGAATGCCTCAGACACAGAATTCAAACCCCTCTAATACACATTTCACTTACTAGCTATTCTATGGATCCATATAACTGCTAAGCCCACTCAACAGTGAGAAAACCAACCAGGGTAATGGACATACTTCTCAATAACACCCACCAAAATACAGAACCATATCTGTAACCAAATCCACCCATGCGGGTAACAATAAATCAGGCACCAGCGTTGTCACACCAGTGACCCAAAACCAAAACAAAATGCACCAAGTCATATGTTCAAAACTCTAGGTTTCAACGGACCAATATGTCCCGAATGTGTATCGACTCCATCGATGCACAAAATACCTTCATATCACCCAAATACAAGTGTATGAACTCACAAAACCAACCTTGGTTAAAAGTAAATTCTTTTGGAACAATAGAATCAAGTAAAAGTGCCTCTTTAGAAACATCTACCCAAAATATTTATAAAGTTGAATTTTAAACATCCGCCAATGCAAACATTTCCCAAATACCCTAATATTGATGGTACATAGGTTAAAATTGGACAGAAATACTTCCGTAGTGAAAACTAGGTTGAAAAGACAAGTTTTCCAAAATCTGATAGACTGGTCGCTCGAGTGGCCAAGGGCGCTCGATCGGCCTTACAAAATAGGTTAATTCAGGGTATGTCGCTCGAGTGACTGTTCTAGCGGCAGTTCAATCTGGGTAAAATTGCTCTCGGGTTTTGAAATAATTACATAGGGCGCTCAAGCGACTACTCAGGCGGTCCGATACGTGAAAAATCCATAACTTTACAAAATTCCATAAAAATTCCACAACTCAATATTCAATGCATTAAAACCATTCTAAATCATTCTAAAATACTTTATAAACATGCTAGAACATTTCCCAACAATTATAACATCATAAATAACAAAAACAACGCATCAAAATATCGAATAACCATGTATATTGTCTAACACGAATTTAGATTTTATGCAAGCGTCAAGGGACTACTTACCTGGTTTTAGGTACTTAAACCTTCTCTAAGAGCAACGAAATATCACTCCTAAGTTTGCCAAACGATCCCGACAAGCCTCGATCACGTCTGGGCTCAAAAATCACACTTTTAAGACTCTTAAACATACTTAAATCTCTAGAACAGAAACTTATATCTATTTGGCTCTTACCTGAGTTTTCTATGCATGAAAATACTCCTCCTTCTTCTCTAAGACGGCTCCAACAGTTGTTCAGGGTTTGGTTTAGTCACAAGGCAACTAGGAGAAGAAAATAGGAAACAAGCAAGGACACACGACTCTTTCCATTTTTGTGTTTTGTGCTCAACGTGAATAACCACTCCATGCACTACTAGGTTTAGTTTAATATTTAAAGTCCTTTACTAAATTGCCCTCTCTTCATTAAACCAATTACAACCAAACCTTCTTAAACCAACTCAACCGTCGAGTCAACCCACTATCATTGGGTTCGATCAACCCCTTTTATTTTCCTTGTTTATAATATCATTAATTCTTACTAATATAACCATAGCAACAATAATTATTAAATTAAAATTATATTTGGTCAATAATCATGATCTCACCTTACATAGGCTCTCCTGTCATCTCCGGTTCATCTTGAACTCCTCTGGGTTGAACCAAAATCTCATCTCCTACATATTATTAACCAATTAGTCTAGTTACTAAAATCTAGGATTTTACAGGAGACACTATTAATTTGGCCCTCATGGAAATTGTAAACCAACTCCGGGTAGGGTATCAAATCCTACCACTGATCCATGCGCAATTGTATCATTCCCTGACCTTGACCAAGAACGGAACTAGGAGGTTTAAAGGGTGCCATCCTCTCCTACACATTTGGCTACAAGACCACTTGATGGTCGCTGAGTGCATCAGCCCATAGTGTGCACATGTGAAAATCGCACGACGCGGGCTCGAATCTCCTGAAGGGAAAAATGGGAATTCGTAGTCGCCACTGCCTGATGGGGTGCAGGTAGACACCTGGGTGCCTATGTTTTTCTATAAGGTGGTCTGCGGCTTAGAGATTCTAAGGTAGGGTCTCGGTTACAGTCCGGGGAAGTCCGTAGACACCCTGGTCCGCCCCGTCGAATGACGAGTCCCATAGGTTTTCTTGGTTTTGAGTTAACTTTGGTCTTGATCTATCTCACCCGATTCCTAGTCCGATATGCAGTTTTTTGGTTAAGTCTGGTCGGGACTGCCTGATTGGTGTGAATCCCTTTACTTGATTTTATCTTTTTTAACCTAAGTGATCTGGGTCTGGTGTATGGGCCCCGTTGGAAGGCCTACAGGATGCATATTTGAGCTTTAGTGGAAGCCCAAGTCCCGTTTGAGGTTACGTTGGATAACCCCTTTTGGACTTCGGTTGATTTGATGGATTTTATTTAAAGTTCAAATTGAGATTTTAAGTATTTTTTATGCAAAAAGTGGGTTTGGATGGTTTCGTGGGCCCCTGAGTGGGCCACACAGTGGTTGTCAAGTATTTTGGCTTATCTTGTTAAGTTTGCCAGAAGGGGCTGGATAATGGGCTTGGGGCCCATGGTCCAGACTTGGGCTGGAAAGCCCAAGGTTTCCTGGGTTAGGGTTTTGAACCCTATCCTTTGTACGGTTGTGGGTTTGGCGGGCCCGATAGGCCCTTGCCCATGGTCTCGGCCAAACCACAACTTAAACTTCACCTACATGTCCCAAATTGGGCTTTTAGTGGGCCTTAAATGGTTCGGCCCACTGGGTTCAATTTATTTTGTTTATTTAAAACAAACGAGTTTGTCGAGCTTGGTGGGCCCCGTTGGAAGGCCCACAGAGAGTCAAGTTGGACCGGTGGTCCAAGTCCCATCTTGGGTTTCCAGTTGACTCAGAAACCCTTCTGGTTCACTCAGTTCGATTGGAAAAGTAAAAATTTATACAAAATCAAGCAAAATGAGAAAAAATGAAATTCGACAGTGTAGCCGACCTGAGATGCCGGCTACACATACAAGCCCGTGTATCCGGCATTCTCTGCCGGTTACAAACAAGTCTCTGTTGATTCGACCTGAGTTGTCGGATCAACATACAGAGGCTATTGTTTTGGATTTTGACAATGGGGTTGGGTTTCTAGGCTTCATGGGGTGCTCCAGGATTGCGGCAAGGACCTGAGTGTCCCTGTTTGGATCTTCATCTTTCACATATGAATGAATTAAACATGCAAATGCAGCTCTACTAATCCAATCTAGCAGCATCTAAGCCATTATAAACACATGCATTTTTACGGAGTTTTGCACATGAAATAAAGTGTGTGTGAGCATGTGTTAGAAAGGAAAGAGAAGGGTGTTTACATGGGGGATACAAAAGAATCACAAAAATGGGGGAACAAACTCGCCCTTTCGAATAAGACCATCTCATGTCAAAAAAGTATGTAAAAGAGATCCCAAAAGTGGGTAAAACCACTTCCTCATCCTTCCATGGAATCATCCATGTGTCTTCCCCTTACCATGGGAGTTCCCGCATTCAACATAAAGAGGGAAATAGTGGGGAAAGGACACTAATCATGCTTGAAATACAGAGAATACTATGCTAAGAACGGAAAACATCCAATATGCTTGAAATGTACTCATATCCATATATGATGAACAAAATACATAGGGAGGGTTTACCTTGGGGCTAAAACCCCTTTTTGAGACGTGGTTGAGCTCCCTTGAGATGAAAATCGCGGCTGGAGCACCTCCTCTTGGTCCCAACAGCAACTTGTTGAAGTGGTTTTCAAGTGAGAATGAAGGGAGAAAGGAGAGTGGAAAGGTATAATGGTCTTGAGTGGTGCTCGGAGGGCTTGGGGAGCAAGTAGGGGTTGAAAGGATGGGTTTCCGCACCAGGTGGTCTGGGGGAGAAGGGGTGGAATCAACCCAAAAAAAGCCAACCCTCGGCCAGGGGGTGCTGGCCTTATTTATAGAAAACTTAATGTATCCGGCATTTAATGTTGGATACACTACACTTCCTTTGTATCTGGAATTTAATGTCGAATACAGTAAGCTTCCTTTGTATCCGACATTTTATGTCGGATACAAACACAATCATTTGAAAAATTCAATTTTTTGAGCGAATCTGTCAGCGAATCCGTGCGAATCTCGCGGGCAAATCTTTTGTATCCGACAATATATGTCGGATATGAAGAAAAGTGCGTGTATCCGACGTATATGGTCGGATACAAATGGGATATTTACGAATTTGCCCCTTGATTTGACCGATTTGATCGATTTGACACTTTTAGATATCTGCAGATTGCCCCCTGCGAATTTGGGTTTAGTCCCTGAGTTATTTGGCAAGTTTTGGATATTTAAAGATTGCCCCCTGAGATATTTTGCTGCGTTTGTCGCCACATGTGTAGTTTCTTTTCCACGTGTGTAGTTTTCGGTTTTGCTGCTCAGAAACTTTGACAGCTCATATCTTCTTCATCCGGACTCCGATTTGAGCAAACTCAATTGCGTTAGGACCGTATCGGAGTCCTCTATCCATGGGATAGGATTAAGCAGCTGATTTGGGGTTTAGCAGAAAGTCAACTTTCAGCTCCCCTCAAGTTTTACCGGCTCATATCTTCTTCATCCGGACCCTGATCTGAGCAAACTCAGTTGCGTTAGAATCATGTCGGAATTTCCTAATCATTAGGAAGAAGTATGGTTGCCAAATTTCTCTTGATCAAAAAGTCAACTTGATCAAATTTCTGTTGTCTTTTAGCGCAATTTTTCGTTTTCTTCTTTTCTTTTTTTTTTTCTTTTTTTGTTTGATCAAAATTTGGGTGATTGCACATAGTATGGGTTGGTCCGTGACAACATCACAAGGATGGCCTGGAAAGAGATTCGTCCAGACCTACCCACACGTGAGGACTGGCCGAACCGCTTTCTCCAACTGAATGGAGAAACAGACATCAGATGATGGGGAACATTTAACTTCACCTACACCCCCATCTTGTCCTTCAGGAGCACAAGGTGCCTAGCTTTGATAGGCCTCACCCATGCTATGCCATACTATCCAATTCAGGTTCTAAGACAATTTGGGAAGCCGCAGGGAATCCCGCTCAAGGACGACGCGGGCAATTTGCCCAGCCCACTCACGAAGGAATTGAGGAAGTATTTGTTGGAAGAATGGCAGAATTTTCGCATGCATCAAGAAGACATATTCTCCAGATCCAACTTTCGTGAATACGAACAGTGGATGGCCTGGGAATTTGACCTCGACGGCCCCCCGCTTCTTCATCCAGTCGCTTCTAGCGACGTCCCAGTTCCGCCCCTTGATGCATATTGGGATAGGCTGGCTGAACTGCAAGAGACCCACTCCCACATTCATCCGGCATATGTGATTTCAGAGCGAGAGAATAGACAGGCCAATGAAGCCCTTCAATAAGAAATGGAACTTGTGTGCAAGCGCACAGGGGAGGATCGATGTCTGCGGAATAAACTTCTACATGCCTTGAGAAGGCAAGATGTATCCTCCCACAATGATGATAACCAACCTAGCTAGACCCTAGCTTTGTTGTATTTAAGCATGTTAATGTACTGCAAGCCCTGATAGGCTCTTTTAAATTGATGCAATTTCTGAAGCATGAATTTTCTTTGAATCCAATATTTTGCATTGAGTTTAACTTGGCAAGACAAGAACTTAATTGCATTAAACCAAATTTGGCAAGATAAGAATCTAATCTGAAAAGAAGTGAATGAATTGAAGTTCTCCTTAGGCAAATTGGTCCCCAAAGGACCACCCTCAGCAATTGCAATTCTCGGTCGCTAAGACCACTTGTCCTCTTTTTCCTGAAACCCAAAGGGTGTTCCAGACACAAGGACACCCAAGACCCTTGAGCTCATATTACATCCGTCTGTATCTTTTTCAAGATCATTAGGTCAGCCTTGTAGGGCACCGAAACCGCTGGTGATTAAACTGGAGATTAGTGGAGGAGCGTCTTGGCATAGTATACCCCTCATGAGACGCCGAAGTCTATGGTCATTAAACCTACGACTAGCTAAGGCACGCCCGGGTATCACTAGCCGAAGTCTCTTAGGGCACTGAAACCGCCAGTGATTAAACCGAAGATTGGTGGTGGAGCGTCCTAGCATAGCATACCCCTCATGAGGCGCCGAAGTCTATGGTGATTAAACCTGCGACTAGCTAAGGCACACCTGGGTATCACTAGCTGAAGTTTTAGGCGCCAAAGCCGCCAATGTTTAAACCGGAGATTGGCGGATGTAACGCCCCGAACCCGGGTCTATGCAAAACAAGCACCGAACCCGAATTCGAAGTGATACTAGCCCAAAGCTACTAATTACTAGACATTTAATTTCAACTAATTCCATTTATTATCAGAGTGTGGAGAATTAAAACATTAATTTCAACAATATGCGTGGCTAAATATAACCATCAAACTAACTCAACAATGTAAATTCATAAATCTGGTAAATGGGTTTCTACTACACTTTCTCTCATATTCAATTAAATCATAAACTATCTACCAAGGTATATCTATATCAACCTCTAATAGACAGATCTAAACTAAATAAGAAAGATCCTCAGCTTAGTAATTTGCAACTTCCCCTCGAGTCAACCCCAAGGACGCTCTCACGTGGAACAGCTGAAAAATAAGATAAAGAAGTAGGGTGAGATACAACTATCTCAGTAGGTAACACATGCATGCTAGAAACAGTTTATATATAAAAGTAATCATTCATGCACGATAAAATAATCGAGTAGTCACAGTCGATAATAAGAACGAGTAATCCCATACGAAACCAACATCTAATTAGTGTTTGGAATAAAGAGAGTTTATTATGTAACCTTCGTTTCAATTAGAAAGGCAATGTAATATAAATCTCATCTAAAGGATTTTCCAATTCACTGCCAGTATTGTTTCCCTAAAATAATTCTATAATTAATTCATGGCTTATTTATATTCTATTTTAGAGTCATTCAAATTAAATCACAGCTAAACCGTTTAATCAAATTCTTTTTATTCAAATGTAGATCATGTCATTCATAATTAATCGTTAATATCAATCTAATAACAACATTCTCCCATGTAGGATGCAATCACGTAGTAATCACATCTACCCTACATGAGGTCTCTCTCGCAAGAGTCATCATATCTCACCCGCAGGTGGTCACATCTCACCCTCAGGTGGTAGTCACATATATCTCCCTTGTGGGATGCAGTCACATCATGATTACATCTCCCACATATCTCCCTTGTGGGATGCAATCCAATCAGGATCACATCTCCCCCAACAGGAGGTCTCATCTCACCCGCAGGTGGTCACATATCTCCCCTGTGGGATGCAATCTAATCAGGATCACATCTCCTTTAACAGGAGGTCACATTTCACCCACAAGAGGTCACATATCTCCCCTATAGGATGCAATCCAATCAGGATCACATCTCCCCCAACAGGAGGTCTCATCTCTCCCGCAGGAGGTCACATATCTCCTCTGTGGGATGCAATCTAATCAGGATTACATCTCCCCCAACAGGAGGTCTCATCTCACCCGCAGGTGGTCACATATCTTCCTTGTGGGATGCAATCCAATCAAGACCACATCTCCCCCAAGAGGAGGTCTCATCTCACCCCCAGATGGTCACATATCTCCCCTGTGGGATGCAATCCAATCAAGATCACATCTCCCCCAACAGGAGGTCTCATCTCACCCGCAGGTGGTCACATATCTCATCCACAGATGGTACGAATCTCTTATAGTCATCATGGCATTCAGTCCACAGTCCAATTATATTTTGAGAAGGAAATTACCTATATAGAATCGTTGTAATCATTTCAAGTGAATTTGATCCTCTTTAAACCCCAAATTGTACTAAATCATAGAACAAGGTGGTTAAATATTTAATATGAACTTTTTAATATAATTGGCCTTCAGAGACACCTTAAGAATAATCTTAGAGAAGTGTTACAAGGGGTGGAAATCCAAATAACCTATTTTATAATGATTTGGGACTAAGAATATCATAAAGTTCTCAAAATACATTTTGGATGAGTGGAATAGTCTTAGGATTCCCAATAAGGTCACCATACCAAAAATCAATCGATTTAGAAACAAAAAGTTTCGGACCCCAAAAATATTCTAAGTCTGGTTAAAAACGTTGACTTTTGGTATATAATTTTTCTAGACAAATCTACAAGGAGTTTCGGGCTCAAATTTTGGTTGTAGTCTATTGAAGGGTAAACACATCTCCTAGAATTTTATGGGTTTCTGAATCACTCATCTGGGTATCATAACCAAAACAGGCTTTTTGATAAAAACCGGGAAGACTGGAAATTTAGGCATGAACTGGAAAGTTGACTTTTTATTAGCTAGCAATTGGACCTTGGAAGTATTTTTATTGGTTCCAAATGGGGGATAAAACCTTATTTACATGTAAAGACTTAAGTAAATGGAACAATAAATACACAGGACATTTACTTAAATGTCTTTCAGGTAAATAAGGGTGCTGTGTAGGAGGCTCGAGTTATTTGGAAAAGGGTTGGAGAAGAAAAGGGGATGAAAAACTGTCAAAATTGCATTTTTTTGCTAGAGTGCCTACGATCGCTCAGGATCGCCTAGGCGGTCAAAGGTCATCGGTAGTGTAAAATAGAGCGCCAACGATAACTCTTTTCGCGGTCTTGGGCGGTCTCAATTTTTACACTAGCACCGAGCGCAGAAAGGTCGGTGGTCCCCCCGAAATCGGCCATACAGTGTACCAAAACTCAATTTTTCATGTTCTAATTAGTTCTAGTATACATATAACATCTCTACTATGCTAAATACATGTAAATACAACCCAAAATCATGCAACACAATCGATTAACCTTCAGAACACAAAACAAAACGAAAATCGGTGCTACCTACCTCCTGCAGTCGTTTTCTTCCCTTCTCTTTTGAACAAGGATGAACACTATCACCAAGCAGTGTTCAGAAGACCAACTCAACGTCCTCTCTCTCCCTTTTCTTCTTCTTCTTCTCCTTCCAGTCGTCAAGCGATCGCTTGGCTTTCTCTCCTGCGGCTGTTGAACGTATTCCTTTAGGTTATTTTAATGTATTTATATACCTACGATTCCATGCAATGTATGTGTATCAAACTCCACACATTGCCCAATCAAAATACATTAGCTTTAAAATATTAATCTTACCGCGATAACTCGCGATTAGACGCTCTGATCTGTGCCAAACTCCTGATCTCCACTAATAACGATATTCTCTATAATAATAAATTATTTCCATCCATAATAATCCTCAAGAATATTAATTGTTATTTTATTTTAATATTTGGGAAAATTCGGGGTTTTACAGCGGAGGTACGCCTGAGTGCTACTTTTCAGCTCACCCCCTGCGGAGACCCAACATGGTCCAACCCTGTGATACTGAGCTCAAACCAAACCCCCCAATAAGGGTTCTCTTTCCCAGTCACCTTCAAGTGGCTAAAATAGATCAGTTTTCAAAAAATAGGGTTCTCTTTCGTCACCTTCGGGTGGCTAAAATAGATCAGTTTTCAAAAAATTAGGGTTCTTTTTTCCAGTCACCTTCGGGTGGCTAAAATAGATCAGTTTTCAAAAAATTAGGGTTCTCTTTCCAAGTCACCTTTGGGTGGCTAAAATAGATCAGTTTTCAAAAAAAATTAGGGGTCTCTTTCCCAGTCACCTTTGGGTGGCAAAAATAGATCAGTTTTCAAAAAATTAGGATTCTCTTTCCCGTCACCTTTGGGTGGCTAAAATAGAACAGTTTTCAAAAAAAATTCGGGTTCTCTTTCCCAGTCACCTTCTAGTGGTAAAATAGATCAGTTTTCAAAAAAAAATTATGGTTCTCTTTCCCAGTCACCTTTGGGTGGCTAAAATAAATCAATTTTCAAATAAAATTAGGGTTCTCTTTCCCAGTCACCTTCGAGTGGCTAAAATATATCAGTTTTCAAAAAAAATTAGGGTTCTCTTTCCCAGTCACCTTCGAGTGGCTAAAATAGATCAGTTTTAAAAAAAATAAGGTTCTCTTTCCCAGTCACCCTCGAGTGGCTAAAATAGATCAGATTTCAAAAAATTAGGGTTCTCTTTCCCAGTCACCCTTGATCAGTTTTCAAAAAAATTAGGGTTCTCTTTCCCAGTCACCCTCGAATGGCTAAAATAGATCAGTTTTCAAAAAAAAAAAAAATCAAGGTTCTTTTCCCTTGCTGCTTTGGAGCAGCTAAAACAGATCAGCTAATTTAGTAAAGATAAGAAAAAACAGCAAGCAAAAAAAACAAAAACAAAAAAATAATAAAAATAATAAATTCAATAAAATTGCATGAGTTATTTGTGTAAAATTGCACTAATGCTCGTCCATTGTTTCAAGCAGGTACCCAAAATAGCTTCCCCAATTCCATATTGAGATCCAGGAAAAGGCTTGAAATGGACCAACCAGGGGATCAGACACCACCGGGGCAAAATCCGGCAGAATCTAGTCAAGCACAGGTCATGAATGAAATGTAGCAGAGAATGGATAGTATGGGCACCATCATTCAAGACTTGATGGTAGAATTGAGAGAGCTGAGATAGGTCCCACCCATAGCACCAACGGCTCAACAACAACAGCCGTTGTTCCCACAGCAAGCTGAAGTAGCACCACCATATCCGGTGCATCCCATGCCAGGGGCACCACCACCACCACAACCAGTGGCTCCACTTCCCCCAGTAGTACCAACCCACCTCCTACCCCAAGAACAGCCCGCGCCTGTCCAACTGGGGCAAGACGAGGAAGACTGGTACAGGACTTAGGAAGCTCATTTTGAGCAGAGGGTAGCAGAAATTAAGGCAGCAGTGAAGGAGGAAAGTAAGGCAGAGATAGCAGCCATGCGTGAAGACTTGCTGAAGCAGTTACAAGCAAGCATAGTCTAGAGTGAGACTATGTAACACCCCAGATCCGGGTTACGTGATAAAAATGTAACTTGTCTCCAAATGTTAATTTTTCACACAAGATCGCAATATCAGAGGGAAGGAAAAACATGAAATGACAATAACTAGATAATTAGAGTGCGCTAAACAAATCCCAAACTGAAATAAACTCACATGACCGAGCAACTACTCGCAGGAATTGTCCTATCCAAGAGACAACACATCGAATGGTCAATGTCATGACTATTGTTAAGTTGATTAATTAACATGCCAAGTAGACACTCCACACCTCCATGTACACAGTTCCAGCCTACTCAGGGTTTCGGAACTCTGAAATGACGGCCTACTCAGGGTTTCGTCACCCAATGCCGGCCTACTCCCCGGGTTTCGGCATTGACAACCAGGCCTACTTAGGGTTTCTGGCTTCTCTACATCGGTCGTGGCAACACTCAAGGCCATGCAATTATACCAATGAAGCAATAACATTACATTACTAAGCTTAGACATGGATCCAGGACAAGCTAAACCAGTAGCAACCTCAAATTCTTCATTTTACGCTTAACCGATAAAATAGCATGAAAACTCCAACATAGAACGTAATAACAACAAACATAGGTACTGCTGGTCATGGGTCACTCTGGACCATAATACTCCATCATGGGGATTCCAACTATAAATTTAAATACAACGACAAAAACCAACAATATATGATGTAAAAGTCTCAACAATACTCATTCTTAAAATCTGCTCATAATATAAAGTCAACAAAAATTAACTCAAATCAAGGATATCAAATCGGAAATTTAAAGTGTTAATCATATCAGTCTTGAAAACATGGAAACAGTGAAATCATTCAATCACTTGTAAAACGGTATATGCCGAAATTGACTCTTTACTTTCTTAATCTCAACGATGTTACTTTTATTCGTTAACATGATAAGGTAGTAGTTCTAACTCGTAACTTATCCTAAACACGCATGTCACTTCTCTAGGTGGTTAAGATTTAATATTTAAATACCAAACACTAAATCTGTATCTCAACAATTAACTGCTCAAATGAGTATTTTAAGGTTTCCAAAATAACTCTCTAAACACCTTTTTAACTTCTTAAAAAAAAACATAATGATATAAATTCTCCACTAACATCTGAACCAGCAATTTCTAACCACTATTCAATTTCTCATAAGACAATTTTCTTAGATTTTAAATATTAAAATAACCTTCAGAGAATCAGCCGCACCTCTCAAAGTGGCTGGCTCAATAGTGTTTCATTTTAATTTGTCTATAGATTTATTTGTATGAATTTATTAGCTCCTGATCTCATTAACCTAATGCTAACAATTAGATTAAACTACTAGAGTAGGTTTTTGGTATTTAATCATCCAAAAATAACATTTAGAACAACAGCCGCACTTGGCAAAATATATAACTGGCGCTAACCTACATTTCTAGAGTTTGATTTTTCTTAAATTTATGGTGCACTTTTCTGAATTCACAACCATCCCAACATCATCCTTAGCACTTAATTAAACTAATAAAATAGGTTTATTGAGTTTTAAAACAAGATCTGATGGTCTGTGAAATTAGCCGCACTAGGCTCTAGAACACGCTTGGTGCTAACCTCTTAGTGGTTGGCGCCAGGTTAGCACCACATCAATTTTGACTTGGCGCTAACCTATTAGAGGTTAGCGCCCATTAGCCGCGGTTGGCGCCAAGAAGTTTAATAACACAGAGAGATTCTAAACACTGCCATGGTGATTTTCAACAGGTCTGAACACAATTTAAATGCCAAAATCAACTTCAATCCATTCCTTTACCTCCTAACATATAGATTAACAAAAATTGGATTTAATCCAAACGGAAATCAAATGAGAATTGGTCGCTCTTCACTAACAGGTCGTAAACAGAAATCTCAACGTAAACGATTGCAATCCAAGTTCTAAACCACTTCCATATGCAAAATCAGAGAAAACAGGGTACTACTCACCTGATCTAAACTTCCTCTGATTCATCTACTCCAAAACTTTATCTGATCACCAACGGCAGCATCTCAGATTTCTACAATTGACTGCAGCTCAACATAGCTCCACCAATTTACAAATCTGATTAGGTCTGAATTTTAGTTAACCTCCTCAAGTGATTAACTAAGGTTTGAGCTCGAATTTAACTTACCAGAACACTCCTAGATCTGCGATTAATTGCTCCGAACGATCTACTCGCAGCAGCTTCACTTCTCTCCGATCTTATTTCCCGATTCCACTCCGATCAGACCTCCGACCTCTTAAATTTCGATTCCTTGATTCTTCTTCTTCTCTCCTCCACAAATTGGATCAATCTAGCAACTGAAATCTCTCTCTCTGCTTACTTCGAGCGAAACCTTCAACTCAAATCTCGCTGCCTTTTTATATGCGACATAAGCGCTCAATTGCCAAAACAAATTCGTGATCAGCTAAGCGCTCACCCACACAAGCTTCCTACCTTATCAGCTTCCGACCATATTAAATTAATCCTAATGTATATATATATTCTCCCCAATAATTAGAATTAAGATATCTTATTATTATTATTATTATTATTATTATTATTATTATTATTATTATTTTTAAACATTTACTAACCACTTCTATACTCTAATTGCTACAATAATTTATCACATGATTAATTATAATTTAATAAAATCGAATTTTTATAACATAAAAATTCGGGATTTTACAAACTACCTTGAAAGTCTCTGCTTCTTTTCGGATGTTCAGCTTCCCTCAAGTTTAAGTGCCTAGAGTTGCATCAATTCGATGGTACAAGCTGCCCATTGAACCACTTGAGATCTTATTCGGCCGATATGTGTCAGTACGCTAAAGATGAGAAGATCATGGTGCATTTCTTCCAGAGGTCGTTGACAGGGGTGGCTTATACTTGGTTTTTGAGCTTGGACAAAACTAAGGTTAAGACATGGAACGATCTAGCAGCCGCATTCATCCAACAATACCTACTGAACGACCAGATAGTGCAGACTAGGGCGGAATTGCAGAGGCTGACCAAAAAGAGTCAGGAGACGGTTCGGGAATATGCCAAAAGATGGAAGGAGTTTGCAACCTTAGTGCAGCCACCACTGCTAGAACACGAAATGACTTCCCTATTTATTGCTTCACTGGGGAAACCATTCTTCACTCTGCTACTGGGGCAGAGCACCTCCAATTTCAATGACTTGACCCTAACTGCTGACAGGATTGAGGATGCTGCTGACAGGATTGAGGATGCAGTAAGGGCTGGAAAGATAGATGGCAGCGGATAGAGCGCAGTAGAAAGAAGACCGACAATAGGGCAGAGTAGTAGGAGCCAGGGGCAATAGCCCAAGAGGCAAGAAACTCAGGCAGTGAACTACGTGCAGTAGGCACGGCTGTACCATTTTTCCCAGAAACCTAAGGCACTAGTGCCCCAAGATCTGGGGCAACTGGCATACCAAGGGCCAAGAAGGACCAGGGAAGAAATGAAAGCCAGAATGAGAAGGGTCCTTACCCCCTTGCCATATCCACCAGCTGAATTACTGCCAACGCTGCTGAAGAAGGGTTATCTGCAGGACAAGCCCCCAAATCCCCGATTGGTTAACTCGAGGACTTATAATGCAGCAGAACGGTGTGAGTACTATTCCGGTACTCCCGGCCATAAAATCAACCGTTGCTGGGACATGAGGCAAGATATACAGGATCTGATTGACAGCAAGTGGATTTCTGTAGATCCCCCAGCACTTGCAGCAACCACCCCTACCACTGGTACCTCTACCAACCCTCTTCCGAACCATTCCAAAGCCTCCACTAGCAAGTCCATCAATCAAGTAAGTAGTGACCAGGGCAGTGATAGGCGGTTTGATCCATCCACATTAATTGGGCGCCCCAGATAGGTCATTAGAATATACCTCCAAAAAGAGGCTGACCAGCAGTTCATAAATTTCATCAGAGTAGATGATGAGGATACTCCCCTGGATCTCCCTTTGGTGCACTTTCACCCACTCAAAGAACCTGAGTTCTTCTATCCATCACCCATCCCCCGTGAAAATTTTTGACATGATGGATAGTCCCCCACATGACCTTACCGCCCTCTCATTTGAACCACCCACCCTTAATCTTTCACAACTCCACCTTGAGCCACCCTCATACAATGTTGTACCCCCACCATACCCAATTCGACCTCTTTACCATCAGTCCACCATCACTACCACAGAAGCGGAGATTGACTGGATCACCCGATCGGGTCGATACGTAAATACCGACCCTCCACCTGCATCAAAGGGAGAAACATAAGAAGAAAATAGAAGAAAGGAGAAAGGGAAGGAGGTGATACTGAATTGCCACCGACCCACAAGAGAAAGGGGAGAGCTATGGAGGAGGAAATCGTTGATCTCCACAATAGTATACATGTGCCTGAATATGACCTCCAATAGCTAAGTAAGGTGCCTGCTCAGATCTCCATCATGTGCCTTTTGATTGATTTAGAGAAGCATAGAATGGCACTGATGAAAGTATTGGATGACGCCCATGTGCCAGATAGCATAACCCTCGAGCAGCTAGAATCAGTAGTGTCAGTGATTATGGAGCCAAAGGCCATTTCATTTTCCATAGCTGACTTGCCACCAAAAGGGTGTAATCATATTGAACCATTGTACCTCATAGTAATGTGCTTTGACCCTATCGTGAAGCAAGTGATGATTGATAATGGGTCAGCACTAAACATCTGCCCAGTCAGGACCTTTCATAGCCTGCAATTGAAGCCTGAATTGATCAAACCCAGCTCACATAATGTCCGAGGATTTGACAATGCAAGAAGAGAGTCCCTGGGGAAGGTCACCTTGGACATTGTAATTGCAGAAAGGACATTCACTATGGCCTTCAAGCTTATGGATATAAACGCTTCGTTTAACCTACTAATTGGGAGGCTGTGGTTACACCAAGCTAAGGCAGTACCATCTACCTTGCATAGGATGGTCAGATTTGTCTCGGGAAATGAGCTGATCACTATACATGCTGAAGATCACAGGGAATTCGAGAAGGTCAGAGTACTTTATGTGTATTACGAACTACCCACTGTAGACACCCCAAATTGCACTAAAAATGAGAAAATAATTGAAAATATTAATTGGGATTTGAAACAGGTCAAAAAAGTGTAAAATCTGGCCAAACTGGTCATGACCGTATTTTGTTTACGGTCTGGTCATACCTGCAGTTGATATACGGTCATGGCGTGCCCGTATTAATAATACGGGCAGGGCGCGACCGTAATATATATACGGGCACGGGGGTCTTTGTGCGAATTTTACCTTTTTGATTTTTGAGCCTTATCTGCACCCAAATATCTCTCTTGGATAAGCGAATCCTCTTATTTATCCATTCGAATTATCTCATTTATCTTTGTGGATAAAGGATTGACATGATCTTGTGTTTAACTCAAACTGAAACTCTATCCTGCCAAACCTTGGACCAACCTTACCCCTGTGCTTGTCTATAAATAGAGGCTCTTTCCTCTAGCTAAAGACGACGAAATTTTGAAGAATCAAAAGCTCCAAGAGAAGGAAAGGAATCCCTGCTGCTCTGCCTGCTCAATCCAGGTAAGTCCCCTATCCTTTTTTATTTTCTGTCTTCAATTCTAGAAGTAATAGGATCATCTCTATTGCTGTAGAATAAGGCCATATCTGTTTTTGTATTCCTAAACTTGTCTCCAAGTACCTCAAGGGTCTCTCTAGCCGTAAAACGTGAAGAGAGAACTAGGGGAAAGGGGAACATGTGGATCCCTAGAATAGAACCCCATATCTGTTTTTTTTCTTTTCTTCATAGAATAAAGGCTTTGATTGTGTTTGTGTAACCAAACCTATCTCTAAGTACCTCAAGAGTCTCTCTAGCCGTAAAACGTGAAGAGAGAACTAGGGGAAAGGGGAACAGGTGGATCCGTAGGGTAGACCCCCATGTGCTCTAATTTGTGAGATGTGGCTATTTTGATATCCTGATCATGTTTTAATGCTTTTTATGATATATCTGAATGAATAACATGAATCTATGATGTTTATAGCATGAGATCCCCTATTTTTGCCAAAATTTGGATTTTTGCCACTTTTGCACCTACAGCACTGTTTTCGTGATTTTTATGGTTTTAGGCTAGGATCTCGGATTTATCATGATCAATATGGTAGATCTGAATCCAGAAGCCTGAAAATAACTTTCAGGGTTTCATGATGTGGTTTTTAAATTGTTTTTCATTATTGAGAGAAGACCCTACGGTCTCAGTTCTCCCCTTTTGGTGTTTTTCATCAACGTGGGTCTTTTTGGTTTTTATTTTCTGATTTAATGTGAAATTCGGGCTTTATCTATGTCCTGGATTATTCAAGTTCAATTTTGAAATATTTTATAAAAATCATATTTTTCTAAATTTCTAGAATTTGACTTGAAGCCAGATTTTTAGATTTTTCACTTTAAATTGATTTTATTTGATTTTATCTCAATTTTGTTTTGATCATGAGACCCTAGGAATGGTATGATCATGTTTGATAGTTCTGGATCAATCAGACTATTAATATGAAAAAATCATATATTTTTGCTTTTTTTTGTGATTTTTCGTGATTTTTATAGCAAGCTTTTTCCTTTATTTTAACATGAACAAATACCTGGCAACCACCTTGTGTGGATGAATAGGGGTGCCTAACACCTTCCCCTGTTCATAACCTAATCCCCTTACCCATCTCTGGTTGTTTTTTTTAGGAGGGATATTTTGCCCTAAAATTGCCTTTTGTGCTTATTTAATATTTTGGTGTCCATTCACACCTAAATTGAATTGTGGCGACTCTTTGTTTTATTTAATCCCGTGTGATGATTGAGGGAATCATTAGATTGATTTTTTCCCATGTCTCACACCCACGTCACTAAACTTCTAGACCGTGGAAATGGTACAAGTGAACCATATCCCCGAATCTGAAAGGAGGCAACAGGTGCCAAGAAGAAGAAGAAGAGCATGTTTGGGGTTGCTGAATGTGTAGATTGGGGTCTCAGAGCCGGAGAAGGACTGGAAAAATATAAGCAGGGAATCAAGACGGTTGTCCAGCCTTATGACAAGGTCAATGGGTTTGGACTGGGATATGATCCTCAACTTGAAGACTATGCCAAGCTCTACGGGATGCGCACCGAAAGGAAGAGAGCCGGGATTGAAAGAAGAGACCCTCATTGGCCCATCTGCATGCATGGAGAACTGTACCATCGCTTCACCAACATAGAGCATGAAGCTGCCTAATCACTCCAGAACATAGTTCCCCAAGGCTGGGGTGATGAGTTTCTGGATTCCCCTATCCAAGATGGCGATTATCTGCAAGGATTGGCTCAGATGCTATGGGAAGAACCATTGCCATAGGAAAAGATCGAAGACGCAGTGGAGGTGGATGCACTAGCCCCGGATTGGTCGCTAGATGACCTGCCCACACTGTTTGCTCTCAAATCAGCTGATGAGGCTACTGTTGCTGTTGCTCCACCTGATGTACCCTTCATCCCTTAAGGGATACCTGTTGTCCCCCCAGCTATAGTTGGAGCACTACCACTTGCCGCCATCCCAGAATCTGAGGAGGAAGAAGACCTTGCCAGGTACATATGCATGATGGAGAGTCAGGGCAGCTCAGGAGTTCCCAGTCGAAGGCCCAGGTTGCGGCCTCCTTCTCCATGACCTCAGTATCCTGGGACTAGTGACGGGTTGAACGCGATGTTTCAAGGCATGACCCAAGTGCTAGGGTCAATTCCAGAAGAAATGTACTACGAGACCTACGGTCAGTGGGCACCAAAAAAGAACTCAACCAATAGGTCAGAAGCGTCGTCTGGGGCATCCTTAGCAGTTGTGCCACCGGGGTCGGACCTAGCAGACGTGGTCACCATTGCCTACATGCCGCCTGGCACAAGGGAACCGGTGGCGCTTCCCCTCAGGCCTGGGTTATGGGTGAAGATGTCATCAGAATATGAACCCAAGTCGGAGAAAAGCCAGAATAAGCCAAAGGGTACGACCAATGACCCCATCTGCATTTTATTTGATAAGAGTGCCAATATGGTCTTGACTGGGGAACTATAGGAGATAGACGCGATCAACAAGAAGGACAGTCCGCCACTGCAAAACTGGAGTTCCAGACCTTTTGCCGCCAACAAGGCCAAGGTCTAAAATGGGGTTCCCTCCACAAATGAAATCTCTATTGTAGCCATGACTGAACTCTTCAATAAATGCCTGAAAGCTTTTGAGTATTTGTTTGTTTCTGATAATAAATGCACAAACGAGCAATTTGAATCTTGCAACCTTGGTATCAATCTCGACACACGCCCAAAGGGTCTAGGGCACGAGATAGATAATCAGGTTGCTAAAAATAAACAAAAAGAATAAAAAGAACAAAAAGAAATTGAAGAAATAATAATAAAAGAGAAGCATGAGTTAGTGCACAATACTGAGCAAGAATTTTATGAGTCAGGTTGCGGCACTTTCCCATCACAGCCAGAGGATTCAGAACTCGTCCCCTGTAAGCCTTCCGAGCTTGAGGACGATGATGAATCATGGAAGACTCTGCCTGAAATCCAGCTCGCTCTGGAAAGGCACAAAAAGGGTCTCCAGGCCAATATCTAGGAAACTGAACCCATTAACATAGGTGAAACAGCACAACCAAAAGTTTTCCAAATTGGTAAAAAGCTGTCGCAATTACTGAAAACACAGATGTTTGATTTTCTCAAATCTTATATTGAAGTGTTTGCATGGTCATACGAGGATATGCCCGGGTTAGACATGGACTTGGTTGTGCACCGATTACCAATAAAGTCTGAGGCCACACCAGTGAAGCAAAAACTCAGACACATAAAGCCAGAATGAGCCTTGAAGATCAAGGAAGAGGTCATTGTGCGCGCGGTGAAATCGCACACGACGGGCACACGGATTCGCGTGCGTGCCTCTGGGAGGGTAAAATGGGAAATTGGAGTTGCCACCACCTGATGGGGTGCAGGCGGACACCTCGGTGCCTAAGTTAGTCTATTGGGTTGGTCTGCGGCTTGAGATTTTAAGTAGGTTTTCAGTTACGGTTCGGGAAAGTCCATAGACACCCCAGTTCGCCCCGTCGGTTGACGGGTCCCATAGAGTTCTCCTGGTTTGAGTCAAACTTGGTTTCTCACTCAATTCCTAATCTAGCATGCTATTTGATTAAGTCCAGTGGGACCACCTGTATGGTGTGGGTCCCTTTAATTGCTTTTATCTTGCTTAATCTTGAGTGGTCTGAGTTTGATTGGGTGGGCCTCGTTGGAAGGTCCACGGTGTCCTTGGTGGGCTTGGTTAAGCCCGTATACCCCTGGTGGGCCTCCATCTAAGCCTGAGAGGCCCCTTGGGTTTTGGTTCAATGAATGGATTTTAGTTTAAAGTTTAAGTTGAATTTTAAGTGGTTTCCATGCAAAGGTGGGCCAGGTTGGTTTGTGGGCCCAGTGGGTAGGCCCACAGTGGTAGCCAAGTGAGTTATTTGGATTTATCTCTTTTAAGTTCTCAAAGTGGGCTAGACCTTGGGCTTGGGGCCCGTTAGTCTCTACTTGGGCCGGGTGGCCCATGGTTCAATGGGTCAAGGCATTGGACCCTACCTAGTTGGGTTGATGGGCTTAGTGGGCCCGTTAGGTCCGCACCCAAGGTCACGGCCAAACCATGCTTACACTAGCCATCATGCTTCATTTTTTTATTGGGCTTTGGTGGGCCTCATAGGGTTTGGCCCATTTGCTTTGTTTTGCTTATCTTATTTTACCTTTAACAAGTGATCTTGGGTTGGGTGGGCCCTGTTGGAAGGCCCACCAAAGGATCCAATTGGGCTTGGAAGCCCATGTACCATTTTGGGTTTCCGATTGACCCGGAAACCTTGTTTGTTCAACCGGTTCAGCTTAAACAATGCAACAAATCAACAAGCACTCAAAAACAGGTTTTTAGTAAATTTTCAAAGGCAACTGAAATTCCATTTCGGTCAAACATGCAACACAGTATAATTGAAATTGGATTTCGGTTATATTGTGTTTTTTAGCTTAACCGAAATCCAATTACGGTTAGGCCAAAATACACTCAAAACCGACCTGAGATTTCGGTTATGTTGCAAAAATTGGTTTTTTCACTTTTTCAGCAGAAAACCAAACCAAGGTATTTGTGAGCATGTGTAGGGTCTCTGTGGGCCCCTGTGTGGACCCACAGTGGTCCGAATGAGGCCATTTGGCTCTCTCTTTTGGGGTTTTCAAAGGTCAAAACAGCAAGGTCATGGGTGGGGGTTCCCTTCCCTTGTCTCCACAAGCAAATAGGGATTGAATGTCCCTGTCTTGGCCTCCTCTTCATTCTAAAAAGAGCAACCGCATCGGCAAAAAAATAAATCACAAAAAACTTGGAAAACCACCTTCATGCTAGAGTGGGTGCGTGTACTTGCTACACTTCAACTGACATGAGAGGCACACCATGCTAAGCATGTTAAAACAACAAATGGGAAGTGCTCGTGTGGCTACGAAACAAGGACATATATATGCTCTAAATGGTGGTGAGTGATGGGAGACTGTGAGACATGGGAAAAAATCAATTTAAATGATTTCCTCAATCATCACACGGGATTATATAAAACAAAGAGTCGCCACCATTCAATTTAGGTGTGAATGGACACCAAAATATCAAATAAGCACAAAAGGCAAATTTTAGGGCAAAATATCCCTCCTAAAAAAAACAACCAGAGATGGGTAAGGGGATTAAGTTATGAACAGGGGAAGGTGTTAGGCACCCCTATTCATCCACACAAGGTGGTTGCCAGGTATTGTTCATGTTTAAAATAAAGGAAAAAGCTTGCTATAAAAATCACACAAAATCACAAAAAAAGCAAAAATATATGGTTTTTTCATATGAATAGTCTGATTGATCCAGAACTATCAAACATGATCATACCGTTCCTAGGGTTTCATGATCAAAATACAATTGAGATAAAATCAAATAAAATCAATTTAAAGTGAAAAATCCAAAAATCTGGCTTCAAGCTAAATTCTAGAAATCTAGAAAAATATGATTTTTATAAAATAATTCAAAATTGAACTTGAATAGTCCAGGACATAGATAAAGCCCAAATTTCACATTAAATCAAAAAAATAAAAACCAAAAATATCCATATTGAAGAAAAACACCAAAATGGGAGAATTTAGACCGTAGGGTCTTCTCTCAATAATGAAAAACAATTTTAAAAACATCTCATGAAACCCTAGAATTTATTTTCAGGCTTCTGGATTCAGATCTACCATATTGATCATGATAAATCCAAGATCCTAGCCTAAAACCACAAAAATCACGAAAACAGTGCTGTAGGTGCAAAAGTGGCAAAAATCCAAATTTTGGCAAAAATAGGAGATCTCATGCTATAAACATCATGGATTCATGTATTCATTCAGATTCATCATAAAAAGCATTAAAACATTATCAGGATATTTAAAACAACCACATCTCACAAATTAGAGCACATGGGGGTCTACCCTACGGATCCACCTGTTCTCTTTTCCCCTAGTTCTCTCTTCACGTTTTACGGCTAGAGAGACTCTTGAGGTACTTGGAGATAGGTTTGGTTACACAAACACAATCACGGGCTTTATTCTAAAGGAAAAAGAAAAAAACAAATATGGGGTTCTATTCTAGGGATCCACCTGTTCCCCTTTCCCCTAGTTCTCTCTTCACGTTTTACGGCTAGAGAGACCCTTGAGGTACTTAGAGACAAGTTTAGGAATACAAAAGCAGATATGGCCTTATTCTACAGTAATAGAGATGATCCTATTACTTCTAGAATTGAAGACAGAAAATAAAAAGGATAGGGGACTTACCTGGATTGAGCAGGCAGAGCAGCAGGGATTCCTTTCTCTTCTCTTGTAGCTTCTTAGAATTCCTTGGACTCAAAATTTCGTGGCCCTTAGCTAGAGGAATGAGCCTCTATTTATAGACACACCCAGGGGCATGGTTGGTCCAAAAGGATATAGCCTGATCCTCAGGATAGAGAGAAAGTTGGAGATAATGCCCATCCATAGCCAACCAAGGTGGCCTTAGCGAATAAAAGACATAATCCGCTCGTTTAAAGATATATTGGACTTCAAATAAAGCTCGGAAATCGAGAGGAGGACAAAACTTGCACGTGTCTTTAATGCCCGTAAATACACTACGGTCCAATGGGGACCGTATAGATATTACGGACGCGCCTGCCCGTAGATATTTTGCGGGCGCGATAGGCCCGTGAAGCTAATACGGGCAAAGCCTGTTCATTCTATTTTTAGGCCTTTTTGACCTGTTTTAAGCTCTAATTACATGTTTTTATTATTTTCTCATTTGGCAGTGCAATTTGGGGTGTCTACAGCTGCCCCCTCTTTGCTGGTAATTGGAACCAATTACAAGCAGAGAGCAAAAAGACCCACCAATTGCACTTTCTGAGATTTTTGTCTAATCAATTGCACTTTGCAAGGATTAAAGGGATGATTTTTGAAAAAAAGAATTGATTGTGGAAGATTTGCTAAGAAATCCCTCAGCTTAAGGGCCAAATCTTCCTCTCTCCTCTCACTGAGCACTTGTGGGCTATGAAGTGAGATTTGAGACAAAATTTTTAAACAAAAGTGGGTAATGTGGCAATCCTTGCAACTTACAACTAATACAAACATTAATCTCCTAAAAATTGTGAGAAAATGATAAAATACGCAATTTATGGCTTCGCCCGTATTTGGCTTACGGACATACCTGCCCGTACAGAGTTCACGGGCGACCGGGACCGTAGTGCTTTCACGGGCGTCTGATGCCCGTACTGATTTTACGGATTTTGAACTCCTTCTTAATCTCGCGACCGCGACTTTTCCTTCTCTGCTCGCATTTTGCCCTAAACCTCTTCTGCCCGTATTCTCTTCTCCGGACATCTTTCTTCTTCTTCAACAATCCTCCGACGACTCCTGTTGCTCTCCGGTGACTCTCTCCTTCCGGCGACCACTGTTACCTCCTGCAAAGTCGACTATTTCCGGCGACATCAATCTCTGTTGAACTGCATCAGTGGCTGTGTTTGCTCTCCGACTTAGCCATTTGACGATTAGTTTCTTTCTCCAGTGAGTATACCTCTTGCCAACTTCGACTATCTTTGCACCTATTCGACCGAAACAGGTATGCCGAAACCCATTTCATGTTTTTGGTACTTTCCTCTTGACCGAATGCTTCCTAAGTACCTAATATTTGCTGTGCAATTTCTCCATTCCTGATTGAATGCTTTAGATGGTTAGCTCTTGAATAGTCGAAATTCCCCAAATGCTGGTTTATTGTATCATTTTGATTCGAAAATATGCTGTATATATTAATGCTTCTGTATCCAAATTTCCATATTTGAACCATGACTGATGTTCCACACTTTTTCTGATTTCTAAATGAGAAACTGGAATTCTTGTCTTTAACCGAATTTTTGCTTTTAGTCCATGTTCTGCAGATGCCTTATTTTCTTGCATATTGTTGAAGCTTGAACTTGCTTAGAGTACAAAATCCAATTTTGAATATCTTCTCGGATGATGACGCTAATTTCCCTTGGCGTGAGCTGAGAACTTATATGACCTGTATGAACTGGTTCTTGCAAGATCATCCATTGTTTTGGCATGAATCCAATACCTTGACTGTCCTGGAACCAAATAAAATACTTGATTAGATATCTCTAGAAAATACAAAGGAATCAATTAAAACATCCACACATTTTTCTTGTCATATAAAGAGAACATTCAAGAAACAATGCATTTCTTATATAATTTCTCTATATACTTCCTTGGTTAAAGCAAAGGCACATAAAATATCTTAAGACAAAAATGAACTCCTTCAGTTTAATTCTTGATTTGATTGGGAGCTTCTGAAACACTTTTCCCATTCTCCATTTTTTCTTTTTCCCTGTCAATCAATTAAACCGGTTATAATGATTAATCAAGCAACTAAAAATTTAAATAAATAATTAATCATCTCCCTGATTTGAACAGTAGATGGCCCGCCTTAGATCGGCTTCCCGAGATCCTGCAGATGAGCCTTCCTCTTCGAGGGTTAGGCGAGATCCTGCTGATGTGGCCTCGTCTTCGAGGGCCGAGAGGGATTCTGATTCTGATATCCCAGATTTCCCTTCTGGGGATTCGCGTGAGGCGACCCCAGAGGTATACTCTAACCTTTCTGCAATTTCCTATCCTTTCCCAAAATACATCTTCCTGATACTTCCATTATTTTCTTTTAGCCGGCTGTTGAGGCTTCTGGCAGAGATAGGAGCCGTAGCAGACGCAGAGCTGGAGGCAGAGATGGAGGCCATGATGAGGGCCATAGAGGAGGCCGTAGAGGGGGCCGTGGCAGAGATGAGGCCAGGACCAGGGTTGAGATCCCTGAGGAGGTGGCTGCCCAGATTAGGGACACAGATCTTCTGCATGGTTTGAGGACTCATCCCTCAGCATGCGTTAGGGCGGATATCCCTTTGGAGTATCCGATGTCCCATTATAGAGGGAGCTGGGCCAGCTTTACTAAATTTTTGAGAGCTTGCAGTTCGGCCTATCGTCGGGAGCTAGGATTGTACGGTTTCGGCATGTTTATCACCATCCCGGACGTTCGCTTGGATCGAGCCCTCATTGCAGCATTGTTGGAGAGGTTTTTCCCAGAGACACTGAGCTTCCACTTCCCAGATATAGAGATTGGGATCCGGCCTTCTGATTTCACACTCATCACCGGGATTAGGATGATCGGTGATGTTATTACTGAGATGACTATGCCAGAGGCTGATGAGATTGCTGGTTATCTTGGATATATTGTACTGCCTCCAGAGGCCTGGGATCGGGGGAGAGCGAGATTGTCTCTGACATGGTTGAGAGAGACTTTTGGGAGGAGGCAGTTTGGCCAGCTTGCTGCCGGTGACCATGTGTTTCCATTTGCCTTCAGATTTCTTTTTCTGTATATGATGGGATCCTGCTTCTTCCCAGAGGACACGACCTCAGTTAGTCCTCACTTCTTGAGTCTTCTGGGAGATCTGCAGCGGGCGAGGAGGTACGCCTGGGGCCCACTCATATTTGGTACTATTCTGGCTGGCCTGCGCCGATCAGTGAGTGGCCTCTCTACTTCCAGAGGGGCTGGAGTTGGGTGCAGGTTCTTCTGGCCCTTCTTGCAGGTGAAATGTTTATTTCTTTTTTTTTTCTTCTCTCTTTCTCTTTTCCTTATCTCTCCTTTTCTATTCTTCTGACTATTTTCTTCTTTCTGTAGTTTTTTGCTAGGGTTTATATACCCTATTTCCGCCCTACCTCTACGATGCCTGAGGAGACATATCCCATGGCACTTAGATGGTGTCGTGTAGAGCATGACTCTGAAAAGAGTCGTCCTAGGTCCGCCCGGGCCCACTTGGACAGGTTGTACCGGTCTGAGGTAATCTTCTTTAATTCCTCTACTTCTTCTTTTCTTTTCTTTCTGGATCGCATATCTGATGTCCTATTCTGTTTTTCAGCTATTTGTCCCCAGGATGGAGGACATTCATGAGGTGCTAGCCCTGCAGGCTGCCAGAGATGATGCATTTGTCCCTGACCAGAGACGACAGAGATACCAGTTCTTTATTGGTCAGCTGGGCAGCATCTGGTATTGCGGCGAGCGCTTCTTCTTTCAGCATGTGGGAGAGCCGCGGATTCCTGCCATCCCGCCAGATACTACTCCTTTCTATCCTCCTATGCCTGTTGATCCTGCCCAGTTCTTAGATTGGACTGAGGCAGAGACATTATTAGAGGAGGGTGACTATGATGCCTGGTTCAGGCGAGCTTCTGTTGGGTGCCTCATGTCACCCATGCCTGTCCGTGGCGGAGTCACGGAGATAGGAGGGGTAGTGATTAGGGCCTACGACACTACGGTATGCCTTCTTCCTTTTCTGATCTTCTATTTCTATTTCATCTGTCCTTAGCATTTTTCTGACTTCTTTCTTCTCTATTTCAGGAGGCTCAGTTGGCAGAGATCCGGTCTCGCTATGCTGATCTAGAGCGCCAGCGTGACGCTGCGATCGCCGAGCGGGATGCCCTCTATATTACCATCTCAGATCTCCGGGGGCAGCTAGCCAGAGCCCAGGGCCAGGAGGGTCCATCTGATGCACAGGACCAGGCGGGTCTGTCTGATACTCAGGTTAATTTCTTCTTTTATTTCCATTCTTGCTTTTGTATTAGCCTATCTTGTTCTGACTGGATTTTTTCTTAGTTTCAGGAGTACACAGCTGGCCCCTCTTCACCTGCTTCACCCGTGCCTATGCATTTCCGGGATGAGGTGTTTTCTGTGGCACGGGTGGAGTTCGTGACGTCTCCCAGTCCAGTAGAGGTTCCTGCAGCAGAGCCCGAGGTCGAGGCTGATATTGTACCTGCTGCTGAGGACGTGCCAGAGTCTGCCCCAGTAGCTGAGACTGCTCCTGCTACATCTGCTGGTGTTGATATGGATTCGGCTATGGACGCCGCTGTGGTAGAGCCTACCGTGGAGACTGCCGTGATGGAGGAGGTTACAGCTGATCCTGTAGAGCCCGAGGTGGAGATGACTGCTACTGAGCCTGTGGAGCCGGAGGTTGATGTACCTGGGACATCTGCTCCTGCTGGTCCTGTTAGTCCTGATATGGAGGATGCGGAGGTGACACATGCTGCTGTTGATCCTTCTGCGGATTCTTCCCGTACAGAGTCTGATCCCGATTCTACGGGATATGTAGATACTTCAGGGTATGTCCCTCCTGATCATCCCACTGCTGGCCTTGTGCCTTTATATATGTGGCATGATATTCAGTCTGTTTTGAGCAGGATGACGCGTAGCACGGCCCGCAATGTTGTGCGGCATGTCTTTGAGCGCAGGCGATCTACAGGCCGTGGGAGCGGCAGAGCACGAGGCCGTGGCCGTAGGGGCGGACCTGCATGGCCATTAGATTAGGATTCTTCCATGTACCTTTGTATTTTTTTGGCAAAAGTGATGTAAACATTCATATATATAAAAGAAGTTTGTTTTATTTCCATTTGTGTTCTTTCTTCTTTGTTTACAGTATTTATTATCTGATGAATGTTAAAACAGGGACAGGTGAAGCTTAGGAAAACCAAAGAAATTAAAAATTCCCATTTTTTTTGCATTTTTTCGAAGGAACCGTACTTATACTACGAGCAGGCTGTGCCCGTAAAGTTATTACGGGCGTGCTCTGCCCGTGAAATGTGCACGGTCAGGCGTGTCCGTAATTCCTATACGGGCGAGCCTTGCCCGTAATATAATTACGGAATTTACTGTCTTACGATTTTTTCTATATAAACTCCTAGGGAACATCATTGTGACACTTTTATTAATTGAAAAACTCCCTGAGCACGTCTTTTCTCGCTTTCCTTGGCTTCTTTGGCGCTTCCATGGCTTCCCCTACGCCGCTTTCTCCTGCCTTTGAATCTCCTCCTGCAAGACAACCTGTTAGATCAAAACCTCCTAATCTTACCAGGTACAATATTGTGGATTCCTTTTATGATAGATGGGTTAACTCCATGACCCTTGATGAGGAGATTCGTTGGGATTCCATCCACTTAGGGCACATCCTACACCTCCCTAAAATTCCCTTTAAGTGGGAAATCATTGAAGCTTTGATAGGCCATTGGGTACCTGAGCTGAATCTCTTCCGTTTTGATGATAAAGAGATGACTCCTACCATAGAAGAGATTGAAACCATCCTTGGCCTTAGATTTTCTGAAAAAGTTGTGAACCCACCCCTAAAGCTTAGTTATAAAAAAGAGGCTTCCACTTTCTTGGGTATAGGGAAGAAGGACTTAGGAAATTCTGATGCACTATTGACCTTGTCCAAGACCTTTTTGACTGAAAAACTTCTGAGGAGTAATGACAAGGACTCTAGGTTTAATGCATTGACCCTGATAGTGGTCAATCAGCTGCTTTTTCCACGGGGTGATGATCAGGTTGACTTGGCTCTTATCTCAGTTATCTGTCAGGTTAGGGAACGCGAGAGGTTGGCCCCTATGATCCTAGCAGAGATATATCAGGCTCTTACTGATTGTTATTTCAGGAAGAAGAAACGCTTCCTTGCCTGTGCCCCTATCCTACAGGTAAAATATGCATGTATTTTTTTTCTTCTATTTTTTTTTCTTTCTATTCTTCCTTTCCTTTCTTTTTTTCTCTCTTCTTTTTTTTTCCTCTTCTTTTTTTTTTCTTTTTCTCTCTCTTTTTCTTCCTTCTTCTTCTTTTTTTTCTTTTTTCTTTTTTTTCTTTTTCTTTTTTTTCTTTTCGGAAATAAATTAAAATACTCCCTTTTTCTGCAGCTTTGGTTGCTTGACCATCTTAGTCAGGTTGAAGAAATAACTCGCCGCTTCTTTCCAAGATTGAAAGTTCCTGTTTTGATGAGCAATAAGGGATGTCCTAACATCCAAGGTGGCAAGCAAGGCTGGTTCACTTTCTTGGGTACTCTCAAGGTGATCAAGTGAGATGGCCTGGCACTTATCAACCCACTCCAGAGACAGTGATAAGCTTTAGAGATAAAAACTTTCTGGCTCTAGCAGGCTTGAAATCTGCTGTTCTCTATCTTCCTTTGAGGGTTCTTCGGCAATTTGGAGCGACCCAGGGAATTATGATTCCCACAGGTTATGAGAGCTTTATAGGGCCACTTACTTCAGCCACCATGGGGCTAAATGCTCAATTAATGAAAGAGTGGTCCTATGTTTGCTTTCTACGGGGTCCAGTCTTTTCTGAGTCCCATGTGAAGGACTATCACTTCTGGATCAAGGAACAGGTGCAGAGTCATGCCCCAGTACCAGAGGATCCTCCTGCAGTTCTTCCTCCTACTTATGAGGACATTCTGGAGTCAGAAAGGGCAACCCATAAGCGGCTTCAACAAATATGGGTACGGGAGGCTCAAGAACTTAGAATAAAAGTCCTTGTTCTGGAGAGGAAGCTTGAAGAGCAGAAGTCTGGCCGCATTGCCATGGCGAAGAAACTTGAAGAACAAAGGCAGGCTCGTCGCTTTGAAGTCCGTGTGATGCGGAAGAAGTATCAGGATTCCTTGGCTGACCTTAGGGCGTTGAAGATCAAGCTTTCTTTTTCAGATGAGGTCATCTCCTTTTTGAGTGATCCTGATGCAGAGGGTGCTTCTGGAATCATTGCAACTCAGGCAGCTAGGATTAGGGAGCTTGAGGAGCAGTTAGGGAGTAGGGATTAGATTCTTTCATCATTTTTTTTCTTTCTTTCATTTTTTCCATACTTTTTTTACAAAAGCAAACTCCATTAGTGGAAAGATATTAGATTTAATTCAAAAATAGGTTTTATATTATTGGCCTCAGAATTCTCAGATGCTTATAAAAACATAAGTTTTATGAAAAAGTATTTGATTTCTCATCATTGGCCAAAGTATAGTTTTTTTTTTTTTGAAAGCTGATCCAAAACACTTAATCACATATAATTAAAGGAATTAAAATCAGGTTGAATAATGAAAAGGGTAGTCCAAGCAATAGGGAGAGACCAAATTTGTCTACCCCGTGACCTTTAGAATCATCCCCTAATGATTTTTCCTTCATGATTGGCCTTGCTAATCTGCTCAGTTTCCAGTGCTCATGCTGATTTGAAACTTAGACCCCATGATCAACTCAACCCTTGATTCTTTTCTTTTTTTTTCTTTTTTTCTTTTTTTTTTCTTTTTTTTTCTTTTTGCCCTTCTTGCCCCTAGTGCCAATTACGGTTTTCAATAGGGTTGGCCTCTGCATTCCGTCATCACCAATCTTACTCTGAAAGTTGAATGAATATACTAAAATCACCGAGGTCTTAATAATAGGACGAAACAAAGGCTAGGTTTAGTTTATGAAAGAAAGGTATTAAAGGCTCAAAATTTTCTAAGTGTGAAAATGGGTCAACTGGACTTACAGTCATGGTGAATTCAATCCCATTCCTCTTCTTTTGTATTTGGCATTTATTTGCCCCTATTTTTTCTTTTTTTCCTTTTTTTTTTCTTCTTTTTTTTTTTTTTTCAAAATTTTCTTTTTGCCCCTATTGGCCTTGCCCTTATTGGCCTTGCCACAGTATAAGGCTGTAAGTCCAGTTTGGGTTTAACAAAAAAACGAACAGGCTCAAATTGGTTTGACTAAGGATTCAAATTTTGGGATATAAAGAACAATGGCCTCAGATCATTTCCTAGTAATATTCATTCATGGAAAATATCTCTTTACTGCATCAGAGTTGATTGGCTCAGGAAAATCCTTCCCATCCATTTCTGTTAAGATGAGAGCACCCCCTGATAGGACTTTCTTGACCACATAAGGTCCTTCCCAATTTGGTTTGAACTTTCCACGAGGATCTTCCAAAAAGGGTAAAATCTTTTTTAATACCAAATTTCCTTCTTGGAAAGTTCTGGGCTTCACCTTTTTATTGTAAGCCCTAGCCATCCTCTTCCGATATAATTGGCCATGACTAAGTGCCTTCAAACGCTTTTCTTCAATTAAATTGAGTTGATCATGTCTAGACTGTATCCATTCAGCTTCTTCTAATTCTGCTTCCATTAGCACTCTTAGTGAAGGTATTTCCACTTCCACTGGTAAAACTGCTTCCATTCCATAGACTAAGGAGTATGGGGTTGCCCCTGTAGAAGTCCGAATTGAGGTTCTGTAAGCATGTAAAGCAAGTGGCAGCATTTCATGCCAATCTTTAAAACTCACTACCATCTTTTGAATAATCTTCTTTATATTCTTATTCGCTGCTTCCACTGCCCCATTCATCTTTGGTCTGTAAGGCGCTGACTTGTGGTGGGTAATCTGAAATTGTTCACACATCTTCCTCATGTCTTTGTTCTTAAGGTTTGAAGCATTGTCTGTTACTATGGCACTTGGCAAACCATAGCGGCAAATGATGTTGTGCTTCAAAAACTTAAGAACATGGCTACTCGTAATGTTTGCATAAGAAGCCGCTTCTACCCACTTGGTAAAATAATCGATTGCTACAAGTATAAACCTGTGTCCATTTGATGCCTTTGGAGAGATCATTCCAATGACATCTATACCCCACATAGAAAAAGGCCACGGAGATGTCATACTGTGTAATTCACTTGGGGGTGCATTCTTGTTATCTGCGTACACTTGGCATAAATGACACCTTTTAACGTGCATATAGCAATCATGCTCCATAGTCGACCAGTAATATCCCAATCGCAGAATCTTCTTGGCAAGCATATGCCCATTCATATGGGGTCCACACACTCCTCCATGTACGGTTTCAACTATCCTTTCTGACTCAGTTTTTGCAACACATCTAAGTAGTATATCATTGTGTGATCTTTTGTACAACTGCCCACCACTTAGTAAGAACTGTCCTGCCAGCCTCTGTATTGTTCTTTTCTCTGTAGAGGTGACATTTTCTGGTAAGCTCCGATCATTTAGGAAGTTCTTAATGTCTTGAAACCATGGTACTTCTTCTTCTGGGGTTTCTTCTAAAACAAGGCAGTAAGCTGGTTCATCTCTGACTTCAATTTCCAATGGTCTAATATCAACCCCTTCTGGCATACTGACCATTGAAGCCAATGTTGCTAAAGCATCTGCAAACTGGTTTTTGGCCCTTGGCATATAATTGAAGGAAATTCGAGTAAACTTGGTGCTTATTTCTTCCAAATACTGGTGATAGGGGATCAATTTGTGATCTTTGGTTTTCCATTCACCAGTTGTTTGGAAGATGATAAGACTCGAATCCCCATATACGTCAAGTTCCTCTACTTCATGGTCTAAGGCTGCTTGTAACCCAATTATGCATGCTTCATACTCTGCTATATTGTTCGTGCATTGAAACCTTAACTTCACTGCGATCGGGATATGTGCCCCATCTGGCTTGATCAATACAGCCCCTATTCCATTTCCGTTCATATTGGCGGCCCCATCAAAGAACATTTGCCATGAGCTTTCACCTTCTTCCTCTTCAGCAAACAGGATTGCCTCATCAGGGATGTTGGTCTTTAAGGGTTGGTATTCTGGTAAAGGGTGTGCAGCCAAGTGATCTGCAATGGCTTGACCCTTAATGGCCTTTTGTGTGATATAGGTGAGGTCAAATTCAGAGAGCAACAACTGCCACTTTGCTGTTCTGCCAGTTAAGCTGGTTTCTCAAATAGATACTTCAAAGGGTCCATGCGGGATATCAATAAGGTGGAATGACTAAGGAAATAGTGCCTTAGTCTCTGAGTTGCCCATACTAAAGCACAACAAGTCTTTTCTAATGGAGAGTACTTTGCTTCATATTCTGTAAATTTCTTACTCAGGTAGTAAATCGCCCTCTCCTTTCTGCCTGTATCGTCATGCTGTCCTAAGACACACCCCATTGATGTCTCCAAAACAGACAAGTATAGGATTAGTGGCCTTCCTGGAGTTGGTGGTACTAGCACAGGTGGGTTTAATAAGTATTCCTTTATTGTGTCAAAGGCTTCTTGGCACTCATCATTCCAGACTGTCGGGTTATTCTTTCTTAAAAGTTTGAAAATTGGTTCACAGATAGCGGTGAGCTGTGCTATGAACCGGCTTATGTACTGAATCCTCCCAAGAAAACCCCGAACTTCCTTCTCGGTTCTGGGTGATGGCATTTCAATGATGGCTTTAGCTTTAGCTGGGTCAATCTCAATTCCCCTTCTGCTTACTATAAAACCCAATAATTTTCCTGATGTAGCCCCAAAGACACACTTAGCAGGGTTAAGCCTTAGACTGTATTTCCTAAGCCGGTTAAATACCTTCTTCAAGTTGATCAAGTGGTCTTCTTCCTCACATGATTTGGCTATCATATCATCCACATAAACCTCCATCTCCTTATGGATCATATCATGGAATAAGGCTGTCATGGCCCTCTGGTAGGTTGCCCCAGCATTCTTAAGTCCAAATGGCATGACAGTGTAGTGGAAGGTACCCCAAGGGGTGATAAAGGCTGTCTTCTCTTGGTCTTCCTTAGCCATCTTAATCTGATTATACCCAGAAAACCCGTCCATGAATGAGAATAGACTATGTACAGCGGTGTTATCCACCAAGATGTCTATGTGTGGAAGTGGAAAATCATCCTTTGGACTTGCCTTATTCAAATCTCTATAATCTACGCACATTCTGACCTTTCCATCCTTCTTTGGTACTGGCACTATATTTGCAAGCCATTCGGGGTATGTGGACACTGCTAAGAATCCAGCTTGGAATTGCTTAACCACTTCATCTTTAACCTTCAATGTCCATTCAGGTTTTAACCTTCTCAGTTTCTGCTTAACTGGCTTAGAGTCTGGTAGAATGGGTAGCCTGTGCACCACCATATCTGTGTCTAACCCCGGCATATCCCGATACGACCATGCAAACACATCTTCATAATCAGCCAAAAATCGTATCATTTCATCCCGCTGTACCTCAGATAGACATACCCCAATCTTCACTATTTTTGGGTCATCTTCAGTCCCTAGGTTGATTGATATGGTCTCTTCAATATTGGGTTGGACCCCCTTTTCATGACGCTCTAATTGATATGTGATTTCTTTTGGAACGTCATCTTCTTCATCCTCGGTCTCTTCTTCAACCCCCATTAGGTCAAAGTCGAGCTCAAGGTCGAAGTCATACTTATCCTGATCAAATTCCGTTTGCTTATATGGCTCATAAATGGTTTGGACCTTTTTGAAAAATTTATCTTTTCTAGAAAAAACTGAAAAATCTTTTTGTGTTATTTGAGAGCTTTCTACAAAATCTTTCCCTGAAGACGAAGGCTCATTAAAACCTTCAGGAAAAGGGCATTCCACTAATGGAGTTTTTTTTTGGAAGCCATGTCTGTTTGCCAAACAAACGCGGCTTCAAAAGTAAGGGGAGTTTCCTCCCAATTATTCAGAATGAAAGAATCTGGGGCAGGGATACAAGCCTGCTCCTCGAGCTCATGGTTTGCATCTGAGATCACCAGTACTGAGTGAGTTGCATTGCCTGCTTCTTCGGTAGGGCCAGTTCCAGATGGAACTTCTACTGCAGCCCAATCAATAAAAGGTAGCTCCTCTGCTACTTTTTCTTGGTTGCCTTCTGTCATGGCAAAGAATGCCCCTATGTCCTCAGAAAAATCCTGCTTTTGTTCTGTCTGTGGCCCAGGCCCACCAGATGCCTGAGGAGGTGGAACACATGGTTGTATTGTGGAGGGTTTGGGTTTCTGGAATGGGTTGACATTGTAGTATGGAGGCTTAGATTGATCCTCAGGAGGAGACAGCTGAATCAGGTGAGACAGCTTAGGAAAAGTTTCCCTGATGTGTGGGAATTTCATAGCTTCTATCTGCCCCTGACTTTTCCATTTCCTTGGCTTGGACCCCAATCCTGCTCTGTGATCCATCTTCTTAACCTGAACTGGTTCTATCCTTCCTTGTAGGTTAATCCCCAGACCTTTTCCAGGGTGAAATGGTACTTTTCTAATACATTTTTGACCATTTTTTCAGCACAGGTCAATTTTCCTTCTTTTTGCTGATACCCCCCAGGTATATAATTCACCGCTTCAAATTGAAAAGAGTGAAACGCCATTTTATCTGCTGTCATTTCCGTGTTAATACAGGGTACATCAGGGGACCACATGGGGGGAACCAAATTTTCGGCCAGGACGGTAATCACCTTTTGCCCTCTAATGTACTTGACTCTTTGGTGGAGAGTAGATGGTATAGCCCTAGCTGTATGAATCCACGGCCTTCCTAGGAGTAGGTTGAAAGCCGCAGGTATATCCATCACTTCAAATGTGATGTTGAAAATATACGGTCCAATTGTGACCGGCAGTTCAACCTCCCCTAGGGAGTGTGTCTTAGAGCTGTCAAATGCTCTTATAATTCTTCCATTTTGCTTTATTTTGTTTCGCTCCAGATTGAGCTTAACAAAGGTTACTAATGGGCAGACATTGAGGGCTGACCCATTATCAATCAAGACCCGGGCTATCATGCAGCCCTTACTGAGCACAGCAATGTGCAATGGATCCACATGATGGTATCCTGCTGGACTAATTTCCGTTTCAGAAAAGGTTATAACATTATGAGATAATATTTGCCCAACCATCCGGCCTAGTTGGTCTGGTTCAATGTTTTTAGGCACATGGGCCCCCTGGAGTATCCTTAACAAGGAGTCCCTATGTTTTTCTGAATTTAACAATAGGCCCAGTATTGAAATCTGGGCAGGGACTTTGTTCAATTGCTCGAGGACATTGAACTCACTCTTTTTTATTACCTTCATGAGGTCAGCAGCCTCACTGTTAGTTACCTGAGGGGTCCCTTCCCCTACTTTGGCCTTGCCTTTATTTCTTTCTTCTTCTTTATCCTTCTCTGTTTCTTTCTGTTTTTCTTCCACCCCTACACACTTTCCTGACCTCATCATAAGGTTTACCTCTTCCTTGCTTTCAACTGCAGGGCATGTAGTGGTAAATGCTTCACTGTAGTTCCATGGTACCGCCGATTCAATGTAGGAAGGCTTAGGGACATTCACCACCAATGGGGGAAGTTTGGACTTGGCGATGGAAGTCTGAGTAATGGGAACATTAAAAACCAATGGAGGAAGTTGTTTTGGTTGGGGGTTTGCAGAAGTGATTGATGCACTAAGGGGGTCACAATTTATGACCAATGGTGGCTTAGACTGAATGGGCGGAGTAAAAGTGGATGAATGGCAATTAATGACCAAGGGTGGCTTGGTGATGTTCATCTGGGCCATGAGGGATGAGACCCGGTCCAAAGATGAGCTAATGTTCTTTGCAGCACTATCATTCCCCTTTGAAATCATATTTATCTCTTTGCCTTCACTTCTCCTGTCAAAATATACTTTGACCGTTGTCCCTATGGGAGCAATTAATTGAGATGGGTCAAAGGTTATTTTGTCAGAAGAGATGACTCCTATGACATTAGATGGGCCTGCCCCGTGATGTTGGGGCAGTGGGTTTTGTCCAATATCTGTTCTTGGAGGATTGGGAGCCCCTGTATTGAAAGACAGGGTATTCTGGTCTAGTAAATCCTGAATGACATGTTTCAAAGGCCAGCACTTGTCTGTAGGGTGCCCAGGTGCACCCATATGGTAATCACAAGTGGTGGAGGGGTCAAAATTTCTCCCCTTAGATGCATTCGGATTAGGTTCTCTTAAGGTGATATACCCTCCTTGCAATAAAGTGGGCAGCAATTGAGAGGGAGTCATTGGAATAGGGGTGAAAACCCTATTTCTCCTTGCTGCAAAATAGGCGTCCTTTTCCTCCTTGGTAAAAACCCTTTTTTGGTCTGAAGGTGCTGCTGGAACATTGACCCTCATAGGGGCCTGGGTGGATGGAGATGGAGTAGGAAAATGAGCGGGTACGTTGATTTGTATGGGCTTGTTAGGGCCAGATGGTGGCTGTACCATGTTTACCTCACCCTCCTTCTTGTTCCCATTCTTTTTTGTCCCGCTTCCTTTCTTTAGGTTGGGGTCCTGCTGGCTAACCATGGCAGAGTGGTCAATTATCTTACCTGACCTTATTCCATCTTCGATTCGGTCAGCCACCTGAACCAAGGCTGCAAAATTAGTGGTGGTCTGACCCACCAAGTGACTGTAGAATGGTTGACCCAAAGTGCTTATGAAGGTAGAAATCATTTCCTGTTCTAGCATGGGTGGCCTGACCTGAGAGGCTGTCTCCCTCCATCTCTTGGCATATTGCCTTACAGTCTCTTCCCTTCCTTTGCTCATTCTCATAACGTCGTACCTATCTGGCATGATCTCTGAATTGAACCGGTATTGAGCCAGGAAGGCATCGGCTAGGTCCTTCCATCTTTTGATCTTCCCATGGTCCAGAGTGGCGAACCATCTTAATGCGGTTCCTGTCAGGCTCCTTTGGAAAAGTTGGATAAAGATACCCTCATCCTGCCCGAACTGGCATAGGGCACCACAGTATAACTTTAGGTGGCTCATGGGGCAACCAGTGCCATCATACTTGTCCAAGTCTGGGCACTTAAACTTGGCCGGCAGGTTAACATTGGGGTATAGGCACAGGTCTTCAAAATTGGTGCCTCCAAAGTTGTTTACCCCTTTGACTTCCCTTAGTTCATCTTGGATCATTTCTAACTTATGCATGAACTTTCTTTCAACCTCTTCCCTTATCCTTTCCTTTTCCTTAGCCTTGTTTGATTCAGCTGTCTCATCCCTGGTCGGTATAGGTTCAGGGGTGGGTTCATATACGGGTTCAGGAGTTGGTTGCACTGGAGGTGGAACATTGACTTGGGGTGGAGGTGCAGGGTTGGATGTGGATGCCTGGTTCTGGGCCTGCATTTGTTGGGCCTGCACTTGTTGGGCCTGTACTGACAGTATGTTCTCTAGCATTCGGGCTAGTCCTGCCACTTGTTCTTGGAGTAGAACAACATCTGGATGAGGAGCATCAACTTCATCTTCAATGGGATTCATGGCTCGAGCTCTTGATCTGGTTACAGGAGCTATGATTGCAAGTGTGTTAGTACCTGGTGAAAAGATAAAGGAAAAATATCAGTGCCAATTTAATCTCATTCACATGTCTAGGTATGCCTATGTGCAAGCTGGGTGAACACGAGTTTGGATTTTTTTTTTCTTTATTTGCTTCTTCTTTTTTTTTTTATATATATTTTTTTATTTTTATGTTTAATTGAATTGTTGGAATATTCTAGGGCTTCCAACAGGTCCCACAAAAGAGAGAAAGGTCTGAAATTCAAAGGCTTTCAGAGGCCCGGGGGGTTTTTTTTTTTTTTGAAAAAGGTCTGAAATTCAAAGGCTTTCAGAGGCCCAGGGATATTTTTGGAAAAGGTCTGAAATTCAGAGGCTTTCAGAGGCCCGGGGATTTTTGATAAAATTCTGAAGTTCAAAGGCTTTCAGAGGCCCAAAAGTTCTGAAATTCAAAGGCTTTCAGAGGCCCAAAAGAAAAAGGTCTGAAATTCAAAGGCTTCCAGAGGCCCAAAAGTTCTGAAATTCAAAGGCTTTCAGAGGCCCAAAAGAAAAAGGTCTGAAATTCAAAGGCTTCCAGAGGCCCAAAAGTTCTGAAATTCAAAGGCTTTCAGAGGCCCAAAAGAAAAAGGTTTGAAATTCAAAGGCTTCCAGAGGCCCAAAAGTTCTGAAATTCAAAGGCTTTCAGAGGCCCAAAAGAAAAAGGTCTGAAATTCAAAGGCTTTCAGAGGCCCAAAAGTTCTGAAATTCAAAGGCTTTCAGAGGCCCAAAAGAAAAAGGTCTGAAATTCAAAGGCTTTCAGAGGCCCAAAAGATCTGAAATTCAAAGGCTTTCAGAGGCCCGGAGTTTTTTGAGAAAAAGTCTGAAATTCAAAGGCTTTCAGAGGCCCGGGGTTTTTTGAGAAAAAGTCTGAAATTCAAAGGCTTTCAGAGGCCCAGGGATTTTTGAGAAAAAGTCTGAAATTCAAAGGCTTTCAGAGGCCCAGGATTTTTTTAAAAAATCTGAAATTCAAAGGCTTTTAGAGGCCCAGGAGTTTTAAAAAAAAAGTCTGAAATTCAAAGGCTTTCAGAAGCCCAAGGAACCTTTCTCTATTTTTTTTTTCTTTTTAATTATTTTGTTTGTTTTTTTTTTTTGAAGCATTTTATTCAAACTTGTTTCCCTTTATCATTTTTTAAAGGTTAAAAGAATATTTTAGTGGGAAAAACTGATTAAAGTTGAATATTCCGAGAAAACCGTATACACAGTACGATCCAGCCCTGCCCGTATTCAAATTACGAGCAAGCCGTGACCGTATGCAATTCACGGGCGAGCCTAGCCCGTATAACCAATACGGGCAAGCCCAGCCCGTGTACTAAATGCGGTTTTACGGAACCCTGTTATATTTTTCCAGTTTTTTTTTTTTTTTAGTGGTTTGATCACTTTAATTGCTCATCCAAACGTACGGTTCACCCAGTACAGAGCTTCTAAACTGTCCCAAAGTGGACCTTGGCCTTTTTGCTAAAACATATGTTTAGGAAGGTACGTGTACCCTCCAAATTGACACCATATTCTAGAATTTGGTACCCTTGGGTTGCCTCTTGTATGAACATTGGGTAGGATTGATTCTAAACAGAGTTAAGAACTCTTCCTATGGGCTGCACCAATTTTAAAAACATGTAAATTTTGGGACCAATTTTATCCCGAACCAATGGGCACCATGACACCCCTATGACATGAAAATAATGCAAAACAATAGGATTACCTTGTTACCTTGTTTACCTTGAATATAGCATCCGCATTATGCCCTGGTTTGTAAGCCATGCACACGGCCTTCCCACAATCATACAAACCCATATCCCCACGTAATTGTATACTTTAGCCAAAAACGTGTAACTCCACCTTCAAGCGTAGGGGTTTTGGGTTTTGGCTTAATGGCAACTTAGCACTCAAGCCTAGTGATGACCAGAATCCCAGATCCACGTTATCATCACATCATTAGCTCAAAGTTCTAAGGTGAATGTTTTCACTTTCGCTTTCCGAAGTATCGACCTCGTTGCGCCAAGCTACACACATTCGGGTTCAACTTCCTATAGGTTAAGGGTAGGCTGTGTAAAAATAAAAGGTGCACAGTGCATTGTAAAAATAGGTTACATTCACAACGTCCCAAACCCTTGCCACTCTTTTCGCAGCCATGCATAAACAAACCAAGGCATAATAGGAAAGCATATTTAAAATAAACAAGTAAATAAAGCAATCCTATATCACCCAAAACATGCTCATAAAAAAAATCATCTATCATGTAAACATATGATCATGTTATACACCCAAAATCATCATGGAGATCATGCTGCAAATTAAAACATGCTATCCTAAAAATATAGCAAGAAACAAGCATATTTCAGCAAAACGGACCTCCCCTACGCCTATTTGTAGAAACAATCCTATAAATCCAAATTAAGCATATTTCTACCCCCATGAATTCTTAAGCAATAATTCATATTTAAAACATACTCAACATGTTTAAGAACACAAAATAGTAAGCAAATCAAAAAATCAAAAACATGAACAAACACCAAAAGGCTCAAATCCACAAGTCCCCAGCAGAGTCGCCAGTTGTGAGACATGGGAAAAAATCATTTTAAATGATTTCCTCAATCATCACACGGGATTATATAAAACAAAGAGTCGCCACCATTCAATTTAGGTGTGAATGGACACCAAAATATCAAATAAGCACAAAAGGCAAATTTTAGGGCAAAATATCCCTCCTAAAAAAAACAACCAGAGATGGGTAAGGGGATTAAGTTATGAACAGGGGAAGGTGTTAGGCACCCCTATTCATCCACACAAGGTGGTTGCCAGGTATTGTTCATGTTTAAAATAAAGGAAAAAGCTTGCTATAAAAATCACACAAAATCACAAAAAAAGCAAAAATATATGGTTTTTTCATATGAATAGTCTGATTGATCCAGAACTATCAAACATGATCATACCGTTCCTAGGGTTTCATGATCAAAATACAATTGAGATAAAATCAAATAAAATCAATTTAAAGTGAAAAATCCAAAAATCTGGCTTCAAGCTAAATTCTAGAAATCTAGAAAAATATGATTTTTATAAAATAATTCAAAATTGAACTTGAATAGTCCAGGACATAGATAAAGCCCAAATTTCACATTAAATCAAAAAAATAAAAACCAAAAATATCCATATTGAAGAAAAACACCAAAATGGGAGAATTTAGACCGTAGGGTCTTCTCTCAATAATGAAAAACAATTTTAAAAACATCTCATGAAACCCTAGAATTTATTTTCAGGCTTCTGGATTCAGATCTACCATATTGATCATGATAAATCCAAGATCCTAGCCTAAAACCACAAAAATCACGAAAACAGTGCTGTAGGTGCAAAAGTGGCAAAAATCCAAATTTTGGCAAAAATAGGAGATCTCATGCTATAAACATCATGGATTCATGTATTCATTCAGATTCATCATAAAAAGCATTAAAACATTATCAGGATATTTAAAACAACCACATCTCACAAATTAGAGCACATGGGGGTCTACCCTACGGATCCACCTGTTCTCTTTTCCCCTAGTTCTCTCTTCACGTTTTACGGCTAGAGAGACTCTTGAGGTACTTGGAGATAGGTTTGGTTACACAAACACAATCACGGGCTTTATTCTAAAGGAAAAAGAAAAAAACAAATATGGGGTTCTATTCTAGGGATCCACCTGTTCCCCTTTCCCCTAGTTCTCTCTTCACGTTTTACGGCTAGAGAGACCCTTGAGGTACTTAGAGACAAGTTTAGGAATACAAAAGCAGATATGGCCTTATTCTACAGTAATAGAGATGATCCTATTACTTCTAGAATTGAAGACAGAAAATAAAAAGGATAGGGGACTTACCTGGATTGAGCAGGCAGAGCAGCAGGGATTCCTTTCTCTTCTCTTGTAGCTTCTTAGAATTCCTTGGACTCAAAATTTCGTGGCCCTTAGCTAGAGGAATGAGCCTCTATTTATAGACACACCCAGGGGCATGGTTGGTCCAAAAGGATATAGCCTGATCCTCAGGATAGAGAGAAAGTTGGAGATAATGCCCATCCATAGCCAACCAAGGTGGCCTCAGCGAATAAAAGACATAATCCGCTCGTTTAAAGATATATTGGACTTCAAATAAAGCTCGGAAATCGAGAGGAGGACAAAACTTGCACGTGTCTTTAATGCCCGTAAATACACTACGGTCCAATGGGGACCGTATAGATATTACGGACGTGCCTGCCCGTAGATATTTTGCGGGCGCGATAGGCCCGTGAAGCTAATACGGGCAAAGCCTGTTCATTCTATTTTTAGGCCTTTTTGACCTGTTTTAAGCTCTAATTACATGTTTTTATTATTTTCTCATTTGGCAGTGCAATTTGGGGTGTCTACAGAGACCCTACGCATGCATCAAACAATAGCATGGCTATGTGCAAACCAAATGGGAGATGGCCTCCAATGGTCGAAAATAGCAACTCAAAGGAGGTAAAACAATCATGATAAAGTATACAAAAAAAAAAAAACTAACAAAATGGCATAATTGCATGGTTTCAAAAGTAGCCCTAAGGGCCTCGTACGGAGATACATCCATGCACACACGGAGTAATAACCTTACCATACATAAGCAAAATAAAGGCATGCCTAGCATATATTTAACGTAGTCTCGATCATGATCACGCTAACTTCTTGTAACGCCCCGGATCCGTGTAGTTCATTAAAGATATAACACGTCTCACAGAGGTTAGGTAAGGATCCAAAATAAGTGTGATCACTAGATAATCACGCAATTAATACCATATCAGAATGCACAATTAAATTCTTGTCTAAGAAGTCCAAAATAATCTTTAATTAAAATAAAATGATCCCACATCAACTACTTTATTACATTTCCCAAAATCAAATGAGTCAAATTCCAATCTAAAAATAAACCTACTAGTCTATGGATTGTAGTAATAATCTTCCTCCTTATATGTGTCAGTCAGATCTACCCCAGTAGGCGCCTCACCACGAATATCTGAAAAACAAAACAAAAGCAAAGGAATGAGATACGAATATCTCAACGAGTAGCATATGCATGCAGAAATAGTTAATCACAGTTATCAAGTATGCACCGATAAATAACCAACACCAATACATCAATGGAGATAAATACGAGATGAAAATCCAGAAGTCTAATATTAGTTCACATCAAATATCAACCACAGTACTGATAAAACAACGAAAGGTCAATGTCATGCATATTGCTTAAATTGGTTAATTTAAATGCCAAGGAGACACTCCACACCTCCATGTACACAATTCCGGCCTACTCAGGGTTTCAGACACTCTGAAATGACGGCCTACTTAGGGTATCGTCATTCAATGCCGGCCTACTCCGGGTATCGGCATTGACAACCAGGCCTACTCAGGGTATCTGGCTGCTCTACACCGGTCGTGGCAACACACTAGGCAATGCAATTACCCCAACAAACAATACCATCACATTACTAAGCTTAACATGGATCCAAAGGAAGCTAAACCCAAAATAGAAAACCATCACACAAAACTCTGTATTTGCAAAACAATAAACTCGCACTGATTACAATCATGTGTATCCCAATACACTCATCACAAATCATTCCAACCAGAATAGCAACTCATGTAATTTCAGTGGGCATCCCAACCCCAAAACAACAAACCTCGTAAGAAGAAAAAACCCTTTTACGCATACAAGAAAATTTACAATACTATTCAGCCCTTTGATATCAAACAAGTCCAGATTAAACAGATTCATAACCAGATAACAAATATAATACATAAAGAAGACTAACTCATTATCTTATAGTGTCATGAACAACCAATAACCTACCCAGATTCCTTCAATTCCCACTTCAGAAACTTATAGAAATACACCGAATTTGATTTAAGGCTCTCCTAATTGTTTTGAATAGATATAATATTTCTAATATCCTAATCTAGTCTTTGGGTAAGAGGCTGATGTCTCAATTTATCAAAAATTGGCTTGGACTGGTGAGAACCACTTTCGGTAGATTTTTAGTGTGTGCACTGACCTCTGGCGCTTGGCGTGAGGTGGGCATGGACTCGGCGTATACTAAATCAGCATCTCACGCTAACTCAAATTACTTGGCGCGAGACAGGCGCAAACTCAGCGAGACTAAAAATACTTCGCGCGCTGTTGGCGCGAGTTGGGCGCGAACTCGGCGAGAACAACAAACATATCTCGCGCTGACTAATTACTCTTGGCGCTAGGTAGGCGCCAAGTCGGCGGACACTACCTCCTACTCACAACTCTCTGTTAATCTCAGAACTCCATGACTGACCGTATTTTTGACCTCTGTAACCACTCATCTATGCTTCTACCATTACCAAAACACCTTTAAACATGATTCGGATTTAATCTAAACAACTTTATAATCACGACTCTAAACCCATCAAATAACTCACGCTCGAACATATCTTATTCAGAAATCATGCTTTTCGACAAATCTTAGAGATCAAAACGATGCTACTCACAGTTATATGCTCCAAAACCTTGCAACAACAAATCCTAGTAGAGCAATCCAACAAGTCGATCGCCACCCAGTTTCCTTCTGTTCGTAAGAGGTTTTCTTTTGAACACCCTTGATGCTGAACACTTTGATTGGTAGGAAAAACACGGTCTTCTTTTCTCCAAAACCCTAGATCACCTACCGACAACTCCTTCAACACAAGGTATGCGAGAGAATGAAACCTACGAATCTAACATCTTTTGTATTTATGCTTACCCTATATACTTTGCCGCTCGATGAGTTTTAAAAACCCTGATTCGGTGCATGCTCGCCCACCAAGCTTTCCCTACATACACACCTCATTAATTCTCATAAACAAAAATCATGTAGAGAAATTTGGGGTTTTACATTCTCCCCCCTACAAAAATTTCGTCCTCAAAATTTACCTCATGATGAAACAAATAACTCTGGATACTTCTTCCTCATCTCTTCTTCACCTTCCCAAGTGGCTTCTTCGGTGGAATGATTTTGCCACAAAACTTATACCAAGGGTATCACTTTGGTGCGAAGGATCTGCTCACGTCGGTCCAAGATCTGAATTGGTTTCTCTTCATATGTCAAATCCTCCGAATCACCAAGGGTTCGGAATCTATCACATGACTAGGATCGGAGATATATTTACGTAACATAGAAATATAGAATACGTCATGCACCCCTTCCAAGTGGCCCGATAAAGCCAAACGATATGCTGCTGGGTTAATCTCCTTCATTATTTCATAGGGACCAATGAACCTATGTGATAATTTCCCTTTCTTCCCAAATCTCCTAATGCCCTTGGATGGTGAAATCTTTAGAAAGACCCTATCTCCCACTTCAAATTTCAGCTCCCGCCGTCTGGTATTTGCATAACTCTTCTGACGACTCTGTGCAGTCAATATCCGCTGCTTGATCAATTTTACCTTTTCCATACTTTCTTGAATAATTTCTGGCCCAAAATACTGTTTCTCCCCAATCTCCACCCAATACACTGGAGATTTGCACACCCTACCATATAAAGCCTCGTACGGTGCCATCTGGATGCTAGCTTGGTAGCTATTATTGTAGGCAAACTCCACTAGATGCAAATACTTTCTCCAACTGCCACCCCAATCCAAGACACAACACCTCAACATGTCCTCCAAGGTCTGTATAGTCCTCTCGGACTGACCATCTGTCTGCGGATGAAAACTGGTACTAAAACTCAACTTGGTACCCATGGCTTCCTGAAAGCACTGCCAAAAGTGAGATGTGAAACGGGAATCCCTATCCGATACAATAGACATTGGGACCCCATGCAACCTGACTATCTCCCATGTATATAGCTCAACCAATGATGCTAAATTTTGAGTAGTTGAATAAGGCAAAAAGTGAGTTGATTTTGTCAGCCTATCAACAATTACCCATACGCCATTGTGATTCTTAGCTGTAGGCGGTAGCCCATTCACAAAATCTATAAGCACCCAAATTTTGATCAAACCAAAAAATGTGCTAAAGAACATCAAAACAGGTCAAAATCCTAAGGAGCAAAAAGTGACATTTTACCTGAGCCCAAGTTGATTGTTGTACCCTATCCCAATGGATAGAGGATCTCGACATGGTTCCAACACAATTAAGTTTGCATGAATCGGAGCCCGGATGGAAAAGATATAAGCAAAACAGTCCCAGGGGCAAATCAGTCAAAGTTTAATATCTTAATTAAACTAGTTAAAATAAATGGGAAGTAATAAAAATTGGAGGGGCATGATTTGTCCGAGTGGGCAACTGAGTCACCTCAGCCGTCAACTCAAGCAAAACAACCGCATAGGGTGTGCGGCTGATTTTTCGGCCACCGCTCGCGCGAGCTAATCAGAGCAAGTGGCGCGCGAAAATCAACCGTACTTACAGTACGGTTGCATGGTTTGTCAGACTGTACCTGTGCGAGTTTGTGCCCTAATCATTGCTGAAAAGACGTGGCCGAACCGCACATAGCTTGCTGTTCAGACCAAACCACACATACTGTGTGGTTTTGACCAAACCGCATTAAAACCGCACTGTATGTGCGGTTTTGCCTCTGTGTTCTATAAATAGGAAATCCGAATAGTAGGCAGGGGTTGGTTTTTCTTTAGTTGATTTCCACCCCTTCTCCCTCTGAGCCGAAAGCTCCTCTTTCAAGCCGTTTTTCCTTCCTAAGTCCCCCAAGCCCCATCTAAAGCCTATCTTGACCTCCTTTAAGCCTTTCTTCCTCTTGTTAGAAACTTGAAGAAGAAGGAGTTCACCGTTGGTGTTGAAGGAAGGAGCTCCAGCCATCTCCTTTGCCTCAAGGAGCTCCAACATACCTCATTCCAGGATCTTAACCTTAAGGTAATGTTCCCCATCGAATCTTGTTTATCATAAATGAAAATGAGCATATTTCGGGCATATTTGTGTGTCTCCCACCTTGGGAGTGCTTTCGTTTTCTCCTTTTTATCATGCTAGCGAAACTTTCCTTTATTTGTATTCCTCATCTTGGAATAACAAAACTCCCATGGTAAGGGGAGCTCGAATATGGTTGCAAGGGAGGAAGAAGCTTTACATGGGCATGCTCTTTAATGGTCTTTGGGGTCACCCCTTAATACTGATTTGCTCCATTCGAATGGGGGAAGGTGTTCCCCCTTGTTTATTCATCTAATGTACCCCATTTAACCCCCCCCCCCCCCCCCCCCCCCCATTTTTTCCCTTCTTAGTTAGATCAATTTATATGTATGTGTGTGAATGCTTTGAATGGAGCATGAAGGATCGAGACTTTCTCCATTCGTGGAACACCAATAAAGTGAGATGCTTGAGCTCGAAATGAGCATTTGAGCAATTTACAGAAGGTTCCGGAGACCCACAGAAGTTCATAAAGATCCCTGAGAGGTAGACGAACACAGCCCACCTGGTATTTTCAGCGTTTAAGGTTTTTTGGCCGAAACCGCATACACAGAGTGGTTCTGGTTAAACCGCACAGAGTGTGCGGTTACGCTCAAACCGCACAAAGTGTGCGGTTAGACCCAGAGAAGCCTCAAAACCCGATTTCGGTGACCTGGATCCGGTCGACTCGATCCGAATGTAATCAAACTGAACTGTTTGGGTTTTTGGGTCAACCCAGGCTTTCTTTTGAGACTTGGGCCCACTAAGGATTTGTGGGCCTTCCAATGGGGTCCACATCAAACCAACACCACCTAGATAAAAAGATTAAATCAAATAAGGGGACCCACACCACCTAGGTGGCCCCCACCTGGACCAATAAAATGTGCATGCTGGCCTAGAAGTAGGGTGAATTTAGAATTGAGTTGACTCGCAAACCAAGAAACCCAAGGGACCCGTCAAACTGACGGGGCGGACCGGGGTGTCTACGGACTTCCTCGGACCGTAACCGAGCCCCTTCTCAGAATCTCAAGCCGCAGACCAAAATAGACATCCTTAGGGCATCCAGGTGTTTGCCTGCACCCTATCAGGCAATGGCAACTCCTGATCCCCCTTTCCCCTCGCTTTTGCGCGCACCCTCGCACGGGCACAACGTGCGCACAAAATCCATCGTGATATGCTCCCATTTGCACTTGGGCACGGGTAATGGTCTCATCAAGCCTGGAGGTCTCCGATGTTCCACTTTTACTTGCTGACATGTGAGACATTTAGCTACAAATTCGGCAATGTCTTTCTTCATACCCGACCACCAATATACCACCTTTAAATTCCGATACATCTTGGTACCACCCAGGTGAACTGCATATCTAGACCTGTAACTCTCATCAAGTATCAATCCTCTAATCTCATCATCATTCAGAACACAAATCCGACCCTTAAATTTCAGCAATCCATCCCTGATATCAAACTTTCTAGCGGCGTCATCACCTTTAGATACTAGCTCCCTGGTACGATTCAAATCTGCATCAGTCAACTGCCTGTCACGAATCCTCTGTATCAACTCAGGCTCCATCCGAACTCGTGACAAAATCAAACCATGCCCGTGGGTGCTAAACTCTCCTAGCCAGTCTACCACTGTATCCACTAGAGTGCACTGGCTAGCCATGAAAGTAGCTAATGTGGCCACCTTCTCCTGAGAAACACCCTTACGGCTCAAAGCATCTGCCATCACATTTGCCTTGCCAGGGTGGTAATGAAGAGTGAATCATAATCCTTCAGAAGGTCCATCCATCTCCTTTGTCTCATATTTAGCTCTCTCTGAGAAAATATATACCTCAAGCTTTTATGATCTGAGAATATTTCGAATTGGGCTCCCATAAAGTAGTGCCTCCATAACTTGAGTGCAACCACAATCGCTGCCAACTCCAGATTGTGTGTAGGATAATTCCCTTCATGAGGATGTAGCAACCTCGAAGCATATGCTACTACCCCGCCTCTGCTGCATCAAAACACAGCCTAATCCTACTCGTGAAGCATCACAATAAATTGAAAATCCCTCACTCACTGAAGGAACAATCAGAACTGGAGTTGTAGACAGTTTACTTTTCAACTCCTGAAAGCTGGTCTCACACTTGTCATACCATTCAAACTTCACTGCCTTCTTAGTGAGATTGGATAAAGGTGCTGCCACTCTGGAAAAGTTCTCTATGAACCTCCTGTAATATCCAGCCATCCCCAAGAAACTTCGAATCTCTGTCACAGATGAAGGTCTAGGCCAATCTGCAACAGCCTGCACCTTAGCTGGATCCACTGCTATTCCCTTCCCAAAAATCATATGCCCCAAGAAACTCACCTCTCTCAACCAAAACTGGCACTTACTGAACTTTGCATACAATCTTTGCTCTCACAATGTTTGCAATACTGTCCTGAGATGCTGAATGTGATCCTCTCTACTCTAGGAGTACACCAGAATGTCATCAATAAACACAACCACGAAGCTGTCCAAGTAAGTGTGGAATACCCGATTCATCAGGTTCATGAAGACAGCCGGGGCATTAGTCAACCCAAATAGCATAACCAGGAACTCGTAGTGCCCATATCGAATGCGGAAAGCTGTCTTCTCTATATCCTCAGGTGCTACTCTCAACTGGTGGTATCTAGATCTCAGGTTGATCTTAGAAAACCAAGACGCTCCCCTCAACTGGTCGATCAAGTCGTCAATCCGAGGTGTAAGCACCTTATTTTTGCGCTCCCAAAAGGCCAGAAATGCAAAACCCGGCTAAAAAGTGAAACCCTGAGGGGTGAAAAGTTGACCTTTTGATCAGATAAAATTTGGCCACCTTGCTTTATCCCAATGGATAGAGAATCCCGACATGAGTCCAGCGCAACTGGGTTTGCAGGAATCGGAGTCCGGATGAAGGTTCTGCGGGTGGTCAAACTTGAGGACGAGCCGAAAGTTGACTTTTCCCCGAACCCCGTGCCAAGTGCTTAGCACTATGTCATTAAATAGAGGGCTCCGATACGAGTCTAACGCAATTGAGTTTGCTTAAATCGGAGTTCGGGTGAAGGAGATATGAGCTGTCGAAGTTTCCGAGTAACAAAACCGGAAACTGCACACGTGGCGCAGGAACTGCCCACGTGGTAGCCAACGCAGCAAAATATCTCAGGGACTAAATCTTAAATATCAAAAATTCATACGGGGTGATCTGTAGATATCCAAAAGTGTCAAATCAGTCGGATCGATCGAATCGGTCAAGTCGAAGGGCAAATCCGTAATTTTTTGATTTGTATCCGGCATTTAATACCGGATACACTAGCTCCCCTTCATGACCGGACTTGAAGACCGGATACAAGAAGATTTTCGCGCGAGATTCGCGCCGATCGCCCCACAAATTCGAGGCGGCATTAAATTTTGAAATGATTATGTCTGTATCCGGCATTGAAGACCGGATACAAATAAGCCTTAGTGTATCCGGTCTTCAAGGCCGGATACACATAGGACATAGTGTATCCAGCCTGAGTTGCCGAATATATTATTTTTTCTATAAAAAGGAAATCAGCAGCTCATTTCCGGGGTTGGAGCTTTTCTTGCTGATTTCCTACTTTCGTCTCCCACTTTTTCCAACTGAGTTCTCCCTCCCTAGCACTCCTTTGGCCCCCCATCACTCCCCCACCCCACCTCAAGTTGCTCTCATCCTTCCCATCCCTTCTTCCTCTTTGCATACACCTAAACAAGAGGAGGAACCACTGCTGTTGCTGTCAAGAAGGAGGGTCTCCAGCTGCTGTACCACCTCCAAGGGACATCACCACCTTGCACAAAAGGTCAAGGACCTCCAGGTAAGACTTCTCACCATGTTAGGTTCATCATATATTAAACTCACATTTTTCTGAAAACATTTTTGTGTGGCTTCCTTCTTTGCATGGGGTCATGCTCCTATCATCTTAAGCATGTATTTATTTTCATTTTCATGGCATAAGGGTCACCACACGTAAGAAACCCACGTAGGTTCCTTTAGGGAAGCACGAGAGTCCATCTCTCACACACATGTTAGTGTCCTTCAACTGCTGTTGTTGGTTTCATTTCAAGATTTTGGAGGAGCATGTTCCTTCCCATCTTATGATCAAATGTACCCCCATAAATCCCCTTCCTCTTTCCCTTCTCTGGAGATTTCATGATGAGCCATACGCCTAGGCTTAAACCTAGCCGGATATCCCTTCTTTACTCGGATTTCTTACTAAATTTTACATGTGATGCATGAGAGTATGTGTATGCATTTCAGCATGTGGAGTATGTTTTTTTTCTGATCATCTTGACATGTTATTACTATGTGGAGTCATGCATGCAGCTTGTGAGAGTCTGGAGACCGAGTAGGGACACTTTGGTCCCCATTTCAATAGCTAGCTTGACCCAAGATAATAAGAAGGGCAGCAAGTCCCCTGCCTTTGCTAAGAAACCAGGAAAAGAAGCCAAGTGGGGCTTCTCCCTTGAACCTGAACCAGTGTGGGCCCTCTCAGGGGCCCACCAAACTTTAGAAGACCTTTAGGAGACCCTGGAAACACCCCGTATGGCAGAAGTCTCGAAAAAGGCCATTCCAGGGTGATCCGGCAACTCAGGCCGGATCACCTGTGGCCTAGGCGTATTCGGCAACTAAGGCCGGATAACCTATGGCCCCTGTGTATCCGGCCAGTGAGGCCGGATCACTTACAGACCCTGTGTATCCGGCCTGAGTTGCCGGATACACACAAAAAATGTGATTTTTTGTATATTTTGATCCTTGGCCGAATTTCATGATGCTTTGAACCAAACCAATTGAACTGATAGGGTTTCCGGGTGGCCTGGAAACCCAACTTGGGGCCTAGACCACCGGTCCAACTCGGAACACCCGTGGGCCTTCCAACGGGGCCCACCAAGCCCAATGAACCCTAAAGCATGCAATTAAACAAGTTAAATAAAGTGAATTAATTGAACCAGCTGGGCCAAGCCTAATGTGGCCCGTCCGAACTTGGATGTGTGGATGAATGTATGAATTGCCTGGTTTGGCCGAGACCAAGGGCTAGGGCCTATCGGGCCCGCCAAAGCCCGCTAACCAAACCAAGTTAGGGTGCGAGCCCTAAGCTTCAAAGAATTGGGATTTCAAGCCCCAAAACCTGGATCACGGGCCCCAAGCCCAGTGACCAGCCCATCTCTGGCAAATTAAAAAGATAACATAAAATTACTTGGCCACCATGTGGGCCCACCCAAGGGGCCCACAAACCGATCCGGCCCAACTTTGTATGGAAAAATACTTAAACCCCAACTGAAACAACTAAGTAAAATCAACTCATTAACCAAAGCCCACAGGGCCCCTTAGGGCTAGACAGAGGCCCACCAAGGGTACACGGGCTCACCCAAGCCCACCAAGGACACCGTGGGCCTTCCAACAGGGCCCACCCAGTCAGACTCAGACCACTTAAGATATGCAAAGATAAAATCAACTAAAGGGACCCACACCAACTCAGGTGGTCCCACCAAGACTTAATCTTAAATACCTGCTGGATTAGGAATCGGGTGAAAACCAACTAGAAAGCTGACTCAATCAGGGAACCCACGGGACCCGTCATCCGACGGGGTGGACTGGGGTGTCTACGGACTTCCCCAGACCGCAACCGAGAACCAAACTTAGAATCTCAAGCTGCAGACCAAAAGCCCTAAATAGACAAGATTAGGCACCCAGGTGTCCGCCTGCACCCCATCAGGCGGTGGCGACTCCGAATTACCCCGTGCCGCGTTTCCCACACGCGCACATGAGGTAACGGATATTTGTTCTTAATGGTGACTTGGTTCAACTGGCGATAGTCTATACACATCCTCATCGACCCGTCCTTCTTCTGGACAAACAGGACTGGTGCACCCCATGGTGACAAACTGGGTCTAATAAAGCCCTTCGCTTCCAGCTCATCCAACTGCTTTTTCATTTCTTGATTCTTAGGTTGTGACATTTTGTAAGGAGGTTTAGACACAGGTGCCGTATCAGGTAAGAGTCGTATACTGAACTCGACCTCTCTAGATGGTGGTAATCCCGGCAAATCCTCAGAAAATATGTCCTCAAACTCCGATGTCACAGGCACACTAGAAAGAATAGGTGCCTCAGACTCTGCCTCCTCAACTTCAATGGAAGCTACCAAACTGATCTGTGTACTCAATCCCTCACAACGGAAACAGTGCATAGGTTGATCTGGCTGACACACAATAATGGTACCCCTATGTCAGTCTATGCTCACATGATGCCTAAACAGGCAATCAATGCCTAAGATTACATCAAACTCCCCAAATTTCAACTCCACCAAGTCTCCTGGCAACTCTAGAGAACCTAACCTGATCATGCAATCTCTAAATATGGTGTGTAATCTAGTCGCCTCTCCCAATGGTGTGTGAACGGGTAACTCAGACTCAAGTGTAGCAGGGATCAGACCAATACGAAGTGCACAAGGAGGAGTAATAAAAGATCTAGAAGCACCCGAATCAAACAAGCATATAGCTGATCTACCATGTATGAAAAGAATACCTCCAACAAGCTGCGGTGCATTCGGCTCCTCCTCACGAGCCTCCTCAGTACGTCCCTCCTCTGGCTCATCCTCTTGAGCTGCTACGGCATACACCCTCGTCTACTGCTGAGGGCGTGGGGGTGGTGCCTGCTGCCTCTGCGGTGCTTGTCTACCTTGATATCCACCACTGCCCTAACCTTGTGACCTCTATGGTGCTGGTAACGCCGGTGCTGGTTTAGGAAACTGAAATTGAGGAGCCTCGGTCGATCGGTTGTCCAAAGAAGTTGTATTAACCGTCTTCAACAACTGATATGTGGCTGGATGTGGGCATCCTGGCACTCAGTGACCGCGCTGACCGCATCTGAAACATGTCGCCGTTGGTGTTACACAGGGACCCGGAATATGGAATCTGCCACGGCTGAAACAACCTCCATAACCCCTCCTGTCTCTCTCTCTCCATAAGGCCCAAAACCTCCGGTATCAATCCTCGGCCTCTTGTCCCTATCTGGAATCCTCCGTGTCTCTGCGAAACTCGGCTGTGCTCTCCCTTTGCTCTGCTCAATCCCCGAGTCTCGAATCTCTCTCTCGACTCTAAGGGCTCTCCCCACCAGATCGGTATACTCAGTGCACATCAACATCGAGACCATGTGCCTAATATTTGCCCTCAACCCTCTCTCAAAATGCTGAGCGCATCTCTGCTCATTGTGTATGATATAAGGAGCAAAACGACAAAGAACTGCATACTGGGCCTCGTACTGTGCCACCGTCTACGATCCCTGAGATATGTCCATGAACTCTCTCTCCTTCTGCAACCTCACCTCGGCAGAGAAATACTGCTCACAGAATGTCTGCCTGAATCGATCCAAAGTCATCTGGATCCCCTCTGCAGTCAGCCTCCTCAAAGACTGCCACCAGTGTTGGGCCTCACCCTCTAGTCTGAAGGTAGCTAATCGCACCTTCCTATCCTCTGGGCAGTCCATCGTATCAAACATACACTCCACTCTGGCCACCCAACTCTCCGCCTCTAATGGATCTGGAACTCCATGGGTGGGGCGGTCAACTTCCTGAACTGATCAATGTCCCTCAAGGACAACTCCTCTCCCATCCGCTGCTGATCCACTGCAGCTCTATGACCATTCCGGTGGCAATTTCCATTTCCATTTCTAGTTTGACTCATCCTCTCCTCCCTTTCCAATGCAAGGAGGTTGGCAAGTGAGCCGACAACAGCCCAAATATCCTCCACTAGTGGTGGAGCTCCTCGTGGTGGTGCAGGTGGCTGCTCCTGTGGTATATCCTCCTCTGGATATTCTACGACCCTCGTTCGTCTGCCTCTACCAGCCATGTATACCTTTAAACATAAAGCACCATATTAGTTAAGAACTCTCTTCTAGTCCTCATGGTTCTATCTAACGTACACACAATATTCCCCAGGGTTTCCTAAGGTCATACTACCTAGGAACTTCTAATTCCAGCTTTAAGGTCTCTGATACCATCTCTGTAACGCCCCGGATCCGTGTTGTTCATTAAAGATATAACACCTCTCACAGAGGGTTAGGTAAGGATCCAAAATAAGTGTGATCGCTGGATAATCACGCAATTAATACCATATCAGAGTGCACAATTAAATTCTTTTCTAAGATGTCCAAAATAATCTTTAATTAAAATCAAATGATCCCACATCAACTACTTTATTACATTTCCCAAAATCAAATGAGTCAAATTCCAATCTAAAAATAAACCTACTAGTCTATGGATTGTAGTAATAATATTCTTCCATACATGTGTCAGTCAGATCTACCCCAGTAGGCGCCTCACCACGGATAACTGAAAAACAAAACAAAAGCAAAGGAATGAGATACGAATATCTCAGCGAGTAGCATATGCATGCAGAAATAGTTAACCACAGTTATAAAGTATGCACCGATAAATAACCAACACCAATACGTAAATGGAGATAAATATGAGATGGAAATCCAGAAGTCTAATATTAGTTCACATCAAATATCAATCGCAGTACCGATAAAACAACGAAAGGTAAATGTCATGCATATTACTTAAATTGGTTAATTTACATGCCAAGGAGACACTCCACACCTCCATGTACATAGTTCCGGCCTACTCAGGGTTTCGGACACTCTGAAACGACAGCCTACTCAGGGTATCGGCATTGACAACCAGGCCTACTCAGGTTATCTGGCTGCTCTACACCGGTCGTGGCAACACACTAGGCCATGCAATTACCCCAACAAACAATACCATCACATTACTAAGCTTAACATGGATCCAAAGGAAGCTAAACCCAAAACAGAAAACCATCACACAAAACTCTGTATTTGCAAAACAATAAACCCGCAGTGATTACCATCATGTGTATCCCAATACACTCATCACAAGTCATTCCAACCAGAATAGCAACTCATGTAATTTCGTTGGGTATCCCAACCCCAAAACCACAAACCTTGTAAGCAGAAAAAATCCTTTTACTCACACAAGAAAATTTACAATACTATTCAGCCCTTTGATATCAAACAAGTCCAGATTAAACAGATTCATAACCAGATAACAAATATAATACATAAAGAAGACTAACTCATTATCTTATAGTGTCATGAACAACCAATAACCTACCCATATTCCTTCAATTCCCACTTCAGAAACTTATAGAAATACCCTGAATTTGATTTAAGGCTCTCTCAATTGTTTTGAATAGATACAATATTTCTAATATCCTAATCTAGTCTTTGGGTAAGAGGTTGAAGTCTCAATTTAACAAAAATTGGCTTGGACTGGTCAGAACCACTTTCGGCAGATTTTTAGTGTGTGCGCTGACCTCTGGCGCTTGGCGCGAGGTTGGTGTAAGCACCTCATTTTTGCGCTCCCGGAAAAGCCAAAAATGCAAAACCCGGCTATAAAGTCAAACCCTGAAGGGTCGAAAGTTGACCTTTTGATCAAATGAAATTTGGCCACCTTGCTTTATCTCAATGGATAGAGAATCCCGACACGAGTCCAACGCAACTGGGTTTGCAGGAATCGGAGTCCGGATGAGGGTTCTGCGGGCAGTCAAACTTAAGGGGGAGCCGAGAATTGACTTTTTTCTCGAACCCCGTGCCAAGTGCCTTGCCTTATACCATTGGATAGAGGATCTTGACACGGTTCCAACGCAACTGATTTTGTAGGAATCGGAGTCCGGATGAGGGTTCTGCAGGCGGTCAAACTTAAGGGAAAACCGAAAGTTGACTTTTCCTCGAACCCCGTGCCAAGTGCTTAGCCCTCTGTCATTGGATAGAGGGCTCCGATACGAGTCTAACGCAATTGAGTTTGCTCAAATCGGAGTTCGGATGAAGGAGATATGAGCTGTCGAAGTTTCCGAGCAGCAAAACTGGAAGCTGCCCACGTGGCGCAGAAACTGCACACGTGGCAGCCAACGCGGCAAAATATCTCAGGGACTAAATCTTAAATATCCAAAAGTCGCTAAAAATCTCATGGACTAAACCAAAATTCGCAGGGACCAATCCGTAATTGCTCAAAAGTGTCAAATCGGTCGAATCGGTCAAGTCGAGGGGCAAATCCGTAATTTTTCGATTTGTATCCGGCATTTAATGCCGCATACACTTGCCCCTCTTCATATCCGGACTCAAATGTCGGATACAAAGATTTGATCGGCGAGATTCGCCGATTCCTCGATAAATTCGCGGCGGCATTAATTTTGTGAATAATTATGTTTTGTATCTGGCATTTAATGCCGGATACAAATAAACCTTAGTGTATCCGGCCTTGGAGGCCGGATACACATGGGACATAGTGTATCCGGCCTTCAAGGCCGGATACATTAAGTTTTTTATAAAAGGGGGCAGCAGCCCCCTTTCCAATGGTTGGCTTCATTTGTCCCTTTTCCCACTTCTTCCTCCCCATCCACTTGGCACGAGATCTCTCCCCCTTCCTCCCATTGGCTTCACTTCCATTTTTTTTCACAAAAACCCCCCTTCTCCCCAGCTCCAACAGCCCCAAAAAAGAATACCTCACCTTGCATCCTCACTCTCTCTTCTCTTCCTCTTCTTCACTTACCTATCCTAGCTCCAGGAGTTAGCTGCTGTAGTTGCTGGAGAAGGAGACTCCAGCACTTGTCCAAGCTCCAAGGAGGTGCTCACAACCCCCAAGGAAGTTTTCCAATCCCACCCCACCTCAAGAGCATTAAAACCCCTTGCATTCTCCTTCTTCTCCATCTTTCTACCAAAGGCCAAGGTGATTAAGTGCTGTTGGTGCTGTGAAAGGAGTGTTCCAGCTCCATCCAAGCCCAAGGGAGGCTAAACACAACTCCAAAAATCACTTGTAAGCACAAGGTGAGTTTCCTAATGGTGTCTTCTTTAACATATACAAATATTGGTTTGCTTGAAGCATGCAGGTTTTGCTACTGTTATGGTGTTATATTTTGCACAAAGCATGTGTTTTTTTTTTCTCTTGTTCCTTTTCTCTCCATGCCTTCTATGGGTGGTGGTCTTCCCAAAGCACTGACGGTAAACTCCAAGTGTGGTTTTGGGGTGAGGAAGAGAGGGTTTCTAGTCAATAAAAATGGGTCAAAACTCCATGGTAAGCTGGTGTTTTCTTTTGGGTTTCTTGCAATGGTTCTCTCCATTAAAGGAAGGAACATGTTCCTTCTTGATTTTCATCTGATGTACCCTTATAACTACCCCCCACTTCCCTTCCTAATTCTCCTCTTTTGTCATTTTCTCTAATAGTTTTGTTGTTTACTTTGCTGTATTTTTTTCTGCTGGGTGTGCCTTTAGGATGCTTGCTGTTTTGGGTGTGGTTACAACATGCTTATGGTCTCTGTTCGTTAGTGTCCTTCTCCTTTGCTTTGCTATCGTGGGAAATGCCAAGCAAGATTCCTTCCCCCATGAACTTGCTACTTGTTCCTTTTGTTGATGCATGCTCCCCCAACCCCTTTCCCGTTTGCTTGGTTTAATGTGCATGTATGCATGTCCCAGCTCCCCCCTTTTTACCTGCTGTTTTACATGCCTAAGCCTGATTTGTTTTTTTCTTTTTGATATCATGAGAAGAGCCATTGTCATGCTCCCCTTGCTATGATATAGGTGAGTTGCTGCTGGGGACAGCAGCAAACTCTCATTAGTTGCTGCTGTCCCAGCAAGATTAAGAGCCTAAGACTGAGCCCAGTCCCTCAGCCCATCACAAGCATGATCCCTCACCCCTACTGTTATCCATAGGGTGGCCTTCATGGGCTGATGATGGAAGCTATAGCAGCCCCTTTGTCTATTTTCCTTTCTCTTTCACTTGGTGCATGCATGGCCTACCTACTTGTTTCCTAAATTTTCATATGTGCATGTGCAAGCCCCATGACCATGCTCCCACACCCCATGCACAATTGCTGTTTTCTTTTATTAAACCAAGCATGCTACTGACTAGAAGCACCAACCTCATCTTTGTTATTTGCTGTTTTTTTGTGTATGCGTATGTAAGCATGCTCCCCCCACTCCTAATCCACTATCATTGTTTAAATAAGCCGCTGCCAGAGGCAGCGGCAGCACCCTTTACCCTCGGTGGCATGCCAAGCCTAATCAAAACTCAACTTAATGGTGGCTGTCCACCTGTTTATAGTGAGCCTTGGTTTACTTCCCATGAGCATGTTACAGATTTTTTCTTTGCTATTTTTTATGGCAAATAGATAAGCATGAGAGATCTTTTGGAGCAGCAGCAGCCCCCATGGTTCCAGGTTTTGTTGGCCATAACCCCCTTGGTGGCTTGCTTTTTTTCTGTCCATGGCTTTAACGGCAGCCCACTCCCTAACCTCAAAGCTACTGTTTCCTCGGATGCTTAAGCATGTTCCTCTAATCCATTGTGCATGGTCTTTAGAGCTGCTGCTGGCAGCAGCAGCAGCACCCCTTTCTCCCACCTTAGTGGAGTTGAGTAGCATATCATGCCTAAACTTATGTACCATGAGCATGAGTCCTTGTTGCCATGTCCCCTTTACCATGACTAAAGTAAGTTGCTGCTGGAGACAGCAGCAAACCTTCACTATTTGCTGCTGTCCCAGCAGCCTTAAGCTAAAGACTAAGCTCAGCCCAACCACCCAAGGATGCATGATCCCATCTTCTTCTATCGGTGCTGATTTATTGAATACCCAAAACCACTTGAGACAACAGCTGTCCTAGCAAGGGTCATTACCAACTTTGCATCCATAGGATGACCCCCAAGCTCATGCATGAAAGCTGCCACTCTCCACAAACCCCACGAATTTCTAGCCTACTTAGCAATGTCTAATCCGTGCGCGCTCGCTACTGTTTTTTATTGGTTGTTGCTGCTCCATGCTTCACAATATGTGATTTTATGATTGGTCTTCTTAGCTGGAGATGCAGGATTGTTTGGAGCTTTGATTGCTCTTTGGTTGGCAGCATAGAAACACTCGAATGAGGGTGTCGAAACCCTTGTCTCTTCGCTGCATTTTTTTTATAAAGTGGAGGAGGGGCAGTAGCACCATGCCTTCCCCTTTGTCCTCTTGATCATGTGGAGAAAATCCAAAAGGGATCAAATGGGATGCCACCCCATGACCTAAACCAATGTGGGCCCTCTCAGGGGCCCACATGACTTGTAGAGAAAACTCCTTGGGAGCCCATAGAACCACCCCAAGGCAAAACCCTTTAAATGTATTCTTGTGTGTGATCTTTGATTTTCATTGATTTGAATAATCTCATAACTAAACCAAACGAACCAATAGGGTTTCTGGGTGACCTGAAAACCAAACATGGGACTTGGACGGCCGGTCCAATTCGGATGCATAGTGGGCCTTCCAACGGGGCCCACCAAGCCCAATAAACCTAAAAGCATGAGAAATAAGCAAGTTAAGCAAATTTAACTTATTGAATCGGATGGACCAGACCCAATGCGGTCCACCCGGATTTGTTTTATGGAATGATATTTGTATTGCGTGGTTTGGCCGAGACCCAGGGTTAGGGCCTATCGGGCCCGTCAAAGCCCAAAAAACTAACCAAGTAAGGGTTCAAAACCCTAACTTCACTCAACTTGGGCTTTCAAGCCTAAAAATTTGACTACGGGCCCCAAGCCCAATGTCCAACCCACCTGGGTGAATTTAAATAAAGATAAATTAAAAACATTTCGGTAACCATCATGGGGGCCCACCCAGGGGCCCGCAAACCAACGCCGGCCCACTATTTGCATGAAAACCACTTAAGCTTCGAACCTGAACCTTAATGTAAAATCACTTCACTTCCACCTAAGCCCATAGGGCCGGGCCTCCTAGGTAAGACAGAGGCCCACCAGGGGCACATGGGCTTACCCAAGCCCGTCAAGGACACTGTGGGCCTTCCAATAGGGCCCACCCAATCAGACATAGACAACTTAAATAAAACAAGATAAAATCAACTAAAGGGACCCACAACACTCAGGTGGTCCCGCCAAGACTTAACTAAATGGCATGCTGGATTAGGAATCGGGTGAAAACCAACTTGAAAGCTGACTCAAACCAGGGAACCCACGGGACCCGTCATCCGACGGGGTGGACTGGGGTGTCTATGGACTTCTCCAGACCACAACCGAGAATCGACTTAGAATCTCAAGCCGCAGACCGGACTAATAGACAAGACTAGGCACCCAGGTGTCCGCCTGCACCCCATCAGGCGGTGGCAACTCCGAATTTCCCGTGCCGCGTTCCCGACGCGCGCACAGCTTGGCGACTCCACTGGGGAGTTCTCAACCCAGTAGGACCCTGGTTAGATTGAGTCAGTTTAAGAGGGATTTAGTCGATAGTTAGGGTTTCTTACTACCTCGTTTAGTAAGATATAGAATACGCGTAAATACGCGTTCTGGGGAGTCCTGTCAAAGGGACGCGATAATTGCCAAAGGCAAGTGGGATTTAAGCGGTCCCTTGTGACCCCCCACTTAACTGGGGACTCTCCCAGAGCCTCGTATTGCGTGCCAATTCTGCACCTTACTATACGAGACGGTAACAATCCCTTTATCAACAAAATTCAGACAAAACTCACCCGTGTAGACACAGCACGCAGCCCAACTGCACACACGGGCACACCACCACACCGTGATGAATTTTTTATTTCCCGTTATTGTGTGATAAACTGCGTGGGGTGACACGCACGAGGGAGGCTGTGTGGATGATCCGACCCGAATGAATGAGTGAATCGGATATTGCAACTTCTTTACCAAAACTTAGACCTCTCTAGCAGCCTACCCTTCTTATTCCTATGAACTGATCTTTGGGATGGTATTAGCACCTACGCTCCCGTGGCTTGCCGGGGAAAGCAGGGTAAACCCATCCCCCCAGTTTTTTGGAGTCCATTAGCACCACTGGTTTCTTGCCGTAGCACGCGAGGATCCAGTACTGGTCTAGACCCTTGTAGGCTTATGTCTCGGGCTAGGTATCCTTCCCCACCTAACGTTTCTGAGTAAACTTTGCGTTGAGCATGCGAGGGTGAGAATGTTGTGAATGGTGAATATAAGAGGAGTAAAATCGGAATAAAATCCAGAGTCCATTAGGGGCAGCAACCCCCGCTTTTTGCATCAAATTGAGTAAACCCTAGATCACGGGCGACCTCAGCCCTAATTTAGGAAGCTCACTTAATTTTGATCAGGGGAACCACCCCAGATCCATGCATGGAGTCATGTATGCTATGGGTCTTGACCCATTAGAGTTTGCTAGGAGCACTTTAAGTCCAGATGGGTCTTTTAGAGCAGACGAAAGCCAGCCAGATCAGACAAACAGATGAAAGCATGCCAGATCAGAACATAGGCACTAAACCCTAGATCTAGGGATTTTTAGCCTACCCACTTTGAAAGCAATTTGTATCCTCCCTTTTGGCTCCCAACAGCCTTGAGGATGAATTATTTGCAGCTTTTGTAAATATCTTGTAAAAATGCGCCCTCGATGGCAAGTTGTAATTTCGCTATGGTCCGACACCGAAAGCAGATGAAAGAACAGATGAAAGACTGATCGGGACTTGAATGTGCTCCTTTACACAAGTATGTCTAGGAGTCGCGCCTTCATTGGCGCCAACCCTTAGGACCACACACCATGTGTGCCTGAGTTAAATTCCGCACTGTTTTGTTTTTGCTTTATTTGGTGAAGCATGTTAGAACTGCTAGTGGTTCATCTTGTTGCTTGAAATTATGCATATTATAGAACTGACTTAGAGTCTTGGTGTGGAACCTTAAATTGATTCGGAATTTCGATCGGATAGTTGGCATGGCATCCTCATCCTCATCCTCATCTGAGAGAGCCCCGTTTCCCTAGGATAGAAAAGTGCGCCTGGGATACCCCCTGGATCCGTTCTTGGACAAGGCAGTTCCAAGGGAGTGAGCAGATTGAATGGGAGCACAAATACCATATGGGACAGACTTTGTCCCTGTTAAATGTGCCGATCAACTGGGATATGATCCAAGCAGCCCTGCTTTTATGGGATCCCCAGCTTTCAGTGTTTCGATTCGGGATCAACGAGTTGACTCCCACAATTGAGGAACTTGACCTGCTCCTCCGATTTCGCGACTTAGGAGAAACCGCTAGGCCAAGTCTCAAAGAAAGCTACAAGAATGAAGCTTCTGTTTTCTTTGGCCTCTCAAGGGGAGAATTCCAGACCTTAGGAGGTGACAAATCATTTACTCGGGTCTCCAAGACATTTCTAGCTGAGAAAATAAGAAACAAAAAGCAGGAAAGACCCCGGGCTTGGTTTGACACCTTCACCCTTGTGGTTCTATCGCAAATCTTCTTTCCAACTGGGGGAGACACCATTAATTTGCCCCTCATGGAAATTGTGGATCAACTCAGGGTAGGATACCGAATCATGCCACTGATCCTAGCTCAACTGTTCCATTCCCTGACTTTGTCCAAAAATGGAACCCGGAGGTTTCAAGGGTGTGCTCCCCTTCTTCACATTTGGCTGCAAGACCACCTGATGGTGTCATCACCTATCAGTGCATATTACAAGGCAATTGGCGACAACATCTATTGGTTGGCTCAAAGAGAGATCAAACCAGACCTACCCGCTAGTGAGGATTGATTTAACCACTTTCTCCACCTGAAGGGAGAAACAGACATTAGATGGTGGGGTACATACAACATCCCCTACACCCCCCGTCTTAGCTTTCAAGAAAAGAGAGGGCCTTTCCTTGATAGGACTCACCCACGCCGTGCCATACTATCCGATTCGGGTTCTGAGACAGTTTGGGAAACCGCAGGGAATCCCAGTCAAGGACGACTTGGGCAATTTGATTGGTCCACTCAGCAAGGGACTAAGGACTCAACTGCTGATGGAGTGGAAGATAGTGTGTGTATATAGAGAAGACGTCTTCATCGAATCGCACTTTCGAGACTACGAGCAGTGGATAGCTTGGGAGTTCGACAACGACGGCCCCCCACCTCTTCAGCCTGTCGCTTCAAGCGACATTCCAGCTCCGCCCCCTAACACATATAGGGACAGGGTGGCCGAACTGCAGGAGACCCACTCCAGTATCCATTTAGCTTATGTGGATTCGGAACGGGAGAGTAGGCAGGCCAATAGGGCCTTGCAACATGAAATGGAATTGGTGCACAAGCGCGCCAAGGAGGACTGACGTCTGCGGAACAAGCTTCTGCGAGCCTTGAGGAGGCAAGACGTGTCCTCCCACTATGATGATGACCAACCTAGCTAGACTTTGGCTTTGTTGTATTTTGTTATGAATGATGATGTACTTTGTGTCATGGCGGCCCCTTTTGATTAAAGCATGAATTTATTTCCACTTTGCTATATGTTGTTCAAACTTAACAAGACAAGAATTTGAAATAAAAAAATCAATCCCCTCCAATAGGGCAACTCGGTCGTTGACAGACCACCTCTCTTCAGATAATTGTAATGCTCCTGGTCGCGGCGAACACCTAATTTCCTTTGATTATATCTCCCCCATTGAGATCGCAAAACCTAGCAAGTGTTAAAAACACCAGAGACTTTGAGCTCAGATCGCACCCGTCTGCATCTTTCCAAGATCATTCGGTCTAACCCCTAGGGCACCAAAGCCACCGACGGATGAGTCGGATATTGGTGGAGGAGCGTCCTGGCATAGCCTACCCCTTTTAGTGACACCAAAGCCGCCGGTGATTGAATCGGATATTGGCTGCGGAGTGTCCGGGTACTACTAGCCGAAGCTTTGGGGCACCGAAGCCGCCAACGGATGAGTCGGATATTGTTGGAGGAGCGTCCTGGCATAGCCTACCCCTTCTAGTGACACCAAAGCCGCCAGTGATTGAATCGGATATTGGCTGCGGAGCGTCCGGGTACCACTAGCCGAAGTTTTGGGGCACCGAAGCCGCCGACGGATGAGTCGGATATTGGTGGAGGAGCGTCCTGGCATAGCCTTCCCCTTTGTGAGGCGCCGAAGTCAATGGTGATTAAACCAACGACTAGCTAAGGCACGCCCGGGAACTACTAGCCGAAGTTAGGCGCCGACGCTGCCAGTGAATGAACTGGAGATTGGTGGAGGTACGCCTGGGTGCTGCTTTTCAGCTCACCCCCTGTGGAGACCCTAATTGGTCCGACCCTGTGATTTTGAGCTCGAACAAAACCCCTTAAATTGAAGGTTCTCTTCCCTTGCCTGAGCAGCTAAAATAGATCAGCTTGACCTCGGGTTCTCTTCCCTTGCCAAATGGCTAAAATAGATCAGCTTTCAAAAACAAATAGGGTTCTCTCTCCCTGTTACCTGCGGGTAGCTAAAATAGATTCGGTCATTAGGGTTCTCTTCCCCGGCCGTCTTAAGACAGCAAAAATAGATTAGTCTTCAAAAATCATTAAGGTTCTCTCCCCCAGTTACCTACAGGTAGCTAAAATAGATTCGGTCATTAGGGTTCTCTTCCCCGGTCGTCTTAGGACAACCAAAATAGATCAGTCTTCAAAATTCATTAGGGTTCTCTTCCCCGGTCATCTTAGGACAGCCAAAATAGATCAGTCTTCAAAGATCATTAGGGTTTTCTTTCCCGGTTATCTGCGGGTAACCAAAATAGATCAGTTAACTCAAAATCAGGTTCTCTTCCCTTGTTGCCTTAGGGTAGCTAAAATAGACCAGTTAGTTCAAATCCAATAAAAAATCAGCATAAATCAAAGGAACAGATTCTATCGAATAAATTGCATAACCAATTTGTATAAAATTGCACTAATGCCTGCTAATTGTCCCACCAGGTACCAAAAATTGCTTTCAGAAGTCCGTACCTGTTAAGATCGAGGAGAAGGCTCGATATGGAACAACAAGGAGAACAGACGCTGCCAGGGCAGCATCCTGCAGAGTCCAGTCATACCCAAGTGGTCAATGAGATGCAGCAAAAGATGGACAGTATGAGTTTCATCATCCAGGAACTGATGAAAGAATTGAGAGAATTGAGGCAGGCCCCACCAGTGGTACCAGTCGCCCAGCAGCCGCAGCCCCAGTTCCCTCCACAAGCGGAAGCGGCGCCACCACCACGTCCGGCAAATCCCACTCCCCTGGCACCGCCACCACTGGCAGCACTGTTCCACGTTGCACAACAGGATCAGTTTCTGCCTATCCATCTGGGGCAAGGTGATGAGGACTGGTACAGAACTCAGGAGGTGCAGTTTGAGGAGAAACTGACAGCAGTTAGGGAGGAGAACAGAACAGAAATGGCTGCCCTGAAGGAGCAGCTCAAACAACTCCAACCTAGCACAGTGCAGAGTGAGGCTACCTTGGAAAGCCTCTGCTTCTTTTCGGACATCCAACTCCCGGCTAAGTTCAAATGCCCTGAGTTGCACTAGTTCGACGGCACCGGGTGCCCCTTGAACCATCTGAGGTCCTATTCTGGCGACATGTGCCATTACGCCAAGGAAGAGCGGATCATGGTGTAGTTCTTCCAGAAGTCATTAACTGGGGCCGCTTACTCCTGGTTTCTGAGTTTGAACAAGGCCAAGATCAAGACATGGAATGATTTGGCGGCCATCTTCATCCAACAATACCGCCTAAACAGTCAGATTGTGCAGACAAGGGCAGAATTGCATAGGCTGGCTAAGAAGAGCCAAGAGTCAGTAAGGGAGTACGCCAAGCGCTGGAAGGAGTTGGCAGCATTGGTACAGCCGCCGTTGTTAGAACAGGAAATGACATCCCTATTTATCGCATCATTGGGCCAACCTTTCTTCACTCTGTTGCTGGGGCAGAGTACGTCGAACTTCAATGACCTGATCTTGACCGCGGATCGGATTGAAGACGCAGTGAGGGCCGGAAAAATAGATGGCAGCGGGCAGAGTGCTGCCCCAAGGAGGCCGGTAACATGGCAAACTAGCAGAAACCAAGGGCAAGAGCCTAGGAGGTCAGAACAGCAAGCGGTGAACTATGTATACCCCGCACAACCCCACCAATTCTCTCAAGAGCCAGAGGCAGTGGCACCTCAAGGGACCGGACAGACTGCTTATCAAGGGGTAAGGAGGACAAGAGAGGGGATGGAGGCCAGGATGAAACGGGTTTTCACTCCACTCCCATATGCGCCAGCAGAGTTACTGCCAACTTTGCTGAAGAAGGGGTACGTACAAGTTAAACCCTCGAACCCCAGATTGGTCAACGCCAGGAGTTACAATGCGGCGAAGCGGTGCGAGTACCACTCTGGTGCTCCAGGGCACCATACCAATCGGTGCTGGGACCTAAGGCACGACATCTAGGACCTGATTGACAGTAAACACATCACGGTCGACCCTCCAGCGCCGCCCACCCAGACTCCAGTAGCCGGTGTGACTACCAATCCTCTCCCAGATCACTCAAAGGCCTCCACTAGTAGGACGGCGAATCAAGTGAGCAGTGATCAGGGCACCAGGTAGCTCAACCCTTCTGTACTTCTTGGCCGACCAGGGCAGACAGTGAAGGTGCAGCTTCGAGCAGAAACCCACTCGACAGCAATTGTAGTTAAGGAAGATACAGACGTCTACATCTGTGCGATAGAGGATGAACCGCAGAGCAGTGAGGAAGTCACGGGGCCATGGAACCCCATACAATGCGGATGGATCAGTGATTCCCCATCCCCTCCACGCAGGGAAGGAGTAGGTAGCTCCAGTGGACTCCAGATCCGGAATAGGCCGCAGATCTCGGTCGCTTCAGTGGGTAGTTCAAGGGTGCCTCCCCAGTTATCCACCGGATGGCCGCCAGAGGGCATGTCCGCGACGTCGGGGCCACACCCTTATCTGGCATACTCTGCCGACTCGTCATCACTTGAGTCTAATCCTGCCCCCTCCCATACGACATGCATGAGTGGTTCGTCCCCCCTCATGCCGCGGAAGAAGAGGAACCACCATCCACTCCTGAACTCGCAAACCTGCCGGATCCATACGAGAGCTCGGACAAGTCTGCTGATACAGACTCAGATGACACGTCAGCAGAGGAGAGTGAGATAGTGAACGTCATCGAAGGAGATGGCGGTGACTCCCCTACAGGTTTCCCTCTGGTGCACTTCCATCCATCCGAAAACCAAGAATTCTTCTACCCAACCCCCATCTCTCACCCTAGCCCTTTAACCCTCAACATCCACGACATCATGGACTCGCCTCCACAAGACCCCTTCTACCTTTCATTCGAACCACCTACCCTGAACCTTTCCAAGCTTAACCTGGAGCCACCCTTGTACAACGTCGTACCACCACCTTATCCCACCCAACCTTTCCACCATCAAGCTACATCCACTACAACCACCATTGAAGCAGAAATCGATCGAATCACCTGATCCGGTCGATACGTAAACACCGATCAACCACCCACACCAGAGGAAGGAGCGGAGGCAGAAGCAAAAAGGAAAGAAAAAGGGAAGGATGTGGTCACTGAATTGCCATAGACCCTCAAGAGAAAGGGGAGGGCCACCGAAGAGGAAATTATAGATTTACACCACAGTGTCTTCACGCCAGAGTACGACCTCCTCCAGCAGTTGAACAAAGTGCCCGCCCAAATTTCCATAATGCGACTCTTGATTGATTCAGAGAAGCACCGGGCAGTGCTAATGAAGGTCTTGGAGGATGCACATGTGCCAGAAAGCATCAACCCTGAGCAACTAGGAGCGGTTGTATCAGTGATCATGGCACCCCAGGCTATCTCTTTCTCTGTAGCGGATTTGCCACCTGAGGGTTGCGACCACACTGAGCCGCTTTACATCACAGTGAAGTGCGTCGACCTCATCGTAAAATGTGCCATGATTGACAACGGGTCGGCATTGAACATATGTCCGATGAGGACATTTTATAGCATGCAGCTAAATCCTTCAATGATCAAGCCAAGCGCTCATAACGTCCGAGGCTTCGACAATGCCAGAAGAGACTCACTGGGAGAGGTCACTCTGGTGATCATAATTGTAGATAGGCCCTTTACCATGGAGTTTGAACTCATGGATATCAACGCCTCATTTAACTTGCTGATCGGGAGGCCTTGGCTGCATCAGGCGGGAGCAGTATCTTCCACACTACACAGAATGGTCCGATTTATATCGGGCAACGAGTTGATTATCGTGCATGCGGAGGATCACCGGGAGTTTGAGAGGGTTGGAGTACCCTATGTGGACTATGAGTTGCCCACCGCCCTCAATTTCCAGGTAGTAGAGATGGTGCAAGTGAATCATATCCCGGAGTCTGAAAGAACGCAGCGACTCTCGAAGAGGAGGAGAAAGTACATGTTTAGCGCTGCTGATTGCGCAGACTGGGGACTCAGAGCCGGTGACGGACTGGGCAGGTATACGCAAGGAATTAAGGCAGCCATCCAACCTCATGAGCAGACCACTGGGTTTGGGTTGGGGTTCAGGCCACAGCCAAAAGACTACTCCTAACTCCTTGGGAACCGTGCCGAAAGGAAAAGGGCAAGAACTGAAGGAAGAGACCCCCACTGGCCCATATGCGTGCACGAGAACTTATACCACCACTTCACTAACATGGAGCGTGAAGCGGCCCAAGCCATCGAGAACATAGTCCCTCAAGGATGGGAAGATGAGTTTTTGGACACCCCTGCCGGAGAAGAAGACTACCTGCAAGGCCTAGATCAGATGCTCTGGGAGGAGCCACCATCCATGGAAATGATTGGAGATATAGTGGAAGTAGACCCGTTGGCTCCTGAGGGGTCGCCAGATAGCCTACCAGCACTGGTCGCCCTGGACTCTGTTGACGAGGTCACTATGGCCTTTGCCCCACCAGATAAGCAGTTCATCCCTGATGGGATCCCGATCAACTCTGCAATTGTGATGGAAGTGCCGCCACCTGCTCCCCTGGAAGAACGCAAAGAAGAAGATCCAATCATGTATGTTTGCATGATGGAAGGGCGAGACAGCTCAGGAGTGCCAACCTGTAGGCCAAGGTTGCCTCCTCCACCTCCATATATCCCGCACCCCGGAACATGCGATGGTTTGAACCGCATGTTCCGTAGCATGCCCCAAGTGCTAGGGCCAGTACCGAAAGAAGTGTACCATGCAGCTTACGACAAATGGGTACCACCAGCTTACTCTTCTACGGTGCCTGGGATACCAACTGGAATACCCATAATGTTTGCACCCCCCAGAGTTGACCCGGCCAACGAAGTCACCATCGCATATGCGCCACCCGAGGACGAGATACCAATGGCAATCGCCCTCAGTGGATCATGGGTAAGGGTATCGTCAGAGTCTGGCCCTCGATCAGAGAGAAGCCAGAACAAGCCGGTAGGAGGTGCAGCACATGATCCTATCTACATCTCTTCTGACGAGAGCGCCAATATGGTGCAGGCGAGAGAGCCAGGGAAGACGATTGCTATCAACCAGGAAGACGAGGCACCATTGAAGAACTGGAGTGCCGTGCCCTTTGCTATCAACAAAGCTACTATTCCAAAGGGGGTGTCTGTCACCTCTGAAATCTCTGTTGTAGCTACTGCTGAAGTTTTTAATGAATATTTGAATGCTTCCTACGACTTACATCTGTTTGAAAATGAAAATAACAAAAATAAGCAACTTGAGCATCGCAATCTTAGTGTCAATCCCGACGCACACCTGGAAGATCCGGGGCACGGGATAGGTAATAAGATTGCCATAATTGAACAAAAAGAACAAAAAGAAATTGAAAAGCCAGTGCAAATGGAAATAATAAATGAAATGCATGAGCCAGTGTCCAATCCTGAAAACAAGCAAGAACTCGACAAATCAGATTGGGGCACTTGCCCATCGCAGCAAGAAGATTTAGACATCGTCCCCTGTGAGCCTTTCGAGCATGAGGACGACGATGAATCATGGAGACCCCGCTTGAATTCCAGCTCGCATTGGAAAGGCATGAAAAGGGTCCCCAGGCTAACATTGAGGAAATAGAGCCAATTGACATAGGTGAAGTAGCACAACCAAGGATCCTCCAAATTGGTAAAAAGCTGTCACCATTATTGAGAAAACAGATGTTTGATTTTCTTAAATCTTATTCTGACGTGTTTGCATGGTCATACGAGGATATGCCCGGGTTAGACATGGACTTGGTTGTGCATCGGTTACGAACAAAGTCTGAGGCTGTACCTGTGAAACAGAAGCTCAGGCGCACGAAGCCGGAATGGGCCCTGAAGATCAAGGAAGAAGTCACCAAGCAGTTGGATGCCGGATTCCTGCAAGTAACTCACTATCTGGAGTGGTTAGCCAACATCGTGCCAGTTCCCAAGAAAGACGGGTAAGTCAGGATGTGTGTTGATTACAGAGATCTGAATAGAGCAAGTCCAAAGGACGACTTCCCATTACCGCACATTGATGTATTGGTGGACAATACAGCAATGCATTCAATGTTCTCTTTCATGGACAGCTTCTCTGGTTACAACTAGATAAGGATGGCACCTGAGGATATGGAAAAAACATCTTTTATCACGCACTGGGGCACTTACTGTTACCGCGTAATGCCGTTCGGACTAAAAAATGCGGGTGCTACATATCAGCGTGCGATGACTCTGTTGTTCCACGACATGATACACAAGGAGATGGAAGTGTATGTGGATGACATGATAGCAAAGTCTAAGGAAGAAGAAGACCCCTTGGTGAACCTTGGAAAAATGTTCGACAGACTCAGAAAGCACAAACTTCGGCTCAACCCAAACAAGTGTGTGTTTGGAGTGACTTCGGGAAAGCTGCTCGGCTTCATAGTGAGCAAGCGAGGCATTGGGGTTGATCCTGTCAAAGAAAAGGCAATTCTAGAGATGCCTCCTCCGTCGACAGAAAAGGAAGTGAGAGGATTTCTGGGCAGATTGCAGTATATCAGTAGGTTCATTGCGCAGATGACTCCTGTGTGTGAGCCTATATTCAAGCTGCTAAAAAAGGACAACCTGGTGGTTTGGAATGATGACTGTCAAGTAGCGTTTGATAAGATCAAGGCCTATCTGATGAGTCCGCCGACATTGGTCTCGCCAGTCCCAGGACGACCCTTGATCATGTATCTGACAGTCTCAGAGATGGCTGTAGGATGTGTGTTAGGGCAACACGATGAGAAAGGAAGAAAAGAACAAGCAATCTATTACCTGAGCAAGAAATTTACCAGCATCGAAGTCAGATACACAGTGCTTGAAAAGACGTGTTGTGCATTAGTCTGGGCAGCTCAGAAGCTTCGGCATTATTTGCTCAGTCACATGGTCTTGCTGATCTCCAATCTGGATCTGTTGAAGTACATCTTTGAGAAGCCGATTTCCACTGGTAGGGTCGCCAGATGGCAAGTCCTTTTGTTTGAGTACGACATTGTCTACACGACCAGAAAGGCGATAAAAGGACAAGCTGTGGCGGATCACTTGGCAGAGCATCCACTATCGGACTACCAACCACTTCTGACTCACTTCCCCACGAAGATGTGATGTGTACAGAATCTGCAGATGATACAGAAGAAACCAAGTGGCAGATGTTCTTTGACGGGGCAGTGAATGTGAATGGAAAAGGGATCGGAGCAGTGCTAATCTCCCTAGACGGTGTTCATCACCCGATAGCAGCGAAACTTCTGTTTGATTGCACTAGCAACATGGCCGAATATGAAGTGTGTGTGTTAGGCTTGCGGGCAGCAATCAAGATACGTCTACCAGAGCTGAAAGTGTTCGGCGACTCAAGTCTTATTATCTATCAAGTGATGGGAGACTGGAAGACCAGAGATGTGAAGTTGGTGCCCTACCAGGAACTGGTCAAGGAATTAGAAGAAGAATTCGAGAGCGTGACATTCGACTACATGCCACGAGACGGGAACCGGTTTGCGGATGCACTAGCCACACTAGCATCAATGGCCACCATCACAGATGATGCTTGGGTGCAACCACTGGAGATAGAAATTCGGCGCTACCCTGTTTACTGCTTCAGTGTCGAGAAAAGCACACCCGAAGAAGAGCCTTGGTACATGGACATTGAGAGATACATAAGGAACAGAACCCTGCCAGAAAGTGCCTCGGCTGCAGAGAAGCGAACTATACAGAGGTTGGTAGGGCAATACTTCTATAGTGGGGGCAGACTGTACAAGAAGTCATACAATGACTCCCTACTGCTATGTGTCAGAGAAGCCGAGGCACAGAAATTGATTGAGGAAGTCCATGGAGGGTTGTGTGGCGCACACATGAATGGGCATATGCTAGCAAGGAAGATTCTAAGGATGGGTTATTACTGGATGACCATGGAGGCAGACTGTTACGCTCATTTCAGAAAATGCCAGTTATGCCAGATTTATGCCGACAACATCCATGCACCGCCGCATACGCTGTACTCCATGACATCACCTTGGCCGTTTGCCATCTGGGGAATCGACATGATAGGCCAGGTTCATCCAACAGCTTCGAACGGGCATCGGTTCATCTTAGTGGCAATTGACTATTTTACCAAGTGGGTAGAGGCCATGTCCTTCGTGGATGTGAAGAAATCTCATGTGCTCAAGTTTATCAGAAACAATATAGTCTGTCGCTACGGAGTTCTAGAAGCGATCATCACAGACAATGCAAAGAATCTGAATAATAAGGACATGGAAAAGATGTGTGAAGATCTCAAGATCAGACATTTGAACTCCACGGCCTACCGGCCCAAGATGAATGGAGCGGTAGAGGCCGCCAACAAGAATCTGAAGAAGATACTCGAGAAAATGGTAGTCACTTACAGAGACTGGCGTGAGAAGCTGCCCTATGCACCGCACGCCTATCGGACGTCGATTAGGACATCGACCGGGGCAACTCCTTTCTCCCTGGTATATGGAATGGAAGCAGTCCTCCCAGTGGAAGCACAGATTCCATCGCTCAGAATCCTAAAGGAAGCAGAGATCAGCGACGTCGAATGGGAAGAATCCAGATTTGACCAGTTGCAGCTACTTGATGAGAAAAGGATCAAGGCTTGTGCCATGGTCAGCTTTATCAGCAGAGAGTGGCGCGAGCCTACAACAAAAAAGTGAAGCCACGACAGTTCAAAGTGGGAGATCTAGTACTGAAGAGAATCTTTCCCCATCAAGAGGACAACCGAGGGAAATTCAAGCCAAACTACGAAGGGCCATTCGTAGTCCACAAGGTTCTGTCCCGAGGAGCACTCATCCTGCAAGAGATGGATGGGGCAATTTTTCCTGAGCCTATAAATACAGACGCAGTCAAGCTGTACTACGCTTGAGATCATTCTAATTGGGAAATGAAGAGAGGACATCCTTGACTCTCCGTAGACTGTAAATCCTCCCAAATACCTTAAATCCTCCCCTAGTTAAACAATTTTGAGCCTTAAAATTATTTCAACCTATTACAAGTGTTCTACACGTCAAAGAAGGGCATTCCTGGCAAAGCAAAAAGAAACAGGGCATTTTTGCCCAGAAAAACTTCAAAAAAAGAGAAGAAAGTGCAATGGAAAAAGAAAAGAAAAGAGAAAGAAAAGAAAGAAACAGAAAAATGGGGAAATGTTTACCTTACCAAAAAGTACTGTGATACAAATAAGCCAGGATGTAAGTCCCACCAGCAATAAAAGTAGCACACTTGCAAACCCAAATAAATAAGCTTTTTTGAGCCACTTATCCTTTCTTTCATAACCAAGACCAAGCCTACGTTTCGTCCAATCACTAAGACCTCTCAGATCCCAAAAAAATGATCAAGGCAAATAGCTGAGTCTGCGTTCATTGGTGATGACGGAATTCAGAAGTTCCTAGAAAGGCTGGACTCGGCAAAAACCCGAAAAGAGGGCATTATGTGTGTTCGAAAAAAAAAAAAAAAAAGAGATCTAGTCACATCTGGATTAAGCAGAACTAGATACAGAATAGAGCAGTGACAGCGGCAGAGGGTGCAATAAGGAAGATGCATAGATCTGAGTAGTCCAGACCGGCAGGTTGCGCCTGAGTTAGAGACTTCACGGTGGCCTGTGATGACAATACTACTAAAAATACCAAGCACTCCAAGTCCCGTCTGACCTTGGAAAATTTCTTTGATATTGCAAACACAGGCACACACTGACACGCCTGTTCTCTCTATAATTGTTCTGCTTAACTGTCTTGAGCCCTGCATTGTGCTACTAACCTGAGTTGATAACCTCTCAACCTCAGAAAAGGCCACTCCTAGCCGCAATGGACAAAAGGCTCAGAGCAAAAAGAGAATAAGAATGCTTTGCATTTATCCCCAGCTAGTCCAAGGCTGACCTTTTATTCCCTTAATAACTTCACAGGTGCAGCTTCTCCAAAATCCCCAGTGGAGTTCTTTCATTAGGCGGAGAATGATACCCTCCAGAATCCCCAGCGGAAGGCCTTTGGCAAACAAGGGACAACACCCTCATATCCCCAGTAGAGTGATACCTGATGAAGTAGACTTCTCGAGCCTTGCCCAGTCTGAAGAGGCCGGCTTTGCGAAAAGAGCGGAAAGAAGACAAAACAAGCTAGCATCAATCCTCAATGGAGTCTCTCGCACTCAACAAGAGCTTGAACGAACGTGAAGAATTCACACCCAAGCATAGAGAAAAGGCCTTATGAAGGAAAATGACAGCGTGAGGAGTCCCCACTTATCCCCAGCGGAGCATCCTTCCCCAGGGAACTCCCACGCTTATCAAAAACAAGACTCGACTCGAAAGGAGAGGCCATAGGGAAAAGATTCCTGCTCAATCCCCCGCAACAGTCACTCCAAGCTAGGGAGCCTCTCCGAGAGGGAAAGCCGACCAGAGAGCACGGCAGAGGAAGGAATGAGAAGACATGAAGAAGAATGAGCATGAATGAAGATATCATCGGGCAAGATGGCCCTTTTTGTAATTTTTTCACACTTTTGTAAATAGAGTAGGGCGGGTGTATGAGCTCCCTTGAGGCACTGGAAGCATCTCCCCACCAACAGCAGCTCCTCCTCCACTCTCCCTTCCTCCCTTCTCCATTCGGTCCCCATCCTAATCCAACCCTTGGCCGTCAAAAAAAAAATGCAAGTAGGCTTCAAGTAAAAGACACAAAATGGAACAGAAGTCTGAAGTCACCTAAAAGCTTTAATGAAACAAACCAGAAGAAAGGAATATTGTCAAGTGTCTGGCATCAACGCCGAAAAATGTTGGCGAGCTCAAGTCCAATCTAATCTCTTTCAAACCTAAATCAAATGCTGAAGAGTTGCCCTACAAAAACCCGATAGCAAAGGGTGAGGAAACTCTGAAGCCAGGAAGTGACGCCACGTGATTTGGCTGCTTCCCTCTCAAAGTGAAAATTTCAAAGGACTAAGCTCGCCAACCATGTCGACAGAAATTCCAGACGCAAAAATGAGATTCTTTTTCTCTTTGCCGTTCATCTGCAAGGTGACTTTGGCAAAGAGGGGCAGCTGTTAGCACCTCATTTTTGCGCTCCTGGAAAAGCCAAAAATGCAAAACCCGGCTATAAAGTCAAACCCTGAGGGGTCGAAAGTTGACCTTTTGATCAAATGAAATTTGGCCACCTTGCTTTATCTCAATGGATAGAGAATCCCGACACGAGTCCAACGCAACTGGGTTTGCAGGAATCGGAGTCCGGATGAGGGTTCTGCGGGCAGTCAAACTTAAGGGGGAGCCGAGAATTGACTTTTTTCTCGAACCCCGTGCCAAGTGCCTTGCCTTATACCATTGGATAGAGGATCTCGACACGGTTCCAACGCAACTGATTTTGCAGGAATCGGAGTCCGGATGAGGGTTCTGCAGGCGGTCAAACTTAAGGGAAAGCCGAAAGTTGACTTTTCCTCGAACCCTGTGCCAAGTGCTTAGCCCTCTGTCATTGGATAGAAGGCTCCGATACGAGTCTAACGCAATTGAGTTTGCTCAAATCGGAGTTCGGATGAAGGAGATATGAGCTGTCGAAGTTTCCGAGCAGCAAAACTGGAAGCTGCCCACGTGGCGCAGAAACTGCACACGTGGCAGCCAACGCGGCAAAATATCTCAGGGACTAAATCTTAAATATCCAAAAGTCGCTAAAAATCTCATGGACTAAACCAAAATTCGCAGGGACCAATCCGTAATTGCTCAAAAGTGTCAAATCGGTCGAATCGGTCAAGTCGAGGGGCAAATCCGTAATTTTTCGATTTGTATCCGGCATTTAATGCCGGATACACTTGCCCCTCTTCATATCCGGACTCAAATGTCGGATACAAAGATTTGCTCGGCGAGATTCGCGCCGATTCCTCGACAAATTCGCGGCGGCATTAATTTTGTGAATAATTATGTTTTGTATCCGGCATTTAATGCCGGATACAAATAAACCTTAGTGTATCCGGCCTTGGAGGCTGGATACACATGGGACATAGTGTATCTGGCCTTCAAGGCCGGATACATTAAGTTTTTTATAAAAGGGGGCAGCAGCCCCCTTTCCAATGGTTGGCTTCATTTGTCCCTTTTCCCACTTCTTCCTCCCCATCCACTTGGCACGAGATCTCTCCCCCTTCCTCCCATTGGCTTCACTTCCATTTTTTTCACAAAAACCCCCCTTCTCCCCAGCTCCAACAGCCCCCAAAAAGAAGACCTCACCTTGCATCCTCACTCTCTCTTCTCTTCCTCTTCTTCACTTACCTATCCTAGCTCCAGGAGTTAGCTGCTGTAGTTGCTGGAGAAGGAGACTCCAGCACTTGTCCAAGCTCCAAGGAGGTGCTCACAACCCCCAAGGAAGTTTTCCAACCCCACCCCACCTCAAGAGCATTAAAACCCCTTGCATTCTCCTTCTTCTCCATCTTTCTACCAAAGGCCAAGGTGATTAAGTGCTGTTGGTGCTGTGAAAGGAGTGTTCCAGCTCCATCCAAGCCCAAGGGAGGCTAAACACATCTCCAAAAATCACTTGTAAGCACAAGGTGAGTTTCCTAATGGTGTCTTCTTTAACATATACAAATATTGGTTTGCTTGAAGCATGCAGGTTTTGCTACTGTTATGGTGTTATATTTTGCACAAAGCATGTGTTTTTTTTTCTCTTGTTCCTTGTCTCTCCATGCCTTCTATGGGTGGTGGTCTTCCCAAAGCACTGACGGTAAACTCCAAGTGTGGTTTTGGGGTGAGGAAGAGAGGGTTTCTAGTCAATAAAAATGGGTCAAAACTCCATGGTAAGCTAGTGTTTTCTTTTGGGTTTCTTGCAATGGTTCTCTCCATTAAAGGAAGGAACATGTTCCTTCTTGATTTTCATCTGATGTACCCTTATAACTACCCCCCACTTCCCTTCCTAATTCTCCTCTTTTGTCATTTTCTCTAATAGTTTTGTTGTTTACTTTGCTGTATTTTTTTCTGCTGGGTGTGCCTTTAGGATGCTTGCTGTTTTGGGTGTGGTTACAACATGCTTATGGTCTCTGTTCGTTAGTGTCCTTCTCCTTTGCTTTGCTATCGTGGGAAATGCCAAGCAAGATTCCTTCCCCCATGAACTTGCTACTTGTTCCTTTTGTTGATGCATGCTCCCCCAACCCCTTTCCCGTTTGCTTGGTTTAATGTGCATGTATGCATGTCCCAGCTCCCCCCTTTTTACCTGCTGTTTTACATGCCTAAGCCTGATTTGTTTTTTTCTTTTTGATATCATGAGAAGAGCCATTGTCATGCTCCCCTTGCTATGATATAGGTGAGTTGCTGCTGGGGACAGCAGCAAACTCTCATTAGTTGCTGCTGTCCCAGCAAGATTAAGAGCCTAAGACTAAGCCCAGTCCCTCAGCCCATCACAAGCATGATCCCTCACCGCTACTGTTATCCATAGGGTGGCCTTCATGGGCTGATGATGGAAGCTATAGCAGCCCCTTTGTCTATTTTCCTTTCTCTTTCACTTGGTGCATGCATGGCCTACCTACTTGTTTCCTAAATTTGCATATGTGCATGTGCAAGCCCCATGACCATGCTCCCACACCCCATGCACAATTGCTGTTTTCTTTTATTAAACCAAGCATGCTACTGACTAGAAGCACCAACCTCGTCTTTGTTATTTGCTGTTTTTTTGTGTATGCGTATGTAAGCATGCTCCCCCCACTCCTAATCCACTATCATTGTTTAAATAAGCCGCTACTAGAGGCAGCGGCAGCACCCTTTACCCTCGGTGGCATGCCAAGCCTAATCAAAACTCAACTTAATGGTGGCTGTCCACCTGTTTATAGTGAGCCTTGGTTTACTTCCCATGAGCATGTTACAGATTTTTTCTTTGCTATTTTTTTATGGCAAATAGATAAGCATGAGAGATCTTTTGGAGCAGCCGCAGCCCCCATGGTTCCAGGTTTTGCTGGCCATAACCCCCTTGGTGGCTTGCTTTTTTTTTTCTGTCCATGGCTTTAACGGCAGCCCACTCCCTAACCTCAAAGCTACTGTTTCCTTTGGATGCTTAAGCATGTTCCTCTAATCCATTGTGCATGGAGCACCCCTTTCTCCCACCTTAGTGGAGTTGAGTAGCATATCATGCCTAAACTTATGTACCATGAGCATGAGTCCTTGTTGCCATGTCCCCTTTACCATGACCAAAGTAAGTTGCTGCTGGAGACAGCAGCAAACCTTCACTATTTGCTGCTGTCCCAGCAGCCTTAAGCTAAAGACTAAGCTCAGCCCAACCACCCAAGGATGCATGATCCTATCTTCTTCTATTGGTGCTGATTTCTTGCATACCCAAAACCACTTGAGACAACAGCTGTCCCAGCAAGGGTTATTACCAACTTTGCATCCATAGGATGACCCCCAAGCTCATGCATGAAAGCTGCCACTCCCCACAAACCCCATGCATTTCTAGCCTACTTAGCAATGTCTAATCCGTGCGCGCTCGCTACTGTTTTTTATTGGTTATTGCTGCTCCATGCTTCATAATATGTGATTTTATGATTGGTCTTCTTAGCTGGAGATGCAGGATTGTTTGGAGCTTTGATTGCTCGTTGGTTGGCAGCATGGAAACACTCGGATGAGGGTGTCGAAACCCTTGTCTCTTCGCTGCATTTTTTTTATAAAGTGGAGGAGGGGCAGTAGCACCATGCCTTCCCCTTTGTCCTCTTGATCATGTGGAGAAATTCCAAAAGGGATCAAATGGGATGCCACCCCATGACCTGAACCAATGTGGGCCCTCTCAGGGGCCCACATGACTTGTAGAGAAAACTCCTTAGGAGCCCATAGAAGCACCCCAAGGCAAAACCCTTTAAATGTATTCTTGTGTGTGATCTTTGATTTTCATTGATTTGAATAATCTCATGACTAAACCAAACGAACAAATAGGGTTTCCGGGTGACCCGGAAACCCAACATGGGACTTGGACCGCCGGTCCAATTCGGATGCATAGTGGGCCTTCCAACGGGGCCCACCAAGCCCAATAAACCTAAAAGCATGAGAAATAAGCAAGTTAAGCAAATTTAACTTATTGAATCGGATGGACCAGACCCAATGCGGTCCACCTGGATTTGTTTTATGGAATGATATCTGTATTGCGTGGTTTGGCCGAGACCCAGGGTTAGGGCCTATCGGGCCCGTCAAAGCCCAAAAAACTAACCAAGTAAGGGTTCAAAACCCTAACTTCACTCAACTTGGGCTTTCAAGCCTAAAAATTTGACTACGGGCCCCAAGCCCAATGTCCAACCCACCTGGGTGAATTTAAATAAAGATAAATTAAAAACATTTCGGCAACCATCATGGGGGCCCACCCAGGGGCCCGCAAACCAACGCCGGCCCACTATTTGCATGAAAACCAGTTAAGCTTCGAACCTGAACCTTGATGTAAAATCACTTCACTTCCACCTAAGCCCATAGGGCCTCCTAGGTTAGACAGAGGCCCACTAGGGGCACATGGGCTTACCCAAGCCCGCCAAGGACACCGTGGGCCTTCCAATAGGACCCACCCAATCAGACTCAGACAACTTAAATAAAACAAGATAAAATCAACTAAAGGGACCCACACCACTCAGGTGGTCCCGCCAAGACTTAACTAAATGGCATGCTGGATTAGGAATCGGGTGAAAACCAACTTGAAAGCTGACTCAAACCAGGGAACCCACGGGACCCGTCATCCGACGGGGTGGACTGGGGTGTCTACGGACTTCCCCAGACCACAACCGAGAATCGACTTAGAATCTCAAGCCGCAGACCAGACTAATAGACAAGACTAGGCACCCAGGTGTCCGCCTGCACCCCATCAGGCGGTGGCGACTCCGAATTTCCCGTGCCGCATTCCCGACGCGCGCACAGTTGGCGTGGACTCGGCGTATACTAAATCAGCATCTCGCGTTAACTCAAATTACTTGGTGCGAAACAGGCGCAAACTCAGCGAGACTAAAAATACTTCATGCGTTGTTGGCGCGAGCTGGGCGTGAACTCGGCGAGAACAACAAACATATCTCGCATTGACTAATTACTCTCGGCGCTAGGTAGGCACCAAGTCTGCAGACACTACCTTCGACTCCCGACTCTCTGTTAATCTCAGAACTCCATGATTGACCGTATTTTTGACCTCTGTAACCACTCATCTATGCTTCTACCATTACCAAAACACCTTTAAACATGATTCGGATTTAGTCTAAACAACTTTATAATCACAACTCTAAACCCATCAAATAACTCATGCTCAAACATATCTTATTCAGAAACCATGCTTTTCGACAAATCTTAGAGATCAAAACCAACAATAAATCAAAACGATGCTACTCACAGTTATATGCTCCAAAACCTTGCAACAGCAACTCCTAGTAGAGCAATCCAACAAGTCTATCGCCACCCAGTTTCCTTCTCTTCGTAAGAGGTTTTCTTCTGAACACCCTTGATGCTGCACACTTTGATCGGCAAGAAAAACACGGTCTTCTTCTCTCCAAAACCCTAGATCACCAGCCGACAACTCCTTCAACACAAGGTATGCGAGAGAACGAAACCTACGAATCTAACTACCTTATGTATTTATACTTACCCTATATACTTTGCCACTCGACAAGTTTTAAAAACCTTGATTCGGTGCATGCTCGCCCACCAAGCTTTCCCTACGTACACACCTCATTAATTCTCATAAACAAAAATCATGTAGAGAAATTTGGGGTTTTACATTTCTTTACCACCTACCTCTAGGAAGTACCATGCAAAGAAAGGAAGAGGAAGGGGGGTTATCTGGAGGGATACATTGGATGGAACACCTAAGAGGAACATGCTCCTCTTCTTGATGAAAATGAAGCAACATGACAACCCACACAACAGTGGCCGAATGGGGTTGTAGTGACACTTTAACCCAACCAAGCATACCTTCCACCTTTTCTTTGGATCAACAATACCACTTCTCTTACCATAGAAGGGTGATGATCCACCAAATAACATGGGGAGATGATAAAAATGCCAAAATAATATGCACATGGTGACTAGAACATGATATCACAGCATACTTGGAAACCAACATGCTCCAAACAACTTCATTTTCACATATGTTAAACCAAAATCAGTGGGGAACCATACCTTAAAGTCGGAATCATATTTGGAGGTGTGCTTGAGGCTTCTTGTGGCACCACAGCACTTTAGTAGCACCTCCTCCTCTTCAAATGTTCTCCAAGCTCCTCTCAAAGTAGTAGAAGTGAAGTAGAAAGGGGTAGAAGGGGCTTGGGAGGGGTTTGATGTGAGTTGTGGGTGTTTTAGAAGGGTTGAGGGGGTAGAGAGGAGAGGTACAAGCAGGGTGGGGTGGGGGAAAAATTCGGGGTAGCAGCAACCCCAAACCAAATGGCTGGGGTTGCTATTTATAGCAAAAAAAACAATAACCGAAATTAAATTTCGGTTATACCAATTTGTGGTAGAACCGAAAATTAATTTCGGTTACTTTTGCACTCAATTAGTAATTAATTTCTGTCAGGTACGGAATCAGAGAATCTGTCGGGCAATTTTTGATTTCACTTTATGAACCGGAAATATATTTCAGTTATGCACAATTTGTGTATAACCGAAATTTATTTTCGGATATTCTGCTAATATTTTTGATATTTGCAGATTGCCCCTTGGATTTGACTGATTTGTCCGATTTGACACTGAGATATTCGCAGATCCCCCCTGTGCAATTTTGGATTAAACCCTGAGATATTTTGCAGATTTTTGATATTTACGGATTGCCCCTTGAGATATTTTCCTGCGTTTCTCACCGCCGCGTGTGCAGTTTCTTTGCCACGTGTGCAGTTTCCGGCATTGCTGCCCGGAAACTTCAATTGCTCATATCTTCTTCATCCGGACTCCGATTTGAGCAAACTCAGTTGCGTTAGAACCGTATCGGAGTCCTCTATCCAATGGAATAGGGTTAAGCACCTGATTTGGGGTTTATCAAAAGGTAAACTTTCGGCTTTCCCTCAAGTTTGACCGGCCTGCAGATCCTTCATCCGGACTCCGATTCCTGCAAACTCAGTTGCGTTGGAACCGTGTCGGGATCCTTTATCCATTGAGATAAAGCAAGGTAGCCAATTATCACTTGGTCAAAAAGTCAACCTTTTGACCCCTCAGGGATTGACTTTTAAGCTAGGGTTTGCATTTCTGGCACTTCCGGGAGCGCAAAAATGAGGTGCTTACAGTCACCAAATAGCTGAATACTGGATTCTTGTAAGTGAAAGATTATCTTGAGTGGTTTGCCAACATTGTATCAGTTCCCAAAAAAGATGGAAGGGTTAGGATGTGCGTTGACTACAGAGACCTAAATAGAGCAAGTCCCAAAGACGATTTTCCGCTGCCACACATTGACATGTTAGTTGACAACACAGTGATGCATTCGATATTCTCATTCATGGATGGATTTTCTGGTTATAACTAGATAAGGATGGCACTTGAAGACATGAAGAGAGCATCCTTCATCACACACTGGGGCACGTATTGCTATCGTGTGATGCCATTCGGACTGAAAAATGCGGACACTACCTACCAGCGGGCAATGACTTTGTTATTCCATGACCTGATGCACAAGGAGATGGAGGTATATGTAGATGATATGATTACAAAGTCAAAAGAAGAGGAAAGTCACTTGATGAACCTTGGAAGGGTATTTGATAGGCTCAGAGAACACAAGCTCAGGCTCAATCCGAACAAATGTGTGTTTGGAGTTACCTCTGGAAAACTGCTCGGATTCATTGTCGGGAAACGAGGGATTAAAGTGGACCCCGTCAAGGCTAGGGCAATTCTCGAAATACCTCCCCCGTCGACAGAGTAGGAAGTAAGGGGTTTCCTTGGCAGATTATCGTATATCAGCCGGTTCATAGCACAGATGACCCCCGGTATGTGAACCCATATTTAGACTGTTGAAGAAGGATAACCTAGTGGTTTGGAATGAAGACTGTCAAAAAGCATTCGACAAGATCAAGGCATATCTGATGAGCTTGCAAACACTGGTCCCTCTAGTCCCAAGACGACCCTTGATCATGTATTTGACAGTCTCAGAGACGGCAGTAGGATGCGTATTGGGACAACATGATAAAACAAGAAGAAAAGAACAAGCCATCTACTACTTGAGCAAGAATTTCACCAACTTCAAAGTAAGATACACAGCGCTTGAAAAAACATGTTGTGCCTTACTCTGGGCAGCCCAGAAGCTTCGTCACTATTTGCTCAGCCACACACTCCTACTGATCTCAAGTCTGGATCCACTCAAGTATATTTTTGAGAAGCCAATCTCTACTGGAAGGGTAGCCAGGTGGCAAGTCCTTCTATCTGAATATGACATTGTCTATACCATAAGGAAGGCAATAAAAGGACAAGTAGTAGCGGATCACTTGGCAAAGCACCCTTTACCGAACTACCAGTGTAAGACCCCAGTTTTGAGTAGAAAAAATAATAATAATAATAATAAACAATATAAAATAGTAGATAAAATAAAATATATGCAAAAGTATGAACACATGGATTTATGGACAGGCTTGATCAAAATTTATTTATTGCTGGAGATTTGTGGTCATTAGTTGTCAAAGAGAATAAGCTTAAGTGGATGCGGGAAAATGTAGGGTTTTCAGTGGGCGAGCATGCACAGGATCAAGGCTTTTAAAAGGTTGTCGTGCGGCAATACGTATGGGAGCGTGTGGAAGGTATATATACTAAAGGGGAAATTAGGTTTTTGGTTTGGAATGCTCGCATCATATTTTTATAACTGAAGAGGTTTGGTGTTTTGCGGCTACTATGGTGATTAGGGTTTCTCTGGGAAGAGATGAGAACCGCGAGAGCTACGACTGGATTAGTGGAGTCGGAGATCCAGATTTTAGTGGGTTTTTCCTCTCACGAGCAGGGGATCAGTTCGGCGACCTTCGCATCCACGCGCGCAGCCGGAAGTCATGCTCGGCCGGTTGTGGAATAAGCTTTTGTTTCTCGGATTAAGCGTATACTTGTGAGTAGCACTGATTTACAACTGGGTTTTGTATTTGATGTTTTCGTGAGCTTATTCTGATGCATGGTTTATATATTAAGTGATAGTATGAGTTTCTAGTTTTTCTGGTTTTCGGGAAATGACATGAACAGAGTCTCCGACTGAATTTTATCTTTAAAATTAAAAGTGTTTAGATTAATTCCAAATATGGTTGGGAAGTCTTCTAGGAGTATTAGGAGTGTATTGGAGCAATTACAGACCTAAACCAACCGGCCAGACTTGTAGATCTTGGAATAACAGAGAAACAAAAATCACAGGGGGTATCCGCCCACCTCGCGCTCACCGGCGCTCACCTCAGAGGTAGGCGCCCCGTTAAACACGACCCACCGCCGAGCTCGTGCCCGGCTGGCGCTCAGCAGAAAACTATGCGCTCATCTCTCGCGAATCTCGCGCCCACCTCACGCCCATCTCGCGCTCGGCTCACGCTCACCTAGCGTCGAGTGAGCGGTAAGTCGTTTTTACCCCATTTCTTCACCGCCGACCGGCGCTCACCTCGCGCCCACCTCAGGAAGTGAGCGGCAGACCTATTTTGCTTACTGAATTGGAGATTTGATTTAACTAAGGGTATTTGGGTTACTTGAGGATTAAACCACTTCACTATTCACTTGTTTGGGAACCCTGGGAATCTATTTTGCCTAGGAAACTATTAGAGGAAAATTTAGTGAACTTCTTAAAAGCTTTCAAGTTGAGTTTAGGTTATTTATGGATGTTATGCCGGATACCAAACCACCAAGAGTTACTAGTTACATTTCCTCTGTTTTATACACTGTTTTGATTGAGGAGTTATTCTATTCTGGTTTCACTGGTTTGGAAACTTTAAATGTATTGTAAAGATTTCCTTGGTATGAATGAATTGAGTTTTGCTTTCATATGACTTGTGTTACGGAAATGAGAAAATACTGAATGTACTTGAGGTACTGCTTGGTCCAGAGGGACAGGTGATGAATTGTGATGAGTTTTACATGATATGAAATGAATGGTTTTTCTTTGATATTGGTATTGAGATTATACGATGTTTTACTATTTTGGTCTAGCTTGTCCTGGATCCAGAGTCTAAGCTTAGTAATGTGATGTTATTGTTGGTTGTTGAAATTGCATGGCCTTGTGTGTTGCCACGACCGGTGTAGAGCAGCCAGAAACCCTGAGTAGGCCTGGTTGTCAATGCAGAAACCCGGGGAGTAGGCCTGCATTGGATGACGAAACCCTGAGTAGGCCGTCATTTCAGAGTTTCCGAAACCCTGAGTAGGCCGGAACTGTGTACATGGAGGTGTGGAGTGTCTACTTGGCATGTTTAATTTATCAACTAAATGATAGTCATGACATTGACCAATGTTGGTATTTGATTTTGTTTGACGTGATATGTTTTATTCGCTGGTTTGTTGGTATTTATGGTTCATGGAATATTGTTTACCGGTTATTGAGTATTGTACCTCCCACCGGTGTAGAGCAGCCAGAAACCCTGAGTAGGCCTGGTTGTCAATGCAGAAACCCGGGGAGTAGGCCTGCATTGGATGACGCAGTCATTTCAATATCCGAAACCCTGAGTAGGCCGGATATACATTTGGAGGCGTGGGCATGGTTATGTGAAGACTTTGTGTTATATGATATTGGTATATCTGGAATTATATCTTGAGATACGAAATTATGGTTAATTGCTATGTTGTTGTCAGTTAATCTTTATTTTATCGAATTCTTCGGGATTGGAAACAGATTGTTATTGTTTGATTTATCGGATGGTTTTCCGCACTGATATGAATTGGGTTATTGAAATTTAGTCGGATTATTCGGAAAATGTGGGTTATCATCATTGTATATGGTTTATAACCGTGGCATGTTTTAGAACTGAAATAAATGTATTTGTGCATGCATGTGCTGCTCACTGGGATATTCGTATCTCATTCCGTATTGTTTTGTTTTGTTTTCAGCTGCTCCTGGAGAGGACGATACTTGCGGGTAGTTACTTGGTCGTGTGAGTTTATTTTCGTTTGGGATTATTTAGCGCACTGTGTTATATAGTTATTGTTGTATTCATGTTTTTCCTTCACTCTGATATTGCGATCCTGTGTTTTATAATAACCTCTGGAGACGAGTTACGGGTTTTTCATGTGACTCGGATCCGGGGCGTTACAACCAGCCACTCCTCACTGGTTTCCCCGATGAAGATGTAATGTGTACTGAGTCGACGGAAGAGGTAGAGGAAACCAAATGTCAGATGTTCTTTGACGAAGCAGTCAAAATCAATGGAAAGGGAATCCGAACAATACTAATTTCCCCAGATGGAGTCCATTACCCAATAGCAGCAAAACTCCTATTCGATTGCACTAACAACATGGTAGAATACGAAGCATGTGTGTTAGGCTTACGGGCGGTAATCAAAATGCATATATAGGAGTTGAAGGTGTTCGGTGACTCCAGTTTGATCATCTACGAAGTAATGGGAGATTGGAGAATCGGAGATGTAAAGTTGGTGCATACCAAGAGCTGATCAAAGACTTGTAGAAGTAGTTTGAAAGTGTGACATTTGACTATATGCCACGAGACAAGAATTAGTTCATAGCTGCCTTAGCAACACTGGCATCCATGGCAACCATTACTGACGACACCTGGGTACAACCTCAGGAGATAGAGGTTTAGAGTTATCCTGTTTACTGCTTCAGCATTGAGAAGAGTATGCCTGAAGAAGAACCTTGGTATGCAGACATCGAGAGATACCTGAAAGACAGGGTTTTGCCAGAAAGTGCTATGACAGCAGAAAAGCGCACAATTCAGAGACTGGTTGGACAGTTCTTCCACAGTGGAGGCAAAGTGTACAAAAAGTCATACAACAATTCACTATTGCTATGTGTCAAGGAGAATGAGGCACAGAAGTTGATTGATGAAGTCCATGGAGATCTGTGCGGGGCACATATGAATGGCCACATGTTAGAAAGAAAGATTTTGAGGATGGGATATTACTGGATGACAATGGAGTCAAATTTCTACGTCCATGTCAGGAAGTGCAAGTTGTGCCAGATTTACACGGATAACATCCATGAACCGCCAAACACTTTGAAGACACCCCAAATTGCACTACAAAATGAGAAAATAATAAAAACATGTAATTAGAGCTTAAAACAGGTCAAAAATGCATAAAAATTGAATAAACAGGCTTTGCCCGTATTTCATTCACGGGCCGGTCGCGCCCGAGATCACTCTACGGTCAGGCACGCCCGTGGAAACTATACGGTCACCGTTGGACCGTAGTGCATTTACGGTCACTAAAGACACGTGCGAGTTTTGTCCTTCTCTCGATTTCCGAGCTTTATCTTTAGTCCAATATGTCTTTAAATAAGCGAATTAAGTATTTTATTCGCTGAAGCCACCTTGGTTGGCTATGGATGGGCATTACCTCCAATTTTCACTCTATCCTGAGGATCAGGATATATCCTTCTGGACCAGCCTTGCCCCTGGGTGTGTCTATAAATAGAGGCTCTCTCCTCTAGCTAAGGGCCATGAAATTTTGAATTCAAGGAATTCTAAGAAGCTCCAAGAGAAGAGAAAGAACTCCTGCTGCCTGCCTGCTCAATCCAGGTAAGTCCCCTATCCCTTTTTACTTTCTGTCTTCAATTCTAGAAGTAATAGGATCATCTCTATTGCTGTAGAATAAGGCCATATCTGTTTTCGTATTCCTAAACTTGTCTCTAAGTACCTCAAGAGTCTCTCTAGCCGTAAAACGTGAAGAGAGAACTAGGGGAAAGGGGAACAGGTGGATCCCTAGAATAGAACCCCATATCTGTTTTTTCTTTTTTTTATAGAATAAGGCCTGTGATTGTGTTTGTATACCCAAACCTATCTCCAAGTACCTCAAGAGTCTCTCTAACCGTAAAACGTGAAGAAAGAACTAGGGGAAAGGGGAACAGGTGGATCCGTAGGGTAGACCCCCATGTGCTCTAATTTGTGAGATGTGGCTGTTTTGAATATCCTGATCATGTTTAATTGTTTTTATGATGAATCTGAATGAATAACATGAATCTATTATGTTTATAGCATGAGATCCCCACTTTTTGCTAAAATTTGGATTTTTGCCACTTTTGCACCTACAGCACTGTTTTCGTGATTTTTGTGATTTTAGGCTAAGATCTTGGATTTATCATGATCAATATGGTAGATCTGAATCTAGAAGCCTGAAAATAAATTCTAGGGTTTCATGATATGGTTTTTAAATTGTTTTTCATTATTGAGAGAAGACCCTACGGTCTAAATTCTCCCCTTTTGGTGTTTTTCATCAACGTGGGTATTTTTGGTTTTTATTTTCTGATTTAACGTGAAATTTGGGCTTTATCTATGTCCTGAACTATTCAAGTTCAATTTTGAAATATTTTATAAAAATCATATTTTTCTAGATTTCTAGAATTTAGCTTGAAGCCAGATTTTTGGATTTTTCACTTTAAATTGATTTTATTTGATTTTATCTCAATTGTATTTTGATCATGAAACCCTAGGAACGGTATGATCATGTTTGATAGTTCTGGATCAATTAGACTATTCATATGAAAAAACCGTAAAATTCTCTATTTTTTGATTTTTCGTGATTTTTATAGCAAGCATTTTTTTCCTTTAATTTAACATGAACAATGCCTGGCAACCACCTTGTGTGGATGAATAGGGGTGCTTAACACCTTCCCCTGTTCATAACCTAATCCCCTTACCCATCTCTGGTTGTTTTTTTAGGAGGGATATTTTGCCCTAAAATTTGCCTTTTGTGCTTATTTAATATTTTGGTGTCCATTCACACCTAAATTGAATGGTGGCGACTCTTTGTTTAATTTAATCCCGTGTGATGATTAGGAAAGTCATTAAATTGATTTTTCCATGTCTCACAACTGGCGACTCTGCTGGGGACTTGAGGATTTCAGCCTTTTTGGTGTTTGTTCATGTTTTTGATTTTTTGATTTGCTTGCTATTTTGTGTTCTTAAGCATGTTGAGTATATTTTAAATCTGAATTATTGCTTAAGAATTCATGGGGGTAGAAACATGCTTAATTTTGATTTATAGGATTGTTTCTACAAACATGCGTAGGGGAGGTTCGTTTTGATGAACTATGCTTATTTCTTGCTATATTTTTATGATAGCATGTTTTAATTTTCAGCATGATCTCCATGATGATTTTGGGTGTATAACATGATCATATGTTTGCATGATAGATGATTTTTTTATGAGCATGTTTTAGGTGCTATAGGATTGCTTTATTTACTTGTTTATTTTAAATATGCTTTCCTATTATGCGTTGGTTTGTTTATGCATGGCTGCGAAACGAGTGGCAAGGGTTTGGGACGTTGTGAATGTAACCTATTTTTACAATGCAATGTGCACCTTTTACTTTTACACAGCCTACCCTTAACCTATAGGAAGTTGAACCCGAATGTGTGTAGCTTGGCGCAACGAGGTCGATACTTCGGAAAGCGAAAGTGAAAACATTCACCTTAGAACTTTGAGCTAATGATGTGATGATAACGTGGATCTGGGATTCTGGTCATCACTAGGCTTGAGTGCTAAGTTGCCATTAAGCCAAAACCCAAAACCCCTACGCTTGAAGGTGGAGTTACACGTTTTTGGCTAAAGTATACAATTACGTGGGAATATGGGTTTGTATGATTGTGGGAAGGCCGTATGCATGGCTTACAAACCAGGGCATAATGCGGATGCTATATTCAAGGTAAACAAGGTAACAAGGTAATCCTATTGTTTTGCATTATTTTCATGTCATAGGGGTGTCATGGTGCCCATTGGTTCGGGATAAAATTGGTCCCAAAATATGCATGTTTTTAAAATTAGTGCAGCCCATAGGAAGAGTCTCTCACTCTATTTAGAATCAATCCTACCCAATGTTCATGTAAGGGTCAACAAAAGGGTACAAAATTCTTGAGTATGGTGTCAATTTGGAGGGTACATGTGCCCTCCCAAGCATGTGTTTTTACAAATAGGCCAAGGTCCACTTTGGGACAGTTTAGAAGCTCTGCACTGGGTGAACCGTATGTTTGGATGAGCAATTAAAGTGATCAAACCACGTAAAAACTGGAAAAATATAACAGGGTTTCGTAAAACCGCATTTAGTACATGGGCTGGGCTTGCCCGTATTGGTTATACGGGCTAGGCTCGCCCGTGGATTCCATACGGTCACGGCTTGCTCGTAATTTGAATACGGGCAGGGTTGGACCGTACTGTGTATACGGTTTTCTCGGAATATTCAACTTTAATCCGTTTTTCCCACTAAAATCTTCCTTTAACCGTTAAATAATGATAAAGGGAAACAACTCTGAATAAAATGCTTCAAAAAAAAAATAAAAAAAAAATAATTGAAAAAAAAATGTGAGAGAAAGGTTCCTTGGGCTTCTGAAAGCCTTTGAATTTCAGACTTTTTCAAAACTCTTGGGCTTCTCAAAGCCTTTGAATTTCAGACTTTTTCAAAACTCCTGGGCCTCTGAATTTCAGATTTTTCAAAAAAAAAAAATCCTCGGGCCTCTGAAAGCCTTTGCATTTTAGACTTTTTTCCTCAAAAAACTCTTGGGCCTCTGAAAGCCTTTGAATTTCAGATTTTTCAAAAATCCTGGGCCTCTGAAAGCCTTTGAATTTCAGATCTTCGGGCCTCTGAAAGCCTTTGAATTTCAGACCTTTTTCTTTTGGGCCTCTGAAAGCCTTTGAATTTCAGATCTTTGGGCCTCTGAAAGCCTTTGAATTTCAGACCTTTTCCTTTTGGGCCTCTGAAAGCCTTTGAATTTCAGATCTTTGGGCCTCTGAAAGCCTTTGAATTTCAGACCTTTTCCTTTTGGCCTCTGAAAGCCTTTGAATTTCAGATCTTTGGGCCTCTGAAAGCCTTTGAATTTCAGACCTTTTCCTTTTGGGCCTCTGAAAGCCTTTGAATTTCAGATCTTTTGGGCCTCTGAAAGCCTTTGAATTTCAGAACTTTTTCTTTTAGGCCTCTGAAAGCCTTTGAATTTCAGACCTTTTTTCCTTTGGGCCTCTGAAAGCCTTTGAATTTCAGATTTTTTTGGGCCTCTGAAAGCCTTTGAATTTCAGACTTTCATCAAAAATCCTCGGGCCTCTGAAAGCCTTTGAATTTCAGACCTTTTCTCAAAATATCCCTGGGCCTCTGAAAGCCTTTGAATTTCAGACATTTTCCAAAAATATCCCTGGGCCTCTGAAAGCCTTTGAATTTCAGACCTTTTTCAAAAACCCCCCGGGCCTCTGAAAGCCTTTGAATTTCAGATCTTTCTCTCTTTTGTGGGACCTGTTGGAAGCCCTAGAATATTCCAACAATTCAATTCAAAAAAAAAAGAAGCAAATAAAGAAAAAATCCAAACTCGTGTTCACCCAGCTTGCACATAGGCATTCCTAAGCATGTGAATGAGATTAATTGGGCACTGATATTTTTTTCCTTTATTTTGTCGCCAGGTACCAATACACTTGCAATCATAGCTCCTGTAACCAGATTAAGAGCTCGCGCCATGAATCCCATTGAAGACAAAGCTGATGCTCCTCACCCAGATATCGTCTTGTTACAAGAGCAAGTGGCAGGACTAGCCCGAATGCTAGAGAACATACTGTCAGTACAGGCCCAACAAGTGCAGGCCCAACAAATGCAGGCCCAGAACCAAGCGTCCACTTCCAACCCTGTACCTCCACCCCAAATCAATATTCCACCTCCGGGGCAACCAACTCCTGAACCCGTCTATGAACCTACCCCTGAACCTATACTGACCAGGGATGAAACAGTTGAATCAGAAAAGGCTAAGGAAAAGGAAAAAATGAGGGAAGAAATGGAAAAGAAGTTCATGCAAAAACTAGAAATGACTCAGGATGAACTAAGGGAAGTCAAAGGGGTAAAAAACTTTGGAGGCACCAATTTTGAAGACCTGTGCCTATACCCCAATGTTAACCTGCCGGCTAAGTTTAAGTGCCCAGACTTGGACAAGTATGATGGCACTAGTTGCCCCATGAGCCACCTAAAGTTGTATTGCGGTGCCCTATGCCAGTTCGGGCAGGATGAGGGTATCTTGATCCAACTTTTCCAGAGGAGCCTGACTGGAACCGCATTAAGATGGTTCGCCACTCTGGACCATGGAAAGATCAAAAGATGGAAGGACCTAGCCGATGCCTTCCTGGCTCAATACCGGTTCAATTCAGAGATCGTGCCAGACAGGTACGACGTAATGAGAATGAGCAAAGGAAGGGATGAGACTGTAAGGCAGTATGCCAAGAGGTGGAGGGAGACGGCCTCCCAGGTCAGGCCACCCATGCTAGAATAGGAAATGATTTCTACTTTCATCAGCACTTTGGGTCAACCATTCTACAGCCACCTGGTGGGTCAGACCACCACTAGTTTCGCTGCCTTGGTTCAAGTAGCTGACCGAATAGAAGACGGGATCAGGTCAGGTAAGATAATTGACCACTCTGCCATGGTTAGTCAGCAAGACCCTAATCTGAAGAAAGGAAGCGGGATAAAAAAGAATGGGAACAAGAAAGAGGGTGAGGTAAATATGGTACAGCCACCATCTGGCCTTAACAAGCCCATACAAATCAACATGCCAGCTCATTTTCCTACTCCACCTGCTCCATCTACTCCGGCCCCCATGAGAGTTAATGTTCCAGCAGCACCTTCAGACCAAAAAATGGTTTTTACTAAGGAGGAAAAGGATGCCTATTTTGCAGCAAGGAGAAATAGGGTTTTCACCCCTATTCCCATGACTCCTTCTCAATTGCTGCCCACTTTATTGAAAGCAGGGTATGTCACCTTAAGAGAACCTAATCCGAATGCATCCAAGGGGAGAAATTTTGACCCTTCCACCACTTGTGATTACCATATGGGAGCACCTAGGCACCCTACAGACAAGTGCTGGCCTTTAAAACACGCCATTCAGGATTTACTAGACCAGAATACCCTGTCTTTCAATACAGGGGCTCCCAATCCTCCAAGAACCGATATTGGACAAAACCCACTGCCCCAGCATCACGGGGCAGGCCCATCTAATGTCATAGGAGTCATCTCTTCTGACAAAATAACCTTTGACCCATCTCAATTAATTGCTCCCATAGGGACAACGGTCAAAGTATATTTTGACAGGAGAAATGAAGACAAAGAAATAAATGTAATTTCAAAGGGAAACGATAGTGCTGCAAAGAACATTAGCTCATCTTTGGACCGGGTCTCATCCCTCATGGCTCAGATGAACATCGCCAAGCCACCTTTGGTCATTAATTACAATCCATCCACTTTTACTCCACCCATTCAAGCTAAACCACCATTGGTCATAAACTGTGACCCCCCTTAGTGCATCAGTCACTTCTACAACCCCTCAATCAAAACAACTTCCACCTTTGGTTGTTAATGTTCCTCCATCAAAACAACTTCCACCTCTGGTTATTAATGTTCCTTTTACCCAGACTTCCGCATCAAAGTCTAAACTTCCTCCTTTGGTGATAAATGTCCCCAAGCCTTCCTACTCTGAATCGGCTGTACCATGGAACTACCGTGAAGCTTTTACCACTACATGCCCTGCAGCTGAAAGCAAGGAAGAAGTGAACCTCATGATGAGTTCAGGAAAATGTGTAGGGGTGGAAGAAAAACAAAAGGAAACAGAGAAGGAGAAGGAAGAAGAAAAAAATAAAGGAAAGGCCAAGATAGGGGATGATGCCCCTCAGGTAACTAACAGTGAGGCTGCTGACCTCATGAAGATAATAAAAAAGAGTGAGTTCAATGTTGTCGAGCATTTGAACAAAGTCCCTACCCAGATCTCAATACTGGGCCTATTGTTAAATTCTGAAAAACATAGGGACTCCTTGTTAAGGATACTCCAGGGGGCCCATGTGCCTAAAAATATTGAACCAGACCAACTAGGCCGGATGGTTGGTCAAATTTTATCCCACAATGTGATAACTTTTTCTGAGACTGAAATCAGTCCAGCAGGGTATCATCATGTAGACCCTTTGCACATAGCTGTACTCAGTAAAGGTTGCATGATAGCCCGGGTCTTGATTGATAATGGGTCAGCCCTCAATGTCTGCCCGTTAGTAACCTTTGTTAAGCTCAATTTGGAGCGAAACAAAATAAAACAAAATGGAAGAATCATAAGAGCATTTGACAGCTCTTAAACACACTCCCTAGGGGAGGTTGAACTGCCGGTCACAATTGGACCGTATATTTTTAACATCACATTTGAGGTGATGGATATACCTGTAGCTTTCAACCTACTCCTAGGAAGGCCGTGGATTCATACAGCTAGGGCCATACCATTTACCCTCCACCAAAGAGTCAAATATATTAGAGGGCAAAAGGTGATTACCGTCCTGGCCGAAAATTTGGTTCCCCCCATGTGGTCCCCTGATGTACCCTGTATTAACATGGAAATGACTGCTGATAAGATGACATTTCATTCTTTCCAATTTGAAACTGTTAATTTCATACCTGGGGGGTATCAGGAAAAAGAAGGAAAGTTGACCTGTGCTGAGAATATGGTCAAAAATGTGCTGGAAAAGTACAAATTTCACCCTGGAAAAGGTCTGGGGGTTAACCTGCAAGGAAGGATAGAACCAATAAAGGTTAAGAAGATGGTTCACAGAGCAGGATTGGGGTCCAAGCCAAGGAAATGGAGAAGACAGGGGCAGATAGAAACCATGAAATTCCCTCATATCAGGGAAACTTTTCCAAAGCTTTCTCACATGATTCAACTGTCTCCTCCTGAGGCTCAGTCCAAACCTCCATACTATAATATCAACCCATTCCAGAAACCCAAATCCTCAACCGTACAACCATATGTTCCACCTCCACCTCCACAAGCGTCGGGTGGGCCTGGGCCACATACAGAACATGAGCAGGATTTTTAGAGGACATTGGAGCATTTTTTGCCATGACAGAAGGCAAGCAAGAAGAAGTAGCAGAGGAGCTACCTTTTATTGATTGGGCTGCAGTAGAAGTTCCATCTGGAACTGGCCCTACAGAAGAAGCAGGCGATGCAACTCACCCAGTATTGGTGATCTCTGATGCAGACCCTGAGCTTGAGAAGCAGGCTTGTATCTCTGCCCCAGATTCTTTTATTCTGAATAATTGGGAGGAAACTCCTCTTACTTTTGAAGCCGGGTTTGTTTGGCAAACAGACATGGCTTCCAAAAAAAACTCCATTAGTGGAATGTCCTTTCCCTGAAGGTTTTAATGAGCCTTCGTCTTCAGGGAAAGATTTTGTAGAAGGCTCTCAAAAAACACAAAAAGATTTTTCAATTTTTTCTAGAAAAGATAAAGTTTTCAAAAAGGTCCAAACCATTTATGAACCATATAAGCAAACGGAATTGGATCAAGATGAGTACAACTTCGACCTTGAGCTCGACTTTGACCTAATGGGGGTTGAAGAAGAGACCGAGGACGAAGAAGACGACGTTCCAAAAGAAATCATATATCAATTAGAGCGTCATGAAAAGGGGGTCTAACCCAATATTGAAGAGACCATATCAATAAACCTAGGGACCGAAGATAACCAAAAAATAGTGAAGATTGGGGTATGTCTATCTGAGGTACAGCGGGAAGAAATGATACGGTTCTTAGCCGACTATGAAGATGTATTTGCATGGTCGTATCGGGATATGCCAGGGCTAGACACAGACATGGTTGTGCATAGGCTACCTATTCTACCAGATGCTAAGCCAGTTAAACATAAACTGAGAAGGTTAAAACCTGAATGGACATTAAAGGTCAAAGATGAAGTGGTTAAACAATTCCAAGCCGGATTCTTAGCGGTCTCCACGTACCCTGAATGGCTTGCAAATATAGTACCAGTGCCAAAGAAGGATGGAAAGGTCAGAATGTGCGTAGATTATAGAGATTTGAATAAGGCAAGTCCAAAGGATGATTTTCCACTTCCACACATAGACATCTTAGTGGACAACACTGCTGTACATAGCCTATTTTCATTCATGGACGGGTTTTCTGGATACAATCAAATTAAGATGGCTAAGGAAGACCAAGAGAAGACAGCCTTTATCACCCCTTGGGGTACCTTCCACTACACTGTCATGCCATTTGGACTTAAGAACGCTGGGGCAACCTACCAGCGGGCCATGACAGCCTTATTCCATGATATGATCCATAAAGAGATGGAGGTTTATGTGGATGATATGATAGCCAAATCATGTGAAGAAGAAGACCACTTAATCAATTTGAAGAAGGTGTTTGACCGGCTCAGGAAATATAGTCTAAGGCTTAACCCTGCAAAATGTGTCTTTGGGGCTACATCAGGAAAATTGTTGGGCTTTATAGTAAGCAGGAAGGGAATTGAGATTGACCCAGCTAAAGCCAGAGCCATCACTGAAATGCCATCACCTAGAACCGAGAGGGAAGTTCGGGGTTTTCTTGGAAGGATTCAGTACATAAGCCGGTTCATAGCACAGCTCACCGCTATCTGTGAACCAATTTTCAAACTTCTAAGAAAGAATAACCCGACAGTCTGGAATGATGATTGCCAAGAAGCCTTTGACACAATAAAGGAATACTTATTAAACCCACCTGTGTTAGTACCACCAACTCCAGGGAGACCATTGATCTTATACCTGTCAGTTTTGGAGACATCAATGGGGTGTGTCTTAGGACAGCATGACGATACAGGCAGAAAGGAGAGGGCGATTTACTACCTGAGTAAGAAATTTACAGAATATGAAGCAAAGTATTCCCCTTTGGAAAAGACTTGTTGTGCTTTAGTGTGGGCAACTCAAAGACTAAGGCATTATTTCCTTAGTCATTCCACCTTATTGATATCCCGAATGGACCCCTTGAAGTATCTATTTGAGAAACCAGCTTTAACTGGCAGAACAGCAAAGTGGCAGTTGTTACTCTCTGAATTTGACCTCACCTATATCACACAAAAAGCCATTAAGGGTCAAGCCATTGCAGATCACTTAGCTGCACACCCTTTACCAGAATACCAACCCTTAACGACCAACTTCCCTGATGAGGCAATCCTGTTTGCTGAAGAGGAAGAAGGTGAAAGCTCATGGCAAATGTTTTTTGATGGGGCCGCCAATATGAATGGAAATGGAATAGGGGCTGTTCTGATCAAGCCAGATGGGGCACATATCCCAATCGCAGTAAAGCTAAGGTTTCAATGCACGAACAATATAGCAGAGTATGAAACATGCATAATTGGGTTGCAAGCTTGTAACGCCCCGGATCCGTGTTGTTCAATAAAGATATAACACGTCTCACGGAGGTTAGGCAAGGATTGTTAATCAATTTATGATCGCTGGATAATCATATAGCTATGACCTGACAGAGTGCACATTTCCATTTATGCAAAATTGTGACATTTAAACTCAACTAGAATCGTATGGTTCAACCCCAATTAAACTTTAATACATCTCAATTTATTCATAGTTCTCAAGTTCAGAATAGATAACCTACAAGTCTAAGGAAGGTAATAGTAATCCTCCTCCCTATAAGCCTCAGCAGGATCTACCCCAGAAATCGCCTCACCACGAGTATCTGAAAAACAAACAAGACAAACAACGGAGTGAGATACGAATATCTCAGCGAGTAGCACATGCATGCAGAAATAGTTGATCGCAATTTAAACTATGCATCGACAAAACGCTGAATACGGTTAAACAATCAACATCAATTCTCAAATCGAAATTCAAGACTAGTTCAAATCAAACAAATCACATCTCAGTTAAGTACGGTAACACATCGATTGGTCAATGTCAGGACTATCGTTTAGTTGATAAATTAAACATGCCAAGTAGACACTCCACACCTCCATGTACACAGTTCCGGCCTACTCAGGGTTTCGGAACTCTGAAATGACGGCCTACTCAGGGTTTCGTCATCCAATGCAGGCCTACTCCTCGGGTTTCTGCATTGACAACCAGGCCTACTCAGGGTTTCTGGCTGCTCTACACCGGTCGTGGCAACACACAAGGCCATGCAATTCCAACAACCAACAATAACATCACATTACTAAGCTTAACATCTGGATCCAGGACAAGCTAGACCAAAACAGTAAAACATCGTATAATCTCAATACCAATATCAAAGAAAAACCATTCATTTCATATCATGTAAAACTCATCACAATTCATCACCTGTCCCTCTGGACCAAGTAGTACCTCAAGTACATTCAGTATTTTCTCATTTCCGTAACACAAGTCATATGAAAGTAAAACTCAATTCATTCATACCAAGGAAATCTTTACAATACATTTAAAGTTTCCAAACCAGTGAAACCAGAATAGAATAACTCCTCAATCAAAACAGTGTATAAAACAGAGGAAATGTAACTAGTAACTCTTAGTGGTTTGGTATCCGGCATAACATTCATGAATAACCTAAACTCAACTTGAAAGCTTTTAAGAAGTTCACTAAATTTTCCTCTAATAGTTTCCTAGGCAAAATAGATTCCCAGGGTTCCCAAACAAGTGAATAGTGAAGTGGTGTAATCCTCAAGTAACCCAAATACCCTTAGTTAATTCAAATTTCCAATTCAGTAAGCAAAATAGGGTCTGCCGCTCACCTCCTGAGGTGGGCGCGAGGTGAGCGCCGGTCGGCAGTGAAGAATTGGGATAAAATCGACCTACCGCTCACTCGACGCTAGGTGAGCGTGAGCTGAGCGCGAGATGGGCGTGAGGTGGGCGCGAGATGAGCGCAAGGTTTTCTGCTGAGCGCGAGCTGAGCGGCAGCCGGGCGTGAGCTCGGCTGTGGGTTGTGTTTAACAGGGCGCCTACCTCTTAGGTGAGCGCCGGTGAGCGCGAGGTGGGCGGATACCCCCTGTGATTTTTGTTTCTCTATTATTCCAAGATCTACAACACTGGCCGGTTTGTTTAGGTCTATAATTGCTCCAATACACTCCTAATACTCCCAGGAGACTTCCCAACCATGTTTGGATTTAATCTAAATACATTTAAACTCAAGGTAAATTTCGGTCTCCGACTCTGTTTCATGCCATTCCAGAAAACTAAGAGAAAACTCAAGAGATCATTTAAACTACAACCATGCATCAGAATAATCTCGAGAAAACATAAAACACAAAACCCCAGTTGTAAATCAGTGCTACTCACCTGAAATCGCTTATTCCAGAATCCCAAAACCTCGGCCGATCACCACTTCGGCCACGCACACGAAACCAGAAACTACCCAACCAATTCGTCTCAAACAGGGAGAAAGAACCCACTAAACTTCAACTCCGAAGCCCTTCTCTTACCCCTCGCGATACTTGCTCTTCACAAGCACAGAACCCTAGTCGCCACTCCAGCCGATTCTCCTGAGCTCCAAGTATCAGACTAACGAACAATGTTTCCGTAAGTATGATAGGCGTATTCTCATAAACCCCTAAACCCTACTTACCATTTTTAGTATATTTACCTTGATACATACGCCGCTCGATCCTTCTCCCATTTCCTTGATCCCATGCACGCCGGCCCACTGAAAACATCCTACATGTTACGACCACTTAAGTTAACAAGTGCCCAAGCTATATCTATATATATATATATATATATATATATTTTAATACAAATCATAATATAATTTTTCAGAAAAATGGCTATATAACGCTTGTACATACGAGTATGGGCTAAGCCCTCAAACCACAAAATAACCTGATAAACACAGTTTATACATCAAAATAAATAACTAAATAAATAAATAAATAAATAAATAAATAAATAACTCACCAAAAATCAGGGTCTTACAAAGCTGCCTTAGACCATGAAGTAGAAGAACTTGACGTATATGGGGATTCAAGTCTTATCATCTTCCAAACAACTGGTGAATGGAAAACCAAGGATCGCAAATTGATCCCCTATCACCAGTATTTGGAAGAAATAAGCAATAAATTTATTCAAATTTCCTTCAATTATATGCCAAGGGCCAAAAACCAGTTTGCGGATGCTCTAGCAACATTGGCTTCAATGGTCAGTATGCCAGAAGGTGTTGATATTAGACCACTGGAAATTGAAGTCAGAGATGAACCCGCTTATTGCCTTGTTCTAGAAGAAACCCCAGAAGAAGTACCATGGTTTCAAGATATTAAGAACTTCCTAAATGATCGAAGTTTGCCAGAAAATGTCACTTCTACAGAGAAAAGAACAATACAGAGGCTGGCAGGACAGTTCTTACTAAGTGGTGGTCAGTTGTACAAAAGATCACACAATGATATACTACTCAGATGTGTTGCAAAGACTGAGTCAGAAAGGATAGTTGAAACGGTACATGGAGGAGTGTGTGGACCCCATATGAATGGGCATATGCTTGCCAAGAAGATTCTGCGATTGGGATATTACTGGTCGACTATGTAGCATGATTGCTATATACACGTTAAAAGGTGTCATTTATGCCAAGTGTACGCAGATAACAAGAATGCACCCCCAAGTGAATTACACAGTATGACATCTCCGTGGCCTTTTTCTATGTGGGGTATAGATGTCATTGGAATTATCTCTCCAAAGGCATCAAATGGACATAGATTTATACTCGTAGCAATCAATTATTTTACTAAGTGGGTAGAAGCGGCTTCTTATGCAAACATTACGAGTAGCCATGTTCTTAAGTTCTTGAAGCACAATATCATTTGTCGCTACGGTTTGCAAAGTGCCATAGTAACAGACAATGCTTCAAACCTTAAGAACAAAGACATGAGGAAGATGTGTGAACAATTTCAGATAACTCATCATAAGTCAGCTCCTTATAGACCAAAGATGAATGGGCCAGTAGAAGCAGCAAATAAGAATATAAAGAAGATCATTCAGAAGATGGTAGTAAGTTTTAAAGATTGGCATGAAATGCTGCCACTTGCTCTACATGCTTACAGAACCTCAATTCGAACTTCTACAGGGGCAACCCCGTACTCCTTAGTATATGGAATGGAAGCAGTTTTACTAGTGGAAGTGGAAATACCTTCACTAAGAGTGCTAATGGAAGCAGAATTAGAAGAAGCTGAATGGATACAATCAAGACATGATCAACTCAATCTAATAGAGGAAAAGCGATTAAAAGCGCTTTGTCATGGCCAATTGTATCAGAAGAGAATGGCCAGGGCTTACAATAAGAAGGTAAAGCCCAGAACTTTCCAAGAAGGAAATTTAGTATTGAAGAAAATTTTACCCTTTTGGAAGATCCTCGTGGAAAGTTTAAACCAAATTGGGAAGGACCTTATGTGGTCAAGAAGATCCTATCAGGGGGTGCTCTCATCTTAACAGAAATGGATGGGAAGGATTTTCCTGAGCCGATTAACTCTGATGCAGTAAAGAGATATTTTCCATGAATGAATATTACTAGGAAATGATCTGAGGCCATTGTTCCTTATATCCCAAAATTTGCATCCCTAGTCAAGCCAATTTGAGCCTGTTCGTCTTTTTTGTTAAACCTAAACTGGACTTACAGTCTTATACTAGGGCAAAGCCAATTGGGGCAAAAAGGAAAAAAATGAGAAAAAAAAGAGAAAAGAAAAAAATAAGGGCAAATGAAAACCAAATACAAAGGAAGGAGAATGGGATCGAATCCACCATGACTGTAAGTCCAGTTGACCCATTTTTCACACTTAGAAAATTTTGAGCCTTTAATACCTTTTCTTTCATAAACCGAACCTAGCCTTTGTTTCGTCCTATTATTAAGATCTCGGTGATTTTAGTATATTCATTCAACTTTCAGAGTAAGATTGGTGATGACGGAATGCAGAGGCCAACCCTAATGAAAACCGTAATTGGCACTAGGGACAACAAGGGCAAAAAGAAAAAAGGAAGAGAATAGAAAAGAAAAGAGAGAAAAAAAAAGAAGAAAAGAAAAAAAAAATCAAAGGTTGAGTTGATCATGTGGTCTAAAATCAATCAGCATGAGCACTGGAAACTAAGCAGATTAGCAGGGTCCATCATGAAGGTAAAACCATTAGGGGATGATTCTAAAGGTCACGGGGTAGACAGATTTGGTCTCTCCCTATTGCTTGGACTACCCTTTTCATTATTCAACATGATTTTAATTCCTTTAATTATATGTGATTAAGTGTTTTGGATCAGCTTTCAAAAAAAAAGAAAAAAAAAACTATACTTTGGCCAGTGATGAGAAATCAAATACTTTTTCATAAAACTTCTATTTTTATAAGCATCTGAGAATTCTGAGGCCAATAATATAAAACCTATTTTTGAATTAAATCTATTATCTTTCCACTAATGGAGTTCGCTTTTGTATAAAAGTATGAAAAAAAAATGAATGAAAAAAAAAGAGATAAAAGAATCTAATCCCTACTCCCTAACTGCTCCTCAAGCTCCCTAATCCTAGTTGCCTGAGTTGCAATGATTCCAGAAGCACCCTTTGCATCAGGATCACTCAAAAAGGAGATGACCTCATCTGAAAAAGAAAGCTTGATCTTCAACGCCCTAAGGTCGGCCAAGGAATCCTGATACTTCTTCCGCATCACTCGGACTTCAAAGCGACGGGCCTGCCTTTGTTCTTCAAGTTTCTTCTCCATGGCAATGCGGCCAGACTTCTGCTCTTCAAGCTTTCTCTCCAGAACAAGGACTTTTATCCTAAGTTCTTGAGCCTCCCGTACCCATATTTGTTGAAGCCGCTTATGGGTTGCCCTTTCCGACTCCAGAATGTCCTCATAAGTAGGAGGAAGAACAACAGGAGGATCTTCTGGTACTGGGGAATGACTCTGCACCTGCTCTTTGATCCAGAATTGATAATCCTTTACATGGGACTCTGAAAAGACAGGACCCTGCAGAAAACGGACGTAGGACCACTCTTTCATTAATTGAGCAGTTAGCCCCATGGAGGCTGGTGTAAGTGGCCCTAAAAGCTTCTCATATCCAGTAGGGATCATAATCCCCTGGATTGCTCTAAACTGTCGAAGAACCCTCAAAGGAAGATAGAGAACAGCAGATTTCAAGCCGGCTAGGACCAGAAAGTTTTTATCTCTAAAGCTGATCACTGTCTCTGGAGTGGGCTGATAAGTGCCAGGCCATATCACTTGATCATCCTGGAGAGTACCCAAGAAAGTGAACCAGCCTTGCTTGCCACCTTGGATGTTAGGACATCCCCTATTGCTCATCAAAACAAGAACTTTTAATCTTGGAAAGAAGCGGCGAGTTATTTCTTCAACCTGGCTAAGATGGTCAAGCAACCAAAGCTGCAGAAAGAGGGAATATTTCAAATTATTTCCAAAAGGAAAAAAAAATAAAAAAGAAAAAAGAAAGAAAAAAAAAGCAAAAAAAAAAAAGAGAAGGAAAAGAAAAAAAAGAGGAAGAAAAAAAAAAAAGAGAAGAAGAAGAAAGAAAAAAAAAAGAAGAAAAAAAAAAGAGAAAAAAATAATAATTATTTCTACCTGTAGGATAGAGGTGCAGGCAAGGAAGCACTTCTTCTTCCTGAAATAACAGTCAGTAAGGGCCTGATATATCTCTGCTAAGATCATAGGGGCCAACCTCTCGCGTTCCCTAACCTGGCAGATAACTGAGATGAGAGCCAAGTCAACCTGGTCATCACCCCGTGGAAAAAGCAGCTGATTGACCACTACCAGGGTCAATGCATTAAACCTAGCGTCCTTGTCTTCACTCCTTAGAAGTTTTTCAGTCAAAAAGGTCTTGGACAAGGTCAATAGTGCATCAGAATTTCCTAGGTCCTTCTTCCCTATACCCAAGAAAGTGGAAGCCTCTTTATTATAACTAAGCTTTAGGGGTGGGTTCACAACTTTTTCAGAAAATCTTAGGCCAAGGATGGTTTCAATTTCTTCTATGGTAGGAGTCATCTCTTTATCATCAAACCGAAAAAGATTTAGTTCAGGAACCCAGTGTCCAATCAAAGCTTCAATAATTTCCCACTTAAAGGGAATTTTAGGGAGATGTAGGATATGCCCTAAGTGGATGGAATCCCAACGAATCTCCTCATCAAGGGTCATGGAGTTAACCCACCTGTCATAGAAAGAGTCCACAATGTTATACCTGGTGAGATTAGGAGGTTTTGATCTAACAGGTTGTCTTGCAGGAGGAGATTCAACGGCAGGAGAAAGCGGCGTAGGGGAAGCCATGGAAGCGCCAAAGAAGCCAAGGAAAGCGAGAAAAGACGTGCTCAGGGAGTTTTCCAACTAGTAAAAGTGTTACAATGACGTTCCCCATGAGTTTATATAGAAAAAATTGTTAAGGCAGTAAAATCCGTAATTGTAATACGGGTATAGCGCGCCCGTATAAAGAATACGGACACACTGTGACCGTGAAATATTTACGGGCACAGTGCGCCCGTATAAATATTACGGGCTCGGCTGGCTCGTAGTCTAAGTACGGTTCCTTTCCGGAAAAATGCAAAAATGGGCAGTTTTAATTTCTTTGTTTCCCTAAGCTTCACCTGTCCCTGTTTTAACATTCATCATGTAATAAATACTGAAAATAAAGAAGAAAAGAACACAAATGGAAATAAATCAAACTTCTTTTATATATATATATGAATGTTTACATCACTTTTGCCAAAAAATACAAATGTACATGGAAGAATCCTAATCTAATGTCTATGCAGGTCCGCCCCTATGACCACGGCCTCATCCTCTGCCTCGACCACGGCCTGAAGATCGCCTGCGCTCAAAGACATGCCGCACAACATTGCGGGCTGTGCTACGCGTCATCCTGCTCAAAACAGACTGAATATCATGCCACATATATAAAGGCACAAGGCTAGCAGTGGGATGATCAGGAGGGACGTACCCTGAAGTATCTACATCAGAATCAGTACGGGAAGAATCCGCGGACGTATCAACAGCAGCATGCATCCCCTCGGCATCCTCCATAGCAGGACTAGCAGGAGCAGAGGTCCCATGTACATCAGCATCAGGACCGGGCTCTACAGGATCAGCAGTAGCCTCCTCTATCACCACGGCCTCCACGGTAGGCTCTACCACAGCGGCGTCCATAGCCGAATCCGTATCTACATCAGCAGATACCGCAGGAGCAGTCTCAGCTACGGGGGCCGACTCTGGCACATCCTCAGCGGCAGGTGCAATATCAGTAGCCTCTACCTCGGGCTCTGCTGCAGGAACCTCTACTGGACTGGGAGACGTCACGAACTCCACCCGTGCCACAGAAAATACCTCATCCCGAAAATGCATGGGCACGGGTGAAGCAGGTGAAGAAGGGCCAGCTGTGTCCTCCTGAAACTAAGAAAAGGAATTTCAGTCAGAACAAGACAAACTAATGCGAGAGTTTTTTTTATGGAAATAAAAGAAGAAGTTAACCTGAGTATAAGATGGACCCGCCTGGTTCTGTGCATCAGATGGACCTTCCTGGCCCTGTGCTCTGGCTAGCTGCCCCCGGAGGTCTGAAATGGTGATATAGAGGGCATCCCGTTCGGCAATCGCAGCATCTCGCTGGCGCTCTAGATCAGCATATCGAGATCGGATCTCTGCCAACTGGGCCTCCTGAAATAGAAAAGAAAGAAGTCAGAAAAATGCTAAGTTTAGATGAAATGAAAATAGAAAGGTGAAAAGGAAAAAGACATACCGTAGTGTCATAGGCCCTAATCACTACCCCTCCAATCTCAGTGACTCCGCCACGGACAGGCATAGGTGGCATGAGGCACCCAACAGAAGCTCGCCTGAACCAGGCATCATAGTCACCCTTCTCCAATAATGTCTTTGCCTCAGTCCAATCTAGGAACTGGGCAGGATCAACAGGCATAGGAGGGTAGGAAGGAGTAGTATCTGGCGGGATGGCAGGAATCCGTGGCTCTCCCACATGCTGAAAGAAGAAGCGCTCGCCGCAGTATCAAATGCTGCCCAGCTGACCAATAAAGAACTGGTATCTCTGTCGTCTCTGGTCAGGGACAAATGCATCATCTCTGGCTGCCTGCAGGGCCAGCACCTCATGAATGTCCTCCATCCTGGGGACAAATAGCTGAAAAACAGAACAGGACATCAGATATGTGATCCAGGAAGAAAAGAAAAGAAGAAAGTAGAGAAATTAAAGAAGATTACCTCAGACCGGTACAACCTGTCCAAGTGGACCCGGGTGGACCTAGGACGACTCTTTTCAGAGTCGTGCTCTACATGACACCATCTACGTGCCATGGGATATGTCTCCTCAGACATCGTAGAGGTAGGACGGAAATAGGGTATATAAACCCTAGCAAAAAACTGCAAAAAGAAGAAAAGAGTTAGAGGAATAGAAAAGGAGAGATAAGAAAAAGAGAAAGAGAAAGAAAGAGAAGAGAAATAGACATTTCACCTGCAGAAAAGGCCAGAAAAATCTACACCCAACTCTAGCCCCTCTGGAAGTAGAGAGGCTGCTCACTGATCGGCGGAGGCCGGCCAAAATAGTACCAAAAATGAGCGGGCCCCATGCATACCTCCTCGCCCGCTGAAGATCTCCCAGTAAGCTCAGGAAGTGAGGACTGACTGAGGTCGTGTCCTCTGGGAAGAAGCAGGATCCCATCATATACAGAAAAAGAAACCGAAAGGCAAATGGGAAAACATGATCACCGGCAACAAGCTGGCCAAACTGCCTCCTCCTGAAAGTCTCTCTCAACCATGTCAGAGACAATCTCGCTCTCCCCCGATCCCAGGCCTCTGGAGGCAGCACAATATATCCAAGATAACCAGCAATCTCATCAGCCTCTGGCATCGCCATCTCAGTAATAACATCACCGATCATCCTAATCCCGGTGATGAGCGTGAAATCAGAAGGCCGGATCCCAATCTCAATATCTGGGAAGTGGAAGCTCAAAGTCTCCGGGAAGAATCTCTCGAGCAATGCAGCAATGAGAGCCCGATCCAAGAGAACGTCCGGAATAGTAATAAACATGCCAAATCCATATAAGCCTAACTCCCGACGGTAGGCTGAACTGCAGGCTCCCAAGAATCTAGTGAAGCTAGCCCAGCTCCCTCTATAGTGGGACATAGCAAACTCCAAAGGGATATCCGCCCTAATACACGCTGAGGGATGAGTCCTCAAGCCATGCAAAAGATCAGTATCCCTAATCTGGGCAGCCACCTCCTTAGGGATCTCAACCCTGGTCCTGGCCTCATCTCTGCCACGGGCCCCTCTGCGGCTTCCTCTATGGTCCTCATCATGGCCTCCATCTCTGCCTCCAGCTCGACGCCTGCTACGGCTCCTATCTCTGCCAGAAGCCTCAAGAGCCGGCTAAAAGAAAATAATTAAAGGAAGGAAAGAATCAGGAAGATGTATTTTGGGAAAGGATATGAAATTTCATAAAGGTTAGAGTATACCTCTGGGGTCGCCTCACGCGAGTCCCCAGAAGGAAGATCTGGGATATCAGAATCAGAATCCCTCTCAGCCCTCGAAGACGAGGCCACATCAGCAGAATCACGCCTAACCCTCGAAGAGGAAGGCTCATCTGCAGGATCTCGGGAAGCTGATCTAAAGCGGGCCATCTACGGTTCAAATCAGGGAGATGTTAATTATTTCTTGTTAAAATTTCATTTGATTTTCATGGTTACCAAGTTTACAGGAAAAACGAAAAAGAAAAAAATGATTCTTGACTAAGTCAGGAATTGATCAAAGAAAATTATCTTTTTGATTTCAAGAAATTTTTAGGAAGTTCAATCATCTTATAGTGGCTTATTTAGTTGCTTATGCTTAACCATCTCTTTTTGTTTGGTTTCAGGACAGTCAAGTCAGGAACGAGAGTCCAAGCCTATCGTGGTAATAGAGAAAATGCCTAACAAATCTGGGTTTGTTCAAAGAATCAGTTCATACCAGGCTATACAAGTGTCCAACTTAAGCTAAGGTGCGGACAGCATGCTAAGTGAAATTGAGTCACTCAAGAACAAATCAAATCAGACAAAGCATGGTGCATACCCATTTCTGAATTAAAATTAGCAGAAGCAAGAGCCAGAGAAATACAGGCAATTGGCATCAGCAAAACAAGCAAATTTCCTAAATTACAGCATGGTTCAGATTATTACTTGAGTGTGGAAACAGAAGTCAAAATCAAAACCATGATGATTTCGGTCACTCAAGAAGCCAATCACAGAAATGGCAAAGCAAAAAAAGGCAGAAAAATGAAGTCAAACAGGAATTGAGAATTTTTCAGAAATTTGGCAGCAGAGGAACACTCTTGGTCGTATAGATACATATAAAATTCTCAAACAGTAAATGAGAAATCCTGAACAGCAAGTAGAAATTCGTGCATGAACCACATTCGTCTAGCATAAACAGAAGATGCAGAAATTGGGCATGAGTTGAACATGAATTGGATTCATTCTTACAGAGAAAAAAATCAAATCAAAATCAGTCTAAGCAAGACCCCAAATTGAAGATTCGTATAAGCATGGAATGTAGGAGAATTACAAATCATGAACAAAGAATCAGTATTTGCAAATCAAACATGACAAGTTCTCTGATCGAATATAGGTGAAACAGCAAGGAAAAAACAAGGTTCGGCCACACCTGTTTAACCGAAATGAGGATTGTTGCAGAGAGTCAAGGATTGGTCTCACCCGAGCTTCCAATTTGTTCACCCACAGAAGAAGTTCGAAGTAACTTGAAAGGCCGGAGAAGATGATTGTTGCCGGAGAAAGACGAAGCCGTTACCGGAAGTCGTATGTCGCCGGAAGACAAGTGCGGACGAAGAAGAAGAAGCAGGGACCGGAGAGAAGAATACGGGCAGAAGAGGTTTAGGGCAAAATGCGAGCAGAGAAGGAAAAGTCGCGGTCGCGAGGTTAAGAAGAGGGTAAAATCCGTAAAATCAGTACGGACATCAGACGCCCGTGAAGGCAATACGGTCCCGTTCGCCCGTGAACAACCTACGGGCAGCATCCGCCCGTAAGCCAAATACGGGCGAAGTCAAAACAGCATATTTTTGTTATTTTCTCACATTTTTCAAGAGATTAATGTTTCTATTAGTTGCAAATTGCAAGGATTGCCACCTTACCCACTTTTGTTTAAAAATTTTGTCTCAAATCTCACTTCATAGCCCACAAGTGCTCAGTGAGAGGAGAGAGGAGGATTTGGCCCTTAAGCTGAGGGACTTCTTAGCAAATCTTCCACAATCAATTCTTTTTTTCAAAAATCATCCATTTAATCCTTGCAAAGTGCAATTGATTATACAAAAATCTTAGAAAGTGCAATTGGTGGGTCTTTTTGCTCTCTGCTTGTAATTGGTTCCAATTACCAGCAAAGAGGGGGCAGCTGTAGACACCCCAAATTGCACTACAAAATGAGAAAATAATAAAAACATGTAATTAGAGCTTAAAACAGGTCAAAAATGCATAAAAATTGAATAAACAGGCTTTGCCCGTATTTCATTCACGGGCCGGTCGCGCCCGAGATCACTCTACGGTCAGGCGCGCCAGTGGAAACTATACGGTCACCGTTGGACCGTAGTGCATTTACGGTCACTAAAGACACGTGTGAGTTTTGTCCTTCTCTCGATTTCCGAGCTTTATCTTTAGTCCAATATGTCTTTAAATAAGCGAATTAAGTATTTTATTCGCTGAAGCCACCTTGGTTGGCTATGGATGGGCATTACCTCCAATTTTCACTCTATCCTGAGGATCAGGATATATCCTTCTGGACCAGCCTTGCCCCTGGGTGTGTCTATAAATAGAGGCTCTCTCCTCTAGCTAAGGGCCACGAAATTTTGAATTCAAGGAATTCTAAGAAGCTCCAAGAGAAGAGAAAGAACTCCTGCTGCCTGCCTGCTCAATCCAGGTAAGTCCCCTATCCCTTTTTACTTTCTGTCTTCAATTCTAGAAGTAATAGGATCATCTCTATTGCTGTAGAATAAGGCCATATCTGTTTTCGTATTCCTAAACTTGTCTCTAAGTACCTCAAGAGTCTCTCTAGCCGTAAAACGTGAAGAGAGAACTAGGGGAAAGGGGAACAGGTGGATCCCTAGAATAGAACCCCATATCTGTTTTTTTCTTTTTTTTATAGAATAAGGCCTGTGATTGTGTTTGTATACCCAAACCTATCTCCAAGTACCTCAAGAGTCTCTCTAACCGTAAAACGTGAAGAAAGAACTAGGGGAAAGAGGAACAGGTGGATCCGTAGGGTAGACCCCCATGTGCTCTAATTTGTGAGATGTGGCTGTTTTGAATATCCTGATCATGTTTAATTGTTTTTATGATGAATCTGAATGAATAACATGAATCTATTATGTTTATAGCATGAGATCCCCACTTTTTGCTAAAATTTGGATTTTTGCCACTTTTGCACCTACAGCACTGTTTTCGTGATTTTTGTGATTTTAGGCTAAGATCTTGGATTTATCATGATCAATATGGTAGATCTGAATCTAGAAGCCTGAAAATAAATTCTAGGGTTTCATGATATGGTTTTTAAATTGTTTTTCATTATTGAGAGAAGACCCTACGGTCTAAATTCTCCCCTTTTGGTGTTTTTCATCAACGTGGGTATTTTTGGTTTTTATTTTCTGATTTAACGTGAAATTTGGGCTTTATCTATGTCCTGAACTATTCAAGTTCAATTTTGAAATATTTTATAAAAATCATATTTTTCTAGATTTCTAGAATTTAGCTTGAAGCCAGATTTTTGGATTTTTCACTTTAAATTGATTTTATTTGATTTTATCTCAATTGTATTTTGATCATGAAACCCTAGGAACGGTATGATCATGTTTGATAGTTCTGGATCAATCAGACTATTCATATGAAAAAACCGTACAATTCTCTATTTTTTGATTTTTCGTGATTTTTATAGCAAGCATTTTTTTTCCTTTAATTTAACATGAACAATGCCTGGCAACCACCTTGTGTGGATGAATAGGGGTGCCTAACACCTTCCCCTGTTCATAACCTAATCCCCTTACCCATCTCTGGTTGTTTTTTTAGGAGGGATATTTTGCCCTAAAATTTGCCTTTTGTGCTTATTTAATATTTTGGTGTCCATTCACACCTAAATTGAATGGTGGCGACTCTTTGTTTAATTTAATCCCGTGTGATGATTAGGAAAGTCATTAAATTGATTTTTCCATGTCTCACACACTCGGTACTCCATGACTTCGCCTTGGTTGTTTGCTATATGGGAGATTGACATGATTGGGCAAATCCATCCGAAGGCGTCAAACGGGCATCGATTCATCTTGGTCGCAATCGACTACTTCACTAAATGGGTTGAGGCCATGTCCTTTGTTGATGTGAAGAAGTCACATATGCTCAAGTTCATCAGGAATAACATCGTTTGCCGCTATGGTGTACCTGAGGCGCTCATTACAGAAAATGCCAATAATCTAAACAATAAGGACATGGAAAGGATGTGCGAGGATCTAAAGATCAGACATTTGAATTCCACGGCCTATCGACCCAAGATGAATGGAGCAGTAGAGGCTGCCAATAAGAATCTAAAGAAGATAATTGAAAAGATGGTAGCCACCTATAGAGACTGGTACGAGAAATTGCCCTACGCACTACACGCGTACCGAACGTTGATTAGAACGTCAAGTGGGGCAACTCCGTTCTCCCTTGTGTACGGAATGGAAGCAATTCTCCCTGTAGAAGTACAGATTCCCTCACTCAAAATTATGAAAGAAGAAAAGATTGATAACATCGAGTGGGAAGAATCGAGATTTGACCAATTGCATTTGTTGGATGAGAATATAATCAAGGCTTTGTGCCATGGCCAGCTTTACCTACAAAGAGTAGCACGAGCCTACAATAAGAAAGTAAAGCCACTACTCTTCAAGGTGGAAAACCTCGTCCTGAAATAGATCTTCCCCCACCAAGAATACAGTAGAGGGAAATTCAAGCCGAACTAGGAAGGGCCATTCATAGTTCACAAGGTTTTGTCCAGAGGAGCATTATCTTGCAAGAGATGGACGGAGCCATTTTTCCTGAGCCAATAAATGTAGATACAGTCAAATTTTATTAAGCTTGAAATCATTCTAATTGGGAAATGAAGAGAGGCCATCCTTGATTCTCCCTCAACCATAAGTCCCCTCACTCACTTTACAAGTCCTCCCCTAGTCAGACACTTTTGAGCCTTAAAACTTCCTTCTCAACCTAGTACATGTGTTCTATACACCAAACCAGGCATTCCTGGCCCCAAAAAAGCCTTCAAAAAGAAAAAAAAAAGAAGGAAAAGAAAAGTTGCCAAAGCAATTACAAAACCAAAAAAAAAAAAAAAGATAAAAAGAGGGATTTGTTCACCCGACAAAAGGAACACAAAAGAAAAGGTACAAAAATAAGCCAGGATGTAAGCCCCAACAACAATAAAAGGTGGAACACTGTGCAAACCCAAGATTTTAAATCCTTTTAAGCTCCTCACCTTCTTTTCATCGCCTAAGCCGAGCTTACATTTCTTCCTATCATTAAGACCTCTCAAATCCCAAGAAGGAATAATCTTGAGCGAAACAATCAAATTTGAATTTGTTGGTGATGACGGAATACGGAATTTCCCAGGAGACTAGAAACGGTGAAAACCTGAAAAAATGGCGCCGTGCACAAAAAGGGTTAGTCGTGGTTCAAAAAAAAAGGGGAAAGAAGAATGGTCATATCACAACTGGGCAAGAGCAAGAATGCAGAAAGAGTAGAAACAAAAATGAGCAGTGCATTGGGAGAAGAAAGAAAAGCGATCCAAAGGGCCCAAATTGATGAGCCGCGTTTGAGTCAAGACTTCACATAGGCCCGTGATTACAATGTTACAGAAAATACCAAAGCCAACCAAGTCCCATCTGACCTAGGGGGCTAACCTTGTGATAAGCACAGGCACAAGCACACACCAACACGTCTGTGTTTTTCTGTAATTGCTCTACTTAACTATTTTGGATTCCCCAGTGGTGATGCTAAGCTAGGGAGATGAGTTCGTTACTGTGATAAGAGCCATCTTTGGCTATGATGAGTAAAAGGCTCAAAATGAATCAAAGGAAAATGAGCTTTGCACATATTCCCCAGCGGGTCAGTAACTAACATCCTATCCCTCTTTCCTTCACAGGTACGGACAGAGAAAGAAATGAGCCCAGGGCAAAAACAAAGAAGGAAAAAACGAATACCCTCTCCCTCAATCCCCAATGGAGCCCATGTACTGATGGAGAGTGGTATCGATAGGGAGCGGAACCCAAGAAAATGGGAGTCGACCGAGGCAACACCTGAAGCCCAAAGTAGGTGTATGGCACTCTCTCATTAATCCCCAGCAGAGCTCTAAAGACAGGGAGAAGTGTCATAGGCACCGCATCCCTAGGGAGTTACCCAGCTCAACAGAAGCTCAAACCATAGCCCGAAACATCCCTAGAGAGTTGTCATGATTCGACAAAGAAAACAAGAAGGTGAAAGGGGATCCCTATAAAATCCCAGATTTTTAGTAATAAATAAATAAATAGACTAATGGGTTAATAATATGCAGGAGATGGTGTAACGCCCCGGAACTGGGTTACGTAATGAAAACCGTAACTCGTCCCCAAGGAGTTAGCTTTCTATGCAGGATCACTATATCAGAGTAAGGAAAACATGAAATGGCAATAATATAATCAGAGTCAACTAAAATTTTCCCTAACTCACCTGAACCAAGCATATACCCGCCTGTATCATCCTCTCTGAGATCTAAAATCAAAACAAAACAGTGAAATATGACTATCTCAGCAAGTAGCAATGCATGCACAAAATATAGTTATAACAGTTCCAAAACATGCATAGGTTATAACAGTAAAGTATACGGTTAACCTCGGTTAATCCGTCTAATCTCGAAAAACATCGTCATTCAGATTCGGAAAACTTTATATATAGGGACTCGTGAAGTTTATCTATTTTGTGTGGCTAAGCACTAGTGTTCCAAACAATCCAGTCGAAATACTGCAACAGCTCAAACAAACCAATTCATCGCCCTCATGGCGGAAATACTCGTGTGACCTCACCCTCATGGTGGAAAGGGAGTTGCTACAGCACTTCCCTCAAGGAAGGCCTCTCCATCATGGAGGAAATGCACTAAGGAACCCTAGACTTAATCCAGACAAAAAAAATACAAAGTTCACCTACAACTAGATTGTGGATCCACACTAAGTCTTGCCCTTTTGTACTTTGGTAAAATTATCATGTGAAGTTCAAGTTAAGATTGAAACCATGCTCATAGTAAAAGAAGACAATTTATGATATACGAATCACACCAACCTATGACGAAACCCGTAATCGAACAGGAACTTTGATTGTCTAGAATCAGATTTGTATGGAAACCGCAACCCGTTGCTTATATTGAAGCAAGAACCTTGGTATGATGAAGACGCCACAAACGGAGATGGATGAACCGTTTGATAAGTCGAGGATGAACGCCACAAGGAAATCCTTGATAAGTTCGAAAAGTTCTAAAAGAACCAAAGAGAAGAATACTCTTAATTTTCTGAATCACAAGTTGTGTTCCTCCATTGTCTTACACACCTATATATATAGGCTGAAAATTACATAGAAAAAAAAACAATCTAGAAAAGATAAAAGACTCTTAGAATAACTAAAAGACTCTTAGGAAACAACAATCTAGAAAAGATAAAAGGACTCTTAGAATAACTAAAAGACTCTTAGATTAACTAAAAGGCTCTTAGAATAACTAAAAGACCACATTCGTTGAATCTAAATAAAAGACTAAATTCATTGAACCAAGTTTGAAGCATTTCATGCCACCTAAGAAGTCCTCCATGTGGATTCAAATTTTGACTTCGTTGACTTTGATGATGTGGACTAATCTGGTTGGTTCTTCTTTGTTGATCATGTCCAGCTCCTCTTCTTGGACCTTCTTGATTAAATTATTAAGCTCTTCCTTGAAACGTTTAGCTCGAGCTCTTGTGACGGGTCCAATTCGGACTGTGATGGGTTCTTGTAATTCTTTAGCAGCCTTGCCATCATCATTCCCCTTCTCTAGAAATGGATTTGCCCTCAAATCTTCACCTACATCAAAAGGAGATAAGTCAACAACATTAAAAGTGGCACTAACATTATACTCACCTCCTAGTAAATCTAATTTGTAGGCATTGTCATTTATACGCTCAAGAACTTGGAATGGTCCGTCTCCTCTCAGCAACAACTTGGAACGCCTTTGGGCTGGAAATCTTTCTTTTCTTATGTGTAACCAAACCCAATCTCCAGGTTCAAAAATCAGCTTTTGGCGCCCTTTGTTTGCTTGTCTAGCATATTGCTCCGTCTTCCTTTCAATGTTAAGCCTTGCCTTCTCATGTATCTGCTTAACAAATTCAGCCTTTTTCTGTCCATCCAAGTTAGTACCATCTGATAAAGGCAATGGAGTTAAATCCAATGGAGTTAAGGGATTAAAACCATAGACAATTTCAAACGGTGAAAACTTAGTAGCAGAATGAACATTACGATTATAAGCAAACTCAACATGTGGTAAGCACTCTTCCCAAGTTTTGATGTTCCTTTTGATTATGGCCCTCAATAAGGTAGACAAAGTCCTGTTCACTACCTCGGTTTGACCATCAGTTTGTGGGTGACAAGTAGTAGAAAACAACAATTTCGTTCCTAACTTAGCCCATAAAGTCTTCCAAAAGTAACTCAAGAACTTAGCATCTCGATCTGAAACAATTGTTCTAGGCATACCATGTAATCTCACAATCTCTCTAAAGAACAATTCAGCAACATGTGAAGCATCATCAGTTTTGTGACATGGAATAAAATGAGCCATCTTAGAAAATCTATCCACAACCACAAAGATCGAATCCCTACCATGTTTAGTCCTAGGCAAACCTAACACAAAATCCATAGAAATATCAATCCAAGGTTCACTAGGAATGGGCAATGGTGTGTATAAACCATGGGGTTGCACTCGAGATTTTGCTTGCCTACATGTCACTCATCTCCCACAAATTCTCTCAACGTCTCTTTTCATGTGTGGCCAATAAAAATGTTCTTGCAAAACTGCTAAGGTCTTATCAACTCCAAAATGTCCCATTAATCCTCCACCATGGGATTCCCTTACTAACAAATCACGCAAAGAGCTATTGGGTACACACAACTTATTTTCCCTAAACAAGAAATCCTCATGCCTATAGAACTTACCCACTGCATTTTTCTCACAAGCCCAATATTCCCCACAAAAATCATAGTCTAAAGGATACAATTCTTTTATATGCTCAAAACCAAGTAACTTTGAATCAAGAGTAGAAAGTAATAAGTACCTTCGTGAAAGTGCATCTGCAACAATGTTTTCTTTACCTTGCTTGTACCGAATGACATATGGAAATGTCTCAATGAACTCCACCCATCGTGTATGCCTCTTATTTAACTTATGTTGGCCCTTCAAATGCTTCAAAGACTCATGATCAGTGTGAATCACGAACTCTTTAGGCCAAAGATAGTGTTGCCATGTTTTAAGAGCTCGAACCAATACATATAACTCTTTGTCATAAGTAGGGTAATTTAAGGTTGCCCCACTCAATTTCTCACTGAAATATGCAATTGGTCTTTCTCCTTGCATTAGAACTGCACCTATTCCATTACCTGAAGCATCACATTCAATTTCAAATGATTTAGAAAAATCAGGTAAAGCAAGTACAGGAGCATGAGTTAGTTTTTCCTTGATCAATTGAAATGCCTTCTCTTGCTCTTCTCCCCATTTGAAGCCAATGTTCTCCTTATTCACTTCAGTAAGAGGTGCGGCAATGCTACTAAAATCCTTCACGAACCTCCTGTAGAAGCTTGCAAGCCCATGAAAATTTCGTACATTACCTACACTTGTTGGACTTGGCCACTCTTGAATTGCTTGAATCTTCTCTTCATCAACCTGTATTCCTTGTGCACTCACAACAAAACCAAGAAATACAAGCTTATCGGTGCAAAAGGTGCACTTCTTCAAGTTAGCAAACAATTTCTCTTTTCTTAGAACATCCAGAACAGAATTTAAATGCTCAACATGATCATCCAAACTTTTGCTATAAATGAGAATATCATCAAAATAAACAACAACAAATCTGCCTATGAATGCACGCAAAACATGGTTCATTAATCACATGAAAGTACTTGGTGCATTAGTTAACCCAAACGGCATAACTAATGACTCATACAAACCATATTTTGTTTTAAATGCAGTTTTCCATTCATCACCTTCTTTCATTCTAATCTGATGGTATCCACTCTTTAAATCAATTTTAGAAAATATGCAAGCACCATGCAATTCATCTAGCATATCATCTAATCGAGGAATGGGATGACAATACTTTACTGTTATATTGTTGATAGCTCGGCAATCAACACACATCCTCCACGTTCCATCCTTCTTAGGAACCAAAATTACTGGAACAGCACATGGACTCATGCTTTCTCTCACGTATCCCTTTTCCATCAATTCACTAACTTGCCTTTGTAACTCCTTTGTCTCCTCGGGATTGCATCGATAGGCTGGTCGGTTTGGAATGATAGCACTGGGCACAAAATCAATTTGATGTTCAATCCCTCGAATAGGTGGTAAACCATGTGGAATCTCCTCCGGAAAGACATCTTCAAAATCCTGCAAAAGTGAAGCAATATAACTTGGCAAAGCAACATCAATTTGGTTAGTGTTTAGAAACGCCTCCTTATACAAAAGCACAATCATGGGTTGTTTTGAAAACATTGCCCTCTTTATCTCACTCTCTTTTGCATAGAAATTCGCTTTTCTCTCTTCTTTTCTCTCATTGATTGAATCTGCCCTTTTGTTTTCTCTCTCACTTTTCTTGATCTCTCTTTCTTTTGCTCTTGGATTTTCACTCATTTTCTTTTTCTCTCTTTCTTTCTTTTGATCACTCTCTTTTTGCAACCTTACTTGATCTTCATAAACCTGCTTTGGTGTTAATGGAACCAGTGTGATTGTTCTTTGGTTAATCACAAATGAGTACTTGTTGGTGAAGCCATCATATTTAACTTGACAATCAAATTGCCACAGTCGGCCCTAAAGCAAGTGTCCAACTTGCATAGGAACTACATCACACAAAACTTCATAATCATACTTCCCAATGCAAAAAGAGACTATCACCTGCTTGTTGACTTTCAATTCTCCACTATCATTGAGCCATTGTAACTTGTAAGGCTTGGGATGTTTCATTGTTGGCAGCCCTAGTTTCTCCACCATTGTGGTACTAGCAACATTAGTACAACTACCTCCATAAATAATCACATTACATACCTTGTTCTGAATGTGGCATCTAGTGTGAAAGATGTTTTCTCGCTACACTTTGTCATCTTCTTTAACTTGCACACTTAGAGCTCTTATTGCAACCAACAAATCACCTTGAGCAGGGTATTCTTCATCCACGTCCTCCAATGATAGAATATATTCGGTGTCTTCTTCACCCTCGGTTACAAGCTCTCCATCTTTTCGTATCACCATGACTCTTTTGTTTGGACATTGGTGTAACGCCCCGAACCCGAGTCAGTGCAAACCGGCACCCAACCCAAACCCGGTTCGCTACTGTAACAACCCAAGTCCGGTTCAACAACCAAACTCGAGGTGTTACCTCAAAGCTGGGGTCAGATACAAACCAAGATTCACAATGTTTTTAAACTTTACTAATTAATTACATCAGAGTTATGGTGGCCAATAAAACAATTCTTTATTCAATAATATCAATTCAGTTTACAATAAAGTTTATCTAATCAACATGTGCCATTAATACCAATTACAATTCTACCCATCAAATTAAAACCCCATCTTCACGATCTCTCCAAGCAACCTGAAAAATAGGGGAAAACGGAGTGAGATTTACGTCTCAGCAAGTAGCAGGTGCATGCAATTAGAAATAGTCCAATGTAAGCAAATAGTCATGAGGTATTCGATTAATCAACGATAAGACAAGAAATCCAAGTTATCCATGGCAATTCCAAATAAAGCGATAAAACAGATGATCATGTACAAATACCAGTAATTGGATGTTAACGCGGTAAAACCGACAAAAACGATAAAACACGTGCCATTGCAGGACTCACAAAGATGATAAGTATTTGAGATGACACTCAACTAACTGCTATACCACTGTGCGGTTTAGGGGCAGTGCTACTTAATGATACTCAAGCCCCATGCAGCGCAGCTATAGACAAGAGTCGTAGTCACCGACTTATTGCACACGAACTCAACAGAGTTGGCATGTACCACCAGCATGCAGCACCAGAATCAATACATGGAGATGGTCGCTTATCCACATGTACAGGGAATCACCAGCGGCGCACCGGGGTTTCCCTCTAGACATAGGACCTTCCCAGAGCAAACTAACTTGCAAGGGAAGTGCGCTCGCACATAGGAGTAACTCAACCCAACCTAAATACCACTTAGCTAACCAGCCAAAACTATGGATCCATATACAGCTAAGCCCACTGACACAAAACACGATAAAACCACATACGGGAAGACACGCTAATGTAGGAGGCATACACACTTTTACCCGTAAAGGATTACACATCTCTACACAGAGGATTACCCATCTTTGCTGTAAAAGTTAGTATCAACTCAACCACAGAAGCCGTATCACCCAACCGTAACAGTAAAGTGAACAACATCATACCACATACCAAACCATACCCAAGTATTCCATTCCATGGGAAAACCATGATTCAATCCTTACAAATTCAATTAAAGGCTTTTTCAGAATAACATATGCAATTTCCCAAATATATTCAAAATAAAACTCATGTTTCATAAGTTCGATGAAACTCAGATTTTATGCAATTCCAGTAGCCAATATTCATATTGAAAGCTCAAAATAAATTAAATCAAATCTTACTTAGAGTTTTCCTTATTATTCCTTTTATTAGAATCCAATTTCCTATCTTAACACCTAAGATAGTTTCTACTTAGGTTTTTTGTATTTTTATTCTCCAGCATGTCCTACAGACCTAAAATAAAGTTTAGAAGATGTTTATAAGCTATAAGTATGATTAGTATTATTTCTATCAATATCAATACCATTTGACCCTTTTATGGACAACCTTTCATTGAAACCTTCAATTTATTGGTTAATCTTTCCAATTTAATTTTATAATTTTTATACCTTAATTAGGTCCTTATAAAGATGCTAGCATGCTTAACTAATCAGAAAAATTATTGGATATTTATTCATATTACAAAATCCCCAAAATCTACAAATTTTACATAGAGTGCCTACCTCTACAGGGCTAGGCGGTCCTGGGCGATCCTAGGCGCTCGTGCAATTTTTAACAGAAATTCCCAGATTTACAAAGTTCGGATTTTTAGGCTTTTGCTATATGTTTCCTTGGTCTAAATTAATCTACTAACATTCTAAAACATACCTAAGGCCTTCTAGATTAATTCTTATTAATTAAATACCCTCCTACGTTTATTTGCATAATCAAACTAAGTTTTCTTCTTTACTTTGACAAATCCATCAAGAATACCAATCATTAAAATATAAACACTTTGAATCCATGTAAATACAGTTCTGAATAATCCATTCAATCCATATTAAATCACAGAAAACGAAATCATGCAATTCCTCCAGTTTTCCAATGGTTATTACTTGCCTTATACACTAAAATCCTTCTTCCATTGAAGCTTCTAATTCTGGACCTTACTTTTGCTCCCAAACGCACCAAGCTAGAGCTCTCTGATTCACATCTCCACTGCTCACATTGTAGTTCCCTCAGTCATGAACAAAACCCCAAATTTGACGGCGATCCACTGCACGGATTTTCCCCAATCATGTTTTGATGATGGCTGGTCAGACATGTCCATGAGCAGCCTTCTTCCTTTCTCTCCCTCTTTTCTCTCAATAATAAACCCACGAAAATGCTCTCTTGTCTAACCTTAATCTCCTATTTATATTAGGCTTTAGAAGTCCTAAACCAACCCTAATAGGCTACTTTAATTTGGGCTAACCCAACCATGGTCTAATTAAAGTCTAACCCATTCTAATTAATTCCTACTTTTTCTCCACCTTTTATTTTTCTACTTAAACATTAATAATTTAATCTCTTATCATCTAAACTCCTATTTACAACCTATTTTTTGTGCATAATATTTAATTAAACATTAATATCACCTAAAACCTTATTTTTTCCGAATTAAGACTTGAAATCTCCTAATTACCCTTTTTCCCACTTTTAGGCTTTTATTAATTCCTTTTAATTTCTAACTTGTCAAAATAATTTATTTTTTCTAATTTCTACTTCTAGTTATTATTTATGATCTATTTATTAATTACCCTTTTCTGAAAATTACCAAAATACCCTTTTTACTCTTTTAGGCTAATTTCATTAAAATTCTTTCTTTATTTACAACTTATGACTTATTCGAATTACTTATCCTCTAAATCTTCACTTTTTATTTTAACTAGGACTCAACTCATATTTTCTTTTATTTATTATTTATTATTTATTTATTTATTAGGTGAAAATTCGGGGTTTTACAATTGGTTCGCAAAGTGCCCCTTGCCTTGACATTTAAAACACTTAATGTCACGATTACGAGGTTGAGTTTCACCTTTACCTTGAGCAGCGGGAGTCGAGGAAGAAGGTTTTGATTCGGCCTTAAGGTTGGCTACGGGTTTCTCCTCTTTCTTTGCATAACTTGGCTTCCAAGAAGACTGTCCCATTGGTCGACTTGCTCGTGCATTCCTCCGCTTGAGTTGCTGCTCAACTTTGATTGCCATATGCACCATATCTTCCATTTCCACATCTTGATGCAACTCCACCTCATTAGCAATCTCTTGGTTCAAACCGTTCAAAAATCTGGCCATTGTTGCTTCACAGTCCTCCTCTACATTGGCTCGGATCATAGTAATCTCCATGTCTTGAAAATAGTCTTCAACACTCCGGTTGCCTTGTGTTAGGCGCTGTAGCCTTTTGTACAAATCTTGATAATAATGACTTGGTACAAATCATTTTCTCATGACTGCTTTCATCTCCTCCCAAGTATCAATCGGACGTTCTCCATTCCTCCTATTCAACAACAATTGATCCCACCAAACAATAGCATAGTCAAAAAATTCAATTGCTGCTAATTTTACCTTTTTCATCTCAGAATAGTTTTGGCAGTAAAAGACGAATTCTATCTTCCTTTCCCATTCAAGATATGCCTCAGGATCATTTTTGCCTTGAAATGATGGAATCTTCATCTTAATACTCCCCATGTTGTTATCTTCTCTATTCCTGGCTCCTCTAACACGCCCTCCATGACCCCTATTGATATTGGTTGAATCACGGCCATCTTCATTGTCAAAACCATTCCCATAATACTCCTCATCTTCAATCCTCCTTCTCCTAGGTCGCTCTCTTCCTCTCCTATGCTGGTGAGGAACATTTCGTGGCTGTGCATTCTCCACCTGATCAAGCCGTTCATGCACTTGTTCCATCTCCAATCTCAACATTCTTCTCATCTCACCCAAAAGTGCTTCCGTTTGTAATTTTGTATCAGCCCCCTCCGACACATCTCCAGATGTATTGTTGTTTGACATGTTTGCTGCAAAAAATAAGATTAGAAAAGATAGGACCTCACACACACTCCCTCACGTGTTTTCACTCAAAGGATTATTCACTCAAATTTTTTTTTCACTCGTGTTTAGCAAAAAAAATTCAGATTTTTCTTTTACCCTCTTATGTGCTCACAACTCTTGCCTTTTTCCACTCAAAGTATTCCTATATAGGTTCTTATTAAACTAATCAAACAATGATCAAAGTTTCCAGCAACAATTCACCAAGAACTTATCAATAAGGAATTTTCGGTTCAAAGGCTTTGTAGGATTTCAAGATTTCACAAACAATCAGATTTCTAGATGGTAGATTCAAGAATGAATTACAAGATGAAAAGACTGAAACAACAAGATGGTAAGAAATTTGATGACCAAACGAATTTCAATACAACTCCTCTTTTTTTTTTTGGTAGATCAAACGAATTTCAATAGAACTCCTTTTTTTTTTTTTTTTTTCGGAACTATAGATGAATATTCAAGATTGAAGAAAGTAAATAAAAGGATAGGATAACCTGAAACTAGAACCCGCTTTGATACCAAATGATATATGAACCATGCCAACCTATGACGAAACCCGTAATTGAACAGGAACTTTGATCTTCTAGAATCAAATTTGTATGGAAACCGCAACCCGTTGCTTATATTGAAGCAAGAACCTTGGTATGATGAAGACGCCACAAACGGAGCTGGATGAACCGTTTGATAAGTCGAGGATGAACGCCACAAGGAAATCCTTGATAAGTTCAAAAAGTTCTAAAAGAACCAAAGAGAAGAATACTCTTAATTTTCTGAATCACAAGTTGTGTTCCTCCATTGTCTTACACACCTATATATATAGGCTGAAAATTACATAGAAAAAAAACAATCTAGAAAAGATAAAAGACTCTTAGGAAACAACAATCTAGAAAAGATAAAAGACTCTTAGAATAACTAAGAGACTCTTAGGAAACAACAATCTAGAAAAGATAAAAGGACTCTTAGAATAACTAAAAGACTCTTAGGAAACAACAATCTAGAAAAGATAAAAGGACTCTTAGAATAACTAAAAGACTCTTAGATTAACTAAAAGGCTCTTAGAATAACTAAAAGACCACATTCATTGAATCTAAATAAAAGACTAAATTCATTGAACTAAGTTTGAAGCATTTCATGCCACCTAAGAAGTCCTCCATGTGGATTCAAATTTTGACTTCGTTGACTTTGATGATGTGGACTAATCTGGTTGGTTCTTCTTTGTTGATCATGTCCAGCTCCTCTTCTTGGACCTTCTTGATTAAATTATTAAGCTCTTCCTTGAAACGTTTAGCTCGGGCTCTTGTGACGGGTCCAATTGGGACTTTGATGGGTTCTTGTAATTCTTTAGCAGTCTTGCCATAATCATTTTATGATTAATAATATCAATTATAGAATCAAATAACCACTAAATCTATCCAATAGTAAAAGTTCCATCATTCAGCAAAAGTGGTGAAAGAACTATACAACTTACTCAAAATAATAACCAGCAACATATTAAGAAATGAATTCATATACTTTTCAAATCATAACAGTATTTTCGGATACTCAAAAAGATATAAAAATCAGGTATGACAATGAGAGTTTAAAAATCAGTTCACAAGACCATTTGGACAGCTACTTTAGATCACAAATCTCACTTGTGTTAACCATTCCTTCTTATAGGTATACACTCATCATGATTCTCTAATTTTTATGGTTGAATTGTATTCTGAAGGTTACTATTAATTCTGCAACTCCTCCCTTTTATTTCTCAATTAACCCAAATGAGATTGAAAATGTCTTTAACACAGAAATAATTTTTTTATTGGATCATCAATACTTGCTGTAGAAATTTATATCCTACTTTTAGTAGTATGACACTTAATAAACTCTTAATCCACAATAGTAATTTGATCTACAAATAAAACTAATAGCTCTAGATACTAATTAGGACTTAAATGAAACTATTTAAATAGGTTTTAGAAGCTGAAAATATAACTGTGTTTAAAAATCACAACAGCCGCACTATTTGCATATATTTGGGGTATGTGCTGAGTTGGTGCTAACCTGGGGAGGTAGGCGCATCCAAAATTTCACATAGGTAATTTTTTTAACTTGCGGCAAACACAATATATCCATGACTGAACCAATTCTAATCCCCTAGAACCCTTCTAACACAACATTTAGGATCTAATTAACTCAAGTAAACAATTTCGAATTTAATCTAAATAGATTTAACATATATTAGAGATCCAACGCCCAAAAATCATATTCGGAACAAGTAATTTCGTTTAACAGATTCTACGTCTTTAGAGGATCCTGAAACACAAAAATCATGGTATTTTGAAAGTGCTAACTTTCTTGTTTGTTTGCTAGAATCCAACTTCAACGGAAACTGAGATGAAGATCGAATATTCTCCATGCCCAGACCTTCCTCAATGAACTGTAATTTTAGAGGAATTTCTGAATTCAGATCCATAATATCTGATTTATTTCTCTACTACATTTCTGATGAATTTTGAACTCATTAACCTAAATCAAATACTGATATAGCTTACCTGATTTAAATTTGGAACTTGGACGACTTCTGCTCCAACAAAACAGATGCACTCTTCTCAAAGAAAACAGGGCTTCCTTCAACCGAACTCTTCAAACTAGATTTGGCTTCTCCAAAGATCCAATTCCTTCTTCTCAATCTCTCAGATCTAGGTTCCTGTTGATTAGGCTTCTCGGGCAATGAACAGTCGAAACTGTTCCTAATGCTCGGAGAGAATTTATTCTTACATTCACAAACTCCTCAACTCCTCTTCATGATCCAGTGTGATGCTCCTCCACCGAACTCCCTAAACCAATGCCCTAATAACCCTCGATCTACTAATTTGCCACCCATACTATTACACATCACTTATTTAAATCTATTTAATTCTTCTTATATTATCTATTTAAATATTAAAATTATAATATAAGAATCATTCACCTTTAATTCACCTAAGCTGATTTTTCTGAAATTCCTAACTTGTCCTTGCGACACTCCACCCTAAACCAATAAATTAAAATATAATAAAATATAATTGATGGTTCTTATCTTTAAAATTAGATGTTCCACCCAGATTCACCCAAGAATTCCGGTTTAACCACTTAATCTCTTTTTTTCTGAAATTTCCATCACTTAAATAAATTACTAAACCCTAAAATCCAATTTTTAATATTATTAAAAATTCGGGGTTTTATAGATGGAATTTTGGTTCAACCCGGAGGAGTTCAAGATGGACTGGAAGAGAACATGGAAAGCTAATATAAGGTGAGAATTTTTTTGTTTAATCTAGGGAGAAGTTTAATTACAATTATGAAAATAGTGAAGAGTTAATTAAAGTATAAGAATAAATAAAGGGAGTTGGTCGAACCCAAGGAGAGTGGGTTGACCCAAGGGTTTAGTTGGGTTGAGGCTTTATGGTTTGATTTGAGCTGGTTTGATTGTGTTTGCTTAGTGAAAAGGGTATTATAGTAAAATAACTTAAATAATAAAACCTAGTAGTGCATGGATATATTCACGTTGAGTTTAACAACTCAAAATAGAAGAAGCCGCACGTTACTTCTATTGTTCCTCTTATTCTTCTTCTTTGCTTCCTTGTGATCAAACTTAACCCTAAAACCACCTGTTGGAGCCATCGTAGAGAAGGAAGAAGGAGGATTTTCGTGCACAAAAACTCAGGTAAGAGCTAAATAAAAATAAGTTTCTGTTCTGGAGATTTGAGCATGTTTAAGAGTCTTAAAAGTGTGATTTTTGAACCAGACGAGATCAAGGCCTTTTGAGATCTGTTGGAGAGTATTTGGGGTGATATCTTAGAGCTTTTAGAGAAGGTTTAAGTCCTAAAATCAGGTAAGTAGTCCCTTGACGCTTGCATAAAATACAAATTCATGTTTAGACAATATACATGGTTAATCGGTGATTTGATGCGTTGTTTTTGTTATTTATGATGTTTTAATTGCTGGGAATTGTTCTAGCATGTTTATAAAGTATTTTAGAATGGTTTTGATGCATTGAATATTGAGTTGTGGAATTTTTATTGAATTTCACAAAGTTACGGATTTTTCACATATCGGGCCGCTTGAGCAGTTGCTCGAGCGCCTTATGTATATATTCAAAACCCGAGAGCAATTTTACCCAGATTGAACTATCGCTAGAACAGTCACTCGAGCGACCTATCGAGCGACCTCCCCTGAAATAACCTATTGTGTAAGGCCGATCAAGCGCCCTTGGCCGCTCGAGCGACCAGTCTATCAGATTTTTTGGAAATTGGCTTTTCAATCTAGTTTTCACTACGGAAGTGTTTTTAACCTATGTACCATCAAGATTGGGGTATTTGGGAAGTGTTTGAATTGGCGGATGTTTAAAATTCAATTTTATAAAGATTTTGGGTAGATGTTTCTGAAGAGGCACTCTTACTTGATTCCATTGTTCCAAAAGATTTTACTTTTAACCAATGTTGGTTTTGTGAGTTCATACACCTGTATTTAGGTGATATGAAGGTATTTTGTGCATCGATTGAGTCGATACACATTCAGGACATATTGACCCGTTAAAACCTGGAGTTTTGGACATATGACTTGGTGCATTCCATTTTGGTTTTAAGTCATTGGTGTGACAAGGCTGGTGTGTGCACGTCGTGAGATGTGATGCGAGGGCGCGCACACGAGAGGGTTTGGAGTTGCCACTGCCTAATGGGGTGCAAGCAGACACCTGGATGCCCTAAGGATGTCTATTTAGGTCTGTAGCTTGAGATTCCGGTTAAGATCCCGGTTACGGTCTGGGGAAGTCCGTAGACACCCCGATCCACCCCCATTAGTTGACGGGTCTCATGCGTTTCCCTGGTTCGAGTCAATCTTGGTTCAACTCACCCTCATGTCCTAAACCAGCATGCTCACTAGTTAAGTCTGAATGGGACCTTCAAAGGTGTGGATCCCTTTTATTTTAATTGATTTTGTCTTTCTTTGTCCAGGTGATGTTGGTCTGATATGGGTTTCGTTGGAAGGCCCATGGGATACCAAGTAGGGCTTAGGTTAAGCCCAATTCCCATTTGGGGGTTACATTAGATAACCCGTTTATTGGATTTGGTTATGTGGTTTGGGGGTTAATGGAATGTACAAGATTGGTGGGTTTACTGGGCCTAACCGCAGAACAGGTGTGGATTGGCCTGAACCGCACATACTGTGCGGTCAGAGCCAAACCGCTCTGTGTATGCGGTTTTGGCACAGAAAGCCCCAAAACTCAATTTTTCATGGGGCTCTGGGTTCCTGGGTTTTTGGTGATGTTTCAGTGGTTGTGTGGACCCCCGTGTGGGCCCACAGTGGTTCTGGGAGAGGGGAAGATCCCTCTTTGATCTTTTTTTTTGAGAAAGAGGGGGGGGGGGGGAGTGCAAGGGAGGCTGCATCCTATTCTTTGATCATGCCCATGCAACAATTAAAGAGGAACCAATGTGTCCCAGTTTCTGGTCATTTGATATCATCAAAACAGCAACCGAATTGGTACAGAAAGTAACATGTTGCTAATCCTAGACAATGGCATGCTAAGGAGCTGTGAGTGAGGATAAAAGAATATGTGAGGACATCAAAGCATTTGGTGGATGGGGACCCAGTCAATCATTCAAAAACAGTAAGCTCCAGGGCAAACAAGGGTTCATGTTCATGCTGGGAATAAAGGTTAAACAACGGGAAAAGGGGAAGCATGGGGTAAGGGTCATACCATTGGATTTAAACAGCAAGACATGTTATATATACACACATGAAAAGTAAACAAGAAACCTGCTGTAGAAAACAAAAACAGCAACTAATGGGGGGAGCTCTAATGAGGTTTTAGCATGCTAGAAGGGATGGGAAGTGCTTAGGGATTGTGGGAGAAGGGTTACATTCATGCCTAGTACTCTATGGGTTGGATTTAGGGTGTTGGGGGGTGCATGAGCACACTAGGACAGCAGCTGTTGAGGGAGGGTTCAAACATGCTAAAAGATGCGAAGTAGTAAGACAGGAGAGGGGGTCTGCTGCTGTCCCCAGCAGTAGCTCCTACAAATCAAACAACAGGGGTTATGGGGTGAAGGAAGCCTACTTATCAACCACAAAACAACAAGTGATGTAAAGGGGCTGGGTGATCATGGCCATGGGGGTTTACACATGCATTCAATGGGTTTGAAGGCTAAGCATGCTAGGTAGGTTTCATCATAAAAAACCTGCTGCAGGTGTTGGGAACAGCAGCCCCCTAGAGGAAGTGTAACATGCTAATGGGGCTGAAGGCAACATCAAGCGAGGAGAGGCTTGGTAGGGGTTAAACTGCTGGAGATAGCAGCCAACAAAGGGGACCAAGGAAGGCTTCTACATAGCCCTAACAGCAGCATTAAACTGGGAATTCATGATAAGACACAGGTGTGTGTGTGTGTTAAAAAAACAGAGAACAGGAGCCAACCATTAGATGGAATCATGTGAAATCATGAAGGATCAGCATTTCTATAATCCTACGAATAATGCTAGGAAAACAAGCCATGCATATGCATTCATATCAAAGATTCAACAAGCTATGCATATGCTAGGAAAACACAGCAACATTCTATCATGCGTCACCTACTATTATGGCAAGACCTAAAGCCAGACCTCATGCTCAACTCAAGGACATTTAGAGAAGGGAAAGAGAAGGGGGGGTTTACATGGGGTACAAAGGATGAAGTATGAGGAAACATGCTTCCTCTTAAAATTACTCGGTTATGCCCAAAACAGTAGCTTGAGGAGGCCAAAACTATGATGGACCATCTCTCATTCTCCCACGGAACCAAACGTAGGGTCCCCTTTACCTTTAGAGACTTCCACATGGTGAAATAAAGAATAAACACACCCAGATAAGGTAGAGACAGCAGCTTCAATTGAAGTTAGTCCAAACATCATATTATAGGCTCATTTTCACATATATAGTACAAAACACCACAAGAAACAATACCTGAGGGTGAAGAGGTCCTGGAGCAGTGTATGGGACTCCTTTGAAGCAAAACTAAGTGCTGGGAGGCTCCCTTCCAACAGCAACAGCAACCTCCTTCTCTTGCCTTAGTGAGAGAATGGAGAAGAAGAGGTGAACAAGGGGGTTGAAAAACCTTAGGGTGGTGTAGGGAGGTGATGGAGGCAAGGGAGGTAGAAGAGAGAGGGTTCGGATGTTCAGTGAGCAGGGAAGGAGGAGAAGGAACAGTGGAAAACCAACCTTCCCCTGTGCATGGTTCGAATTTGCCTTTTATAGTGCACAGGGACAAAACCACACATACTGTGCACTTTGGTCGAAACCGCAGAGCATGTACGGTTTGGCCGCGTCTTTTCAGCATTAAATATGGGGACAAATTGTTCAGTTGCAGACTGATGCAAAATGTAACCGCACTGTAAGTGCGGTTACTTTTCGTGCACCACTTGCCCTGATTGGCTCGCGTGAGCGGTGGCCGAAAAAGATCAACCGCACACCATATGCGGTCGCGAATCTCTCCCCCTTTGATGGTGTAAGAACCTCATTTTTGCACCCCTCTAAAAAGCTTGAAAGCAAAACCCTAAAAGACAGGTATAAACCCTTAAGAGAAAAAGATAACCTTCTGTCTGAGCCAAAATTGATTGTTATACCCTATCCCAATGGGTAGAGCATCTCAATACGGTTCCAACACAATTAAGTTTGCAGGAATCGGAGCCCGGACGGAGAAGATATGAGCAAAACAGTCCCAGGGGCAAATCAGTGAAAGTTAAAATATCTTAATTAAAATAATTAAGATAAATGGGAAATAATAAAAATTGGGGAAGCCTAATTCGTCCGAGTGGGCGGCTGAGTCACCTCAGCCATCAACTCAACCAAAAAAAGGGGAGAAAAAGGGCAACCGTACTTTATATGCGGTTGCGAAGCGACCACATATGAAGTGCGGTCGATTTTCGGCCACCGCCCGCGAGAGCCAATCAAAGCAAGTGGCACGGGAAAAGTAACCGTACTTACAATACGGTTGCATGGCGCGTTAGACTGTGCCTGACCAATTTGTCCCCCTATTAAATGCTGAAAAGACGGGGCCAAAACCGAACATAAACCAAACCGCATAGTATGTGCGGTTACTGTTCATTTTTGGCCAAACCGCATTGAGTATGCGGTTTTGCCCCAGTTTGCTATAAAAGCAAAATCCGAACAGTTGGACAAAGAGGGTTGGTTTTGATTGTCTCTTCTCCTCCTCCTTTGTTCCCTGAACACCCGAACCACTCTTCCCTACCCCTCTAAAGCCTTTAAACCTACTTTGATCCTTTCAAACACCTTCCCATTCCTTCCTTTTCAATCCAAGTAAGAAGGAGCGTTGGAGAGATTGCTGGAGAGGTGAAAGGAGCTACTCCAATTGCTGTTCCAGCTTCCAAGAGCCAACACTTAACACCAACAAGATCTCCTAACACCTAGGTGAATTTCTTTACACTTATTGTTCAATATACATATATGAAAATTGATCCCTGATGAGCACTTTCTTCTTGCTGTTGTGAGCATGGTTTCTTCATTGTTTTTATACTTTTTTGCTTTTGTATGTCCTACTCTAAGGCTCCCATGGTAAAGGAAGTTAGTTATCTTGAATGGGAAGGAAAAGGCCTTGTTCGTTGGCCCAAAACAGCAATATCTATGTAGCTGTTTGTGTACTTCATTTGAGGGGAGCATGTTCCCCTGTCCTTGTGTCTCTTTTGTAACCTTAACCCCCCATTTCCCTTCTATGTTTGATTCATTTACTTGCTGAATGCAGTGATTAGCTTCTTTGTTTAGTGTATCCTTAGGTTCTTGGTCTCGGTAGCCAGAATAGGTGCATGACAACATGATAGCTTGCTGATTTTGGTAGGACACTGTAGACACCTGATTTTTGCACCCCTAAAAGAAAGAAAACAAAAAGTCAAACCAAAAAGTCCAACCTTGAGGGGGTCAAAAATTGACTTTTTTATCTAATGAGAATTGGACATCAAACTTCATCTCATTGAAAAGAGCAGTTCGACACGGTTCTAACGCAACTGAGTTTGCTGGAATCAGAGTCCGGATGAGGAAGTTAGGAGCCGGTCAAACTTTTGGGGAGCGAAAAGTTGAATTTTTGCTTTACCCCAATTCAGCTGCCAAAATTAATCCCAGTGGATAGGTGGTTTCGAGCCAGTCCCGACGACATTAAATTTGCTGAAATCGGACACCGGACGAAGAAGTTATGGGCAGTTGAAGTTTTAGAAAAACTGCCCGTGTGGCAAAAAGGCAGCAGAAAGCAGGATAAATCAATAAAATAAATGTGGTTTTTAATATATTAAATATTTTAATTAAAAAATATCATTTTATAATAAAATAATAAAAGAAAATCGGATAAAAATCTTACAAAAAATCAGATTTAATAAAAGGTTTGAAATCCAACATTTTAAAAACGTGCTCACCCGTATTTGAAGTACGGGCATGCCTTCTGGAAGGGGACATGAGTCGCTGTGCGGCGGGACTCGCGTCCTGTACGGGCGATTCACGCGAGATTTGCGCAAGATGGCGGCTCACCCGTACTTGAATTACGGGCAAGGCATGCCCGTAATTCAAGTACGGGCACGAAATTTTGCCTATAAATAGAGGGGCCAGCCCCCCCCCCCCCCCCCCCCCCCCCATTTCAACAAGCTGGTCCGCCAGGCCTCTCCCCCTCTCCTTCTTTGTCATTTTTACGCCCAACCCCTGTCCAGGTTCTGTCGCTCTCGATACTAAACCCCGAAATACCCAAAATACCCCTGAATTGCTGTTTAGTCTTTCCATTTCATCCCTTTCAAATCAAAAGAGGAACCCCTTTTCCATTCCATTCCAGAGAAACAAGGAGGGTGCGGAAGCGCTGCCGAAATTCTCGGAGAACCACAACATAACCAAATCAAGAAGGTAGTGTTTGGGTAACATTTCTAGTGACTTTCTCCTTAACATATATAAGAATTGCTTTGTTTAAGCAACTTTGAATTCTTCTTAGTTTATTATATTGTTACTAATCTTTTTATTATGTCTGGCATATCATGAGAAATCCCATGACAAATGGGTGTTTGGATGCAAAAATGGTAAAAAGGTAGTTTTACCAAAAGTCTAATAAAAATACATAAATCAACATGATGTCCATGCACTCATTAAAGAAGGGAGTTGTCCTTCTAAATTATCTCATGTATCCCATACTCTCCCCTCTTATTCCCTTCTTGATATCGGTCATGGGTGATTAAAAGAAGATCTCACTCCTTTGAAGAATGCAAAAGCGAGAAAAGGAAAGCGTTGGAGGCCAAATGAAGAGAAAGTGCCCCTATGAAGATGCTGCAGAACCCCAATATAGGTCGTTTGACCTCCCATGAAGCCTGCCGGAGTGATCACAAGCAAAATCGAAGCAAAACAGTGAATTCGGGCGAAAACCGTATTTACATTGCGGTCCAGGCATGACCGTTTTTGAAATACGGTCTGGCTTGAACCGTATTACATTTACGGTTCTGACCAAATCGTGAATCAAATATGGTCAAATTGAAAAATAACTTAAAAATCGCTTTTTCGACTCGAACGAGCTTAAACTAACCCAAGTTGGTTTAACCCGAATCAAATTGGCTATTTTCAGCCCATTGAAAGACCATGGGCCCAGAGGGGCCCACCAAGACTCCCCTCGGCCCACTTAAGTGGCCCACATTTGATTGGCCCAAACCAGGCCCGTTTTCAACAAACGGGCCCGAAGCCACTTGACCCCTGGCTAATGGGCTAAATCCAAGCCCACCAAATGAGTCAACCCAGTCGGACCTTGGTTATCAAATGAGTCAACTTAGGTGGAGATAAGCAGATTTAGGAAGTACTTTTTGTCCAACCTTAGTGGTTTACGGAACTTATGCAATAACGTGATATTGGGGGATCCTGTCAAAAGGACGAGATAATTGCCTAAGGAAAGTGGAATTTAAGCTGTTCCCTGTGACCCTCCACTTACCTGGGGATCCACCCAGACATTGTATTGCATGTTGTTTTGTACTTTCACTATTAAAAGTGACATACCCTTTATCGGCCCATTACCCGAGAATCACCCGAATAGACACAGCACTTTACCCCACTTCACATACAAGCACCTCACTACACCGTGAATGAACTTTTAACTACGTGGGGTGACATGCACGTGGAAGCCTGCATGGATGATCCGAACTTAATGATTTCTGAATAACTGTGAATACTCTTCTCAACCAAAACCTAGACCTCTCTAGTAGCCACCCTTCTTGAAACGATGAACTTATTTTTAGGATGGTATTAGCCCTACAATCTCATGGCTTGCCAGGGAAAACAGGGTAAACCCATCTCCCCAAGTTTCTGGATTTCTCAAGCGCCACTGGTTTCTTGCCATGGTACGCGAGGGGTCTAGTACTTGGCTCAGACCCTTGTAGGCAGATGCCTCGGGCTGGGTATCCTGTCCCACCTATTGCTTCTAATAAACCCTGATGCTGAATATGAATGTGAATGGAGGAACAAAGAAAATAAAATCAGTCTAAAATCCAAGAGTCCATAAGGGGCAGCAACCCCCCCTTTTTTGCATCAAACTGAGTGAGACTTAGACCATGGGCTGCCTTGGCCTTAATTTAGGAAGCCAACCCAACTTTGATCAGGGGCACGACCCCGGATCCATGCATATGAGTCCCGTGAGCCGTGGGCCTTGACCCAATGAGTTCGGTGGAAGCACCATAAGTCCTGATCGGCCTTTTGAGCAAATGAAAGCTGGCCAGATCAGACAATCAAACAGAAACAGGCCAGATCAGAACATGGACACAAAACCCTAGATTTAGGAATTTGACCTACCTGCCTTGAAGCAAATTTGTAACCTTCTTTTGGGCTCTCAACAGTCCTTAAGATGAATTCTTTTCAGATTTTGTAAATATCATGTTAATTTCGCCCTCGATGGCAAGTTGTAAATACTTTTGCCGTGATTCGACACTAGGGACAGATGAAGGACAGATGAAAGACAAAGGCTGATCAAGACTTGGACGTGCTTCCTTACACAAGTATGTCTAGGAGTCATGCCCTAATTGGCACCAACACTTCTAGGACTATGCACACACTTGTGGGTGTTTGTGATGTCTGTTTGTTAACATAGGCTTTCAGGATGGTAATAGCATTTAGCCTTCATTTTACTTGTGTATATACATGTTCATGTGTTAAGCACACGCACTTTGAGATCATTTACACCAACCTGTTTAGCCGAATTGTTTTCGAAAAATGCACAAAAGAATTTTCAAAACCAAAATCGCCTCCGGGCATACATCAAATCGCCTCCGGACGTACATCAAGCCGTCTTTCGAGGCGCACATCAAAATTGATTTTCAAAGCATACAATAAAATGGCCTCCAGGCCTACATTGGATCATCTTTCATGACGAATTTTGTCTTTTGCTATGCACAATACAACCGTCATGGTGAGGGCTATCCAGGATGAATTTCCTAATTTCTATAACTTGCTTACCATTGCACAATTTCAAAGGAATTTACAATCGGCCCATCTAGGCATGGATTTCGAGCTATAATCCTCATGGCATGATTTCCTGAGGTTTGCACTCATAAAGCACATGTTGCACAGTTTTGAAAACCATCAGACACGATATGATCTCTAAAGTCTCAATCTCTAAAAGATCAAATTGCAAGTTTTTCTTAACATCGCAATTTTCGGGAAGAACTCTTGATTGGCTATTGTACTGTCACACACTATTCACAGTGATGTTTTGTCGAAGTTGTGATTTTCTTGCATGAACCGCCTCGTATTTGTTTTCGTCAGTCATGGCACCAGAACACCACTCACGGTGTAATGATCTCATCACACATGGCACCACATTCGTGATTTGTGGAGGAACTGATTGAAATCCTTGATCAACAGGTACAATTCAGATACTTCACATTGAGAGCACCATTCATAATACTGCATTCACATTGGAAAAGGACTGCAATGAATTCTACAGAGGCTCCAACTTTGTCATCATCACAGCCAAGAACTGAAGAGCAGCTAGTCATGATAGATCTAAGCCAACAAGTGGCCATGAAACATGCCACGGGGATTCAAATACCAAAAATCCAACAGGGGCAACTACCCCAGCCGGACCTCATGGCAATTCATCTGCCACCACGGGACACCCAATTCCCGCATCCGGCAGCAATAGCCACCTGCCCCCCACAACAAGAATCATGCGTGACTATCCAGCTGGGGCAGGAAAAGCAAGACCGAAACAGGGTATGGATGGCCCAACTTGAGGAAATGTTGACTGCGATGAAGGAAGACAGTAAGGGCCAAATGGCCGCAATAAGAGAAGAGCTCTTGAAGCAACTCCATCCCAACCCAGTACATAGGGAAACCACACTAGAGAGCCTGTGTCTTTTCCCAGACATCCATCTGCCAACAAAATTCCGATGTCCTGAACTACATAAATTCGATGGCACTGGCTGTCCTTTCATACACCTGTGATCGTATGTTGGTGACATGTGCTAATATGCAAAGGACGAGAATATTATGGTTTAGTTCTTCCAGAAATCGCTAACTGGGGCAGCATATTCTTAGTTCCTAAGTCTGGACAAGCAGAAGGTTAAGACATGGAACGACCTCGCCGCCGTATCCATCCAACAGTACCGTTTGAACAGTCCGACGGTTCAAATCCAGGCAGAATTGCAAAAATTGTCAAAGGGAAATAGTGAGTCTGTAAGAGACTACGCTAAGAGATGGATGAAACTAGTAAATATGGTTCAAACCCCTCTCCTTGAACAAGAACAGACTTCTCTGTTCATTTCATCCCTAGGGCAGCCATACTTTACGATGCTGTTGGGACAGTGTACTGCAAGTTTCACTGATCTAATGATTACGGTAGAAAGGATTGAAGATGCAGTTAGGGCTAGAAAAGTAGGAGCTTCCAAAATAGAATCCTCCCAAAGAATAAAAGAAGACATAAGATATGTGGGAACGGTCAACCATATCCAATCTGCTAAGCGCAAGAGAGGAAATGATCACCCTTGTGCAAATGTCACCCTGGCTCGGCTAAAGGAGCCCTTGACAAAGGAAGAAAGAAAGAACCGTGTATTCACACAACTCCCATATACCCTGGCAGAATTGTTGCCCACCTTATTGCAAGAGGGACACCTAAAGCAGGTTCCACCAAATCCTAGGGCACCAGCAAGTAGAGGGTATGACCCATCCAAGATATGCAGTTACCATAAGGGAGCACCGGGGCATGATACTGAAGAATGTTGGAGCCTCCGTCATGCAGTCCAAGATCTCCTTGAAGCTGGGGAACTCAAAATTGATCCTCCGCTAAATTGAAAAAAAAGAAGAAAAGGAAATTGAAAAAAAAATAATAATAAAAAAAAGAAAAAAAAAAGGGAAACAAAAAAGATTGAAAAAAGAAAAGAAAAAAAATAATCGTCCCTATGTAGCCTGGCATTTCTTATCATGTATTCTGCTTTCTAATGTTTGTTCCTTATGACAGGAACCTCATCAACAACCAACATGGACCGTTCTTCAGAGACAAATCATGATGCAGCCCAACAGATAACAATCAGGGGAGAAACGTGGAACAAATGCTGGGAAGCATTGGAAAAGGAAAATTTTGAGCTGCAATCTCGAGTAAGGGATTTGGAAAAGGAGATTGAAAGATTGAAGGCAGAGATACCTCGGAATAACTCGGAAGTGAGCCTTCCACCCACCATAGCAGATGGTCAAGAGCAAAGAGAAAAAATAAAAGCCGTGGTGGCAGATAGTCCTCGACTCGTGCAGAAACTGAGTGTTCAACATGACAAAGGGAAACATGACAGACTGATGAATTATTCCCTCTCAAAGAAAATCCCAGAAGGAAGGCATGCTAGACTTAATAGGCAGTTCACCCCTCTGAATACCCAACCAATCCAGATCCTAACTGGGTTACTAAAGAAGGGCCTCTTGCAGCCTAAGCGGCCTAACCCGCGAACATCAGCTAGTCGCAAGTACAATCCAAATGTATTTTGCGCTTATCATATGGGATCTCCAGGACATAGCACGGAGCAATGTTGGGATCTGCGGCATGATATTCAAGATCTAATCAATCAAGGATTCTTGAAGGAATTGCTTGAGAAACTAGGGTCTGCTAAAGGACAAGACATCTCTAGCAAGTTAACACTGATCCAGATAACTAAATCAACCATCTTCCCACAGGAGAGAGAAGATGATGTGGAAAAGGAGGACAAGGAGAGCACCTAAAGGCTTCTTCCCATGGCATGCAACTGAATTCCAAAGATGCTGATTCGCATCAGCCACCTTTTTACATAATTTGATACTTTGCTTTTTGCTTTCTTTTAATTTCAGAACCTGACAGCAAGTTTATTTTTGCAAGCTTATAAAATCTTTTTGGGAAATCACCAAAGTGTTGAACTACACCAAGGCAAGACTGTGATCTCGGAACAAACCCGAACAATCAAATTTGACAGATGAAATGTGCCGAATAGCACCTACTATGTGAGTCTCAACATAGCCAAGGGATCCCCCTTCAGCACCACATTTGAACCCTACCTTGCCAAACACAGGGGCAAGCCGTGAGATGGAAAAAAGAGAAAAAAAAAATAGGAAGAAGGGGTAAGGTGCCAACACCAGTCAAGGGTCACTGAAATGGTCCAGGATCAATGATCCTGATGAAATGATGAGAGGCCATTTTTGGCTAAAATACTTCAAAACAAATTCCACTAGTCAAACGCATTGAGCTTGATTATTTCTTTTCTAACCCACGTTATGTCTAGCCACCCCAAGCTGGGGCAAAGGCAAAGAGAAAAAGAAAGAAAAGAAAAGAAGATGAAAATGGTTCTTAAGCCAATTAATTGTGCAAAGACAAGTAAGTGTTAAATTCTCTGTAAAAGGATGAGAGGCCATCCTTGTTTTTTTCCAAAAATCATTTGACACAAGATGAAACCCTATCAAAATACTTTGAGCCTAACAATTCCTTCATTGACCCTACCATGTCTTGTCTTCAAAACTGGGGCACGGAGCATCGTGAAATTGGAGACACAAGAAAGACCAAGGTGAAGATAGGTTAAGTGAAAAGCGCCCTAAAAAGGAGGAACGGGATAAAACCCAGAAAACAAGAATGTGAAGAAAGAATTGGGGCAATTCCCTTTGAGAAAAGAAAAGAAGAAAAAGAAAGAAAAATAAAATCTGGGGCAAACTTCAAAAGCAAAAGTCAAGAATTGGGGCAAAGAACCCAAGAAAAAAAAGAAAGAAAAGAACAAAGATGGAAAAAAGAATAAGAGCTACAAATCAAAGATGGACACAAAGCTGAAGGAACAAGAGATGAAACAAGCCTGAACAAGGAAAGTGGACAGGACATGGCTCTTACCCTGCTCACAAATTTTGAGCCTTTATTTCTTTTGGACCCCTAAACTTAGCCTACATTTCGTCCTATTATGAAGTCCTATCTGATTACAAAGAATGTGACACTGAATCTTGGACAAACTGGCAATGACAGAATCAAAAAAGACAGAAAAGAACTTTGGCTAGGCATAATGGTTACCCGTAGAATGAAGCTATATAGGGCTTGAACCTGTTTATCCTTCATTTCTGAACAACGGAACCAAAGCCTACATTTCGTCCTACTGATAAAGTCCTCTCTGATTGTTGGATCGTGATCCATGGAAATTGACAAGACCCTTAGACTGGGGCAAGGCACCGAACTTGAGAAAAGGAACCAATGAGAGAAAAACCATTTCACAACCCCAACCAAGGGTGGGAAAAAGAAGAATAAACAAGAGAGAAAATCAAAAGATCTAGGAAAGGGTAGTGCCAAAGAAACCCCATGAACCAAAACAATCCCCCTCATTTCAACCTGGGGCATGCTATTGAAGGCAAAAAAAATATTGAGACCCTTGCAGGGAGTGTCGAAAGACACAATTTCATAAGTCAAAATGAAGTTTTCAGGTGACTGACCCAAAGATTACTGGTCTTGTCATGAACCCACTTTGAAAAAAGGGGAACTCCAAACATTTGGTGAATTCTCAAAAGATTTTAATTTTTGCACATAAATTTTATGATAAACAAATTCTGATTAACTAAATTTCACTTGAACTTTTGCAGGTACTGACAAAACTTGAAACAAACAGAAAAGCCATTATGGCATATTCACACGCTGATCGTCACCATGTACTCACACATGGGACACAAACATGAATCATCACCATGTAGTCACACATGGGGTGCAAAATGAATCGTCACCCTGTACTCACACATGGGATGCAAACATGAATTGTCACCATGTACTCACACATGGGGTGCAAACATGAATTGTCACCATATACTCACACATGGGACGCAAACATGAATTGTCACCATGTACTCACACATGGGACGTAAACATGAATCGTCACCATGTACTCACACATGGGGCGCAAAATGAATCATCACCATGTACTCACACATGGGGCGCAAAATGAATCGTCACCATGTACTCACACATGGGACGCAAACATGAATTGTCACCATGTACTCACACATGGGGCGCAAACATGAATTGTCACCATGTACTCACACATGGGGCGCAAAATGAATCATCACCATGTACTCACACATGGGATGCAAACATGAATCGTCACCATGTACTCACACATGGGGCGCAAAATGAATCGTCACCATGTACTCACACATGGGATGCGAACAGAATCATCACCATGTACTCACACATGGGACGTGAAAAGAATCGTCACCATATACTCACACATGGGGCACCACAGAAAAATAGTCACCATGTATTCACACATGGGACCCAAAAAGAGTTATCACAATGTATCCACACATTGGTTGACAAAAGTTTGTGAAGTTAAAGCCACCGACAAGTAAGTCAGCTTTGAATATAACCAAGACAAAAAGACAAAGAAAAGAGCCACCATGTATTCTCACATGGGACACAGACAAAATTCGTCACCGTGTATCCACACATGGGACGTAGAAAGAGTCATCATAATGTATTCACACATTGGTTGACAAAAGTTTGTGGTACCAACGCCGCCAGTAATTAAACTAAAGATTGGCTGAGGCACGCTTGGGTGTTGGTTTTCAACTCACCCCCTGTGGAGACTTTACATGGTCCAACCCCGTGATACTGAGCTCAAATAGACCAGTTTAACCTCGGGTTCCCTTTCCCAAGCGTTTGGCTCAAATAGACCAATTTAACTTTGGATTCCCTTTCCCAGCCGTTTGGCTAAAATAGACCAATTTTAACTTTGGGTTCCCTTTCCCAGCCGTTTCGCTAAAATAGACCAGTTTAACCTCGGGTTCCCTTTCCCAGCCGTTTGGCAAAAATAGACCAAATTTAGGGTTCCCTTTCCCAGCCGTTTGGCTAAAAAAGACCAAATTTAACTTTGGGTTCCCTTTCCCAGCCGTTTGGCTAAAATACACCAAATTTAACTTTGGATTCCCTTTCCCAGCCGTTTCGCTAAAATAGACCAGTTTAACCTCGGGTTCCCTTTCCCAGCCGTTTGGCAAAAATAGACCAAATTTAGGGTTCCCTTTCCCAGCCGTTTGGCTAAAATAGACCAAATTTAACTTTGGGTTCCCTTTCCCAGCCGTTTGGCTAAAATACACCAATTTAACTTTGGGCTCCCTTTCCCAGCCGTTTGGCTAAAATAGACCTGTTTAACTTTGGGTTCCCTTTCCCAGCCGTTTGACTAAAATAGACCAATTTAACTTTGGGTTCCCTTTCCCAGCCGTTTGGCTAAAATAGACTTGTTTAACTTTGGGTTCCCTTTCCCAGCCGTTTGGCTAAAATAGACCTGTTTAACTTTGGGTTCCCTTTCCCAGCCGTTTGGCTAAAATAGACCTGTTTAATTTTGGGTTCTCTTTCCTAGCCGTTTGGCTAAAATATACCAAATTTAACTTTGGGTTCCCTTTCCCAGCCGTATGGTTAAAATAGATCAGGTCCAGGGTTCTCTTCCCCAATCATTTCCAAATGATTAAAACAGATCGACCTTATAAATTTGTCTTTAGGTTCTCTTCCCCAACTGTTTTAAGACAGTTAAAATAGATCTATAATCAGGTACCAAAATAGCTTTCCGAAGTTTGTACCTGTTAAGATCCTGAAAAGGCACAAGTCCCCAGGAAAGTACCACTATTCGAGCTCCTCAGAAAATCCCCATGGAATTGTTTGATCAGGGAAGTACTAAGTCCCACCAAATCCCCAGTGGATTAACGTTAAACTGGGAAGTCTCCACAAGAAAACTCTTTGCCTTGACAAAGAAAGCCTGGCAAGAAGGAACAACAAACTCTTCAAGGAAAAGAAGACGAAGAAAAGCAAAGCAATAATGGGCAAATTTGCTCCCTCTTGTAAATTTTGATTTCCCACTTTTGTAAATAGCATAGGCTAGAGTAGATGTGTGGTCTCTGAGACGATGGACAGCAGCGCAAAAGCCTCCTCCCATCCACCCAATTCCACTCTCAATCCCTACCCTTGGCCTAACCCAACTTTAAAAAAAAAAAAAAAATTTCAAAACTGAAGTCACTAAAAGCTTTAATGGAACAAACAAGAAGAAAAGAACATTGTTGAGTGCCTTGCATCAACGCCGAAACAAGCTGATGAGCTCACATCCAATCTTATCTCCCACTTCAAAAACAGAAACTAAAGGCCAAGGAACTAACCTGCTGAAACCCATGAAAGGTTAAGGAAGTTCCAAAGCCACGAAGTGATACCAGACTTCTGACACTTCATTTTCACTGGAAACAACTCAAGGATTGAGCTTGTCGACCATGTCAACAGAAATGCAAGGTACAAAAATAAGGTTCTTTTTCTTCTTTGCTGTTCATCCCCCAAGGTGACTCCGGCAAAGAGGGGCAGCTGTAGACACCTGATTTTTGCACCCCTAAAAAGAAAACAAAAAGTCAAACCTTGAGGGGGTAAAAAATTTACTTTTTTTATCTAAAGAGAATTGGCCATCAAACTTCATCTCATTGAAAAGAGCACTTCGACACAGTTCTAATGCAACTGAGTATGCTGGAATCGGAGTCCGGATGAGGAAGTTAGGAGCCGGTCAAACTTTTAGGGAGCGAAAAGTTGAATTTTTGCTCGACCCCAATTCAGCTTCCAAACTTAATACCAATGGATAGGTGGTTCCGAGCCGGTCCAAATGACATTAAATTTGCTGAAATCGGACACCGGAAGAAGAAGTTATGGACAGTTGAAGTTTCAGAAAAACTGCCCGGGTGGCAAAAAGGCAGCAGAAAGCAGGATAAATCAATAAAATAAATAAAACAGATGTGTTTTTTAATATATTAAATATTTTAATAAAAAAAATCTTGTTTTATAATAAAATAATAAAAGAAAATCGGATAAAAATCTTACAAAAAATCAGATTTAATAAAAGGTTTGAAATCCAACATTTTAAAAACGTGCTCGCCCGTATTTGAAGTGCGGGCAAGGCATGCCCGTACTTCAAATATGAGCAAGCCTTCTGGAAGAGGACACGCGTCGCTGTACGGCGAGACACGCGTCCCGTACGGGCGATTTGCGTGACATTTGTGCACGAGGGCAGCTTGCCCGTACTTGAATTACGGGCAAGGCATGCCCGTAATTCAAGTACGAGCACGAAATTTTGCCTATAAATAGAGGGGCCAGCCCCCCCATTTCAACAAGCTGATCCCCCAGGCCTCTCCCCCTCTCCTTTGCCATTTTTACGCCCAGCCCCTGCCCAGGTTCTATCACTCACGATACTAAACCCCGAAATACCCAAAATACCCCTGAATTGCTGTTTAGTCTTTCCATTTCATCCCTTTCAAATCAAAAGAGGAACCCCTTTTCCATTCCATTCCGGAGAAACAAGGAGGGTGCAGAAGGGCTGCCGAAATTCTCAGAGAACCACAACATAACCAAATCAAGAAGGTAGTGTTTGGGTAACATTTCTAATGACTTTCTCCTTAACATATATAAGAATTTCTTTGTTTAAGCAACTTTGAATTCTTCTTAGTTTACTATATTGTTACTAATATTTTTATTATGTCTAGCATATCATGAGAAACCCCATGAAAGATGGGTTTTTGGATGGAAAAATGGGAAAAAATTCGGCAAGGAACATAAAAACCATAAAAATTGCACTTCTGTGGTGTATCTGGCCTTAGTTGCCGGATACACACAGGCCATAGGTGATCCAGCCTGAGTTGCTGGATCACCTAAAAAATGGCCTTTTCGGGCTTTGGCCATTGGGATGGCTTCCAGGGGCTTCCTAGGGCCTTCTATAAGCTGTGTGGGCCCCTGGATGGGCCCACATTGGTTCAGGTTCAAGGGAGAAGCCTCATTTGGCTTCTTTTCTTGGTTTCTTAGCTAGACAAGGGAGAGAGGGGAGGGCATGGGGTTGCTACCCTCCATTTCCAGCAACCAACAGCAATGAGATGGGGTCTTAGCGCCCCACATTTCATGATTTCACAGCATCAATCCGCCAACCATTAAAGCCTAGCAAACATGCATATCAAACTAAACAAATTAATTACCAAACCCACAATATAATGAGACTCCAAACAGCAACTTACAACCGAGGCTTTAGTTTGCTTTCAACATGCACATGGGGGGTTAAAGGGGGGGAGGAAACACATGCTTGGGGTCATTCAACAACAGCAAAATGAGAAAAGAAAAGCACCAAACAGCAATCATTGCATACAAGGATATAGAGCCTAACATGCATCTAAACATATCCTCAAATTAGCAACCAAACCCACCCCCAAAGCAGAGGACATGTGCGGCATGCATGTGGCAACCATAGCAAAGAAAAGACAACCACAGGAGGAGGGTACGGCTAGCAAGAAAAAAGAGAAAACAAAAGAAGAAAGTTGGGAAGAGAGAAAGAAGAGAAAATCAAGAAGGGAAACGGGGCTTATGTTGGGATACATTGGATTGATTGAGAGAGGAGCATTCTCCTCCTTTAATGGAACGAACTACTGCTAAAACCACAAAAAAACAGCATGCTGGACCTGCACTTATGGGCTCCTTCAAAGGACTTGTGACCTCTTCCCTCATGCCCTCTTGGAGCCACATGAAAACTCACCTCTTCCTTGTGGATTTTTTCATGCCAAGATAAGCCATCAAGGCAAGGAACTCCCATGGAAGCAACTCAAAACAAGCTCAAGGCCACATTCTCATAAAAGAGAGAACAAATCATGCAAAAGAGTTCATTTTTACATATATAATGTAAATGGTCATGGGGAACAATACCTGAGGGTTCTTGTGCTCTGGAGTAGGGTGGAGACACCCTTTTTGAAGCCAGACAGCAGCCAGAGCTTGCCTCTCCTTGCACCAACAGCAACCACCCACCTTCTTCTTGGAGTGTAGATGGAGATAGAGAAGGGAAAGGAGGACAAGAGTGGCTTGGGGTGGTCCAGGGAAGTGATGAAGGGCAAATGGAGTTAAAGAGGGGAGAGTTCCGCAGGAAATAGGTGGGGGAAGAAGGCTGAAAACAGCAAAAAAAGACCCAACCCCCGACCAGAGGTGGTTGCTGTGCTTTTATAGACAAACTTAATGTATCTGGCATTAAATGCCGGATACACTGCATGTCCTTTGTATCCGGCATTTAATGCCGGATACACTGAACCTCCTTTGTATCCGGCATAAAACAAAATTATTTCAAAAATTTAATGCGGCCGCGAATTTGTCGGGGAATCGGCGCGAATCTCGCCGAGCAAATCTTTGTATCCGGCATGTGAGTCCGGATATGAAGAGAAGCAAGTGTATCCGGCATTAAATTCCGGATACAAATTGAAAAATTACGGATTTGCCCCTCGCCTTGACCGATTCGACACTTTTGGATATCTACGGATTGCCCCCCTGCGAATTTTAGTTTAGTCCCTGAGATTTTTGGATATTTAAGATTTAGTCCCCGAGATATTTTTCTGCGTTGGCTGCCATGTGGGCAGTTCATGCGCCACATGTGCAGTTTCTGGCTTTGCTGCTCGGAAACTTCGACAGCTCATATCTCCTTCATCCGAACTCCGATTTGAGCAAACTCAATTGCGTTAGACTCGTATCGGAGCCCTCTATCCAATGACGTAGGGCTAAGCATTTGGCACGGGGTTCGAGGGAAAGTCAACTTTCGGCTTTCCTTCAAGTTTGACCGGCCTGCAGAACCCTCATCCGGACTCCGATTCCAGCAAACTCAATTGCGTTGGACTCGTGTCGGGATTCTATATCCATCGAGATAAAGCAAGGTGGCCATTTATCACTTGATCAAAAGGTCAAATTTCGACCCCTTAGGTTTTGACTTTTTAACCGGGTTTTGCATTTCCGGATATTCTCGGAGCGCAAAAATGAGGTGCTTACAGATGGTACCGCTCCTGAATTGGTCGGTCGCTATGTTACCCACTCCTAGATTGGTTGGACCGCACATGCTAACTCATGGTTGGGTTCTTCCATTGGTGTTGAATAGCTAGACTGCAGGGCGGTTGGTCCATCGTAATTCAGTTAGGTAGCATACTGGCACGTGTCTACTCTCTTTTTCTGGTATACTATTTCATGAGTCCCATGAGGTGGACAAATTGTATTTCATTGTTGTCTTGAAGCTTATTGTGGTTATTCTGATTAAGCGTTGCATATTTTATTGTGGTCAACTATTGGCATGACTGCTTACTGAGATGTTGTTTCTCAAATTATTGTTTTATTGGTTTTGTTTTCAAATATTCCTGGAGAGGACGTTGCTGGGGTAGAGACTCTGGGGGATTACTGTGATTACCAGGAAGAAGACTATTTCATTCCTGTGTAGGTCCAGGAGGACATGGAGAGATATTTAGATTTATTTTCTTAGGAATTAACTTTAGTATTTTATTTGAGGATTTTTATGTTATTTGAAGGATTATTAGTATCTTTATTCCACACCCTTGGTGGATGTTATTTATGTTATTTAGTTGAACCCTTTCCAGACTTTATAGATGAAATACTAATGGATTATTTTGGTGGTTTAATTCCGTGCTTTCTGAAAGAAGTTTTTATTTCCGCACTCTGATATAATTAATGAAATTGTTTAAGTCTGGAATAGTTGTTTTGGGCCATTTTTCCTAACGAACCAGATTTGGGTTTATGTGGTTAAATAAACCTGGATCTGAGGCGTTACAATCCCCACCAATTCGCGATGAAGGCTCATCAAAACCCTAGCGGAGTTTGCAGCAGAAGCCCTAACGAGTGTGCTCAACTCACACTGGACATAAAAAGCAAGGCAATGCAAAATAAAAGAGGTAAAGGCTCCCACTAATCCCCAGTGGAGTCATTCCAAACCGGGAAAACCTCTACCTCACCATAAAAGGAGCCGACGGAAAGGCTATCGCCCTAACCAAGGAGGCCATGCTATGCGGAGAGAAGCAGTGAATCCTTTCAAGACTTGGAGGAAATAGAAAAATGAAGAATTGCTGGGCGAATGTGCCCCATTTTGTAATTTTGATTTCCCACTTTTGTAAATAGAGTAGAATAGGTGTGAGTGGTCTCCCGGGATGACGAACAACAACCAGAGAGCCTCCTCCCATCCTCTCCTTCTCTCCTCTTCTTCCTTCATTCCCACTTCATTACCAATCCTTTAGCCAACCTAAAAAGAAAACCTCTAAAAATCCTTAAGTCTGAAAAGAGCAGAAGAAGTCAAAATTGAAATCATCTAAAAGCTTTAATGGAACTAACAAGACGACAGAACATTGGCAAGCGTCTTGTATCAACGCCGAAACAGGCTGATGAGCTCAAGTCCAATCTGATCTCTTTTCAAAAACATAAACTAAAATGCCAAGGATTCGCTCCACAAAAACCCAAGACATGAAAGGAAAGGAGGCTCCATGGCCGGGAAGTGAGCATGTCGATTGGCACTTCCCCTTTCATTGAAATCATAAAAGGAATTGAGCTCGTCGACCATGTCAACAAAAATTCAAGGCGCAAAAATAAGGTTCTTTTTCTTCTTTGCCGTTCATCCCCAAGGTGACTCTGGCAAAGAGGGGCAGCTGTCAACACCTCATTTTTGCACCCCCAGAAATGAAAGAAAATTAAAATCCTAACTAGAAAAGTCAAACCCTAAGGGGTCAAAAAGTTTACTTTTTGATTTGATGTAAATCGACCACCATACTTTTTCCCTTTGAATAGGAAATTCCAATACGATTCCAACGCAACTGAGTTTGCTCAAATCGAAGTCCGAATGAAGAAGTTATGAGCTAGTCAAACGTAAAGGGAGCAGAAATTGTATTTCTTCTCAAACGTGGTTCAACTGCCCACTTTGATCCCAGAAGATAGAAGATCCCAACACGGTTCTGACGCAACTGAGTTTGCCAGAATCAGAGTCCCGAAGAGGAAGATATGAGCAAAACTAGATTCCGGGATGCAATTTTGTACTTCTGCTAAAAACCTAAATTTGCTGTCAAACTTTAGCTCATTGGATAGAGAATCTCGACCTGATTCCAACGCCGCTGAGTTTGCTAAAATTAGACATCAGATGAGAAATTTATGGCAAGTCAAAGTTTCAGAAAAACTGCTCACGTGGCAAAGGAGCAGAAAAAGACAAAACAAATAAAAATCGGGAATAAAATAATCATTTTTACAAAATATCTCGATTTTTACATTTAAAATAAATAATGAAATCGGATAAAATCTGAAAAAATTCGCCAAAATGGGCAAAAGTTTGAAATCCGTGCAATTAAAACGTGCGCTTCCGCATTGTATGTGCGGACGTATCGTGTCCACACATACAATGCGGATCAATCCTTATCCGAATCGCCAGCTGGCAGATTTCATTTGGATTGCGCACGCGGATAATTCATCTGCATACCATCTGCAGATCCAGCCTGTTTTTGTCTACAAAAAGGGCCCGCAGCCCCCATTGTCCAAGGTTGGCCATCCCTTTCGTTCCCACATGTTCCCCTATGACCATTAACCCCCTGAAACATCCCTTTCACCTCCAAGCCTTACAAAAATACCCAAGATACCCCTTTCTCCCTCTTTTTACCCCTTTCCTTCACTTTTTCTCACAAGGAGACTAGAGGTAAAGGAGGTTTTGGAGCAAGGGAGATGCTCTAAGGTGCTGTCCACATCCTCAAGGAGGTCATCACCCATCCAAACAGTAAAGTAAGTCTAAGGTGAGGATTCTTGTAATATTTCATTCCACATATATTGAAATCAGGTTCTTTAACTATGTTTCCTTTTATTATTCTTAGATTTGCATCTTTACTCTTTTGTTCTCACCATTTCTTTCTCTTTTTCATATCTTGGAAGTCTCCATAGTAAGGGGGACTTTTTGTATACTTTTCATACAAAAAGGGAGGAGAGTCTTATAGGTAAAGTAAAATGGGGTGTCATGTAAATGGTTTATCTCTGATTCTTTTTTTTTTTTTTACTAATTCATTTCTTTTGAAAGAGGGTTTGTCCTCTTTATCTACATCCATTGTACCCCTAAATTTCTCCTCCTCCTTCCTTTCAATTAGGATAAGTTTTCTATTTCATATGTGTGTTTGTTTTACATGTTCTTTTCATTTATATCTATAGCCATACACAAGAGCACTTTACACTCATCTAATTATGCATTCCTATACACTGCTTAGCATGCTATCTCTTTTCTTATGAGTATTAAAATAAGCACAGTACACACATATAAGTAGTATTTTTAAGGTAAGATTTGGTTCTCTTTTGATTACTTTTCTTTTCTCTTATGTAAATGGTAGTACATAATAGATCCTCTTTAGATTTTTGTGCATGATCACTTCACTCACCCACTGTTTTAAGTGCTTTTTTTTAGGAAATGAACATCACATACACTCACTCACTTGTAGTGTATAGAAGGCTTGTTTAAGATCTATTTTAGCTCACTTTTTTCTATTAGTAGGAGATTTATTTTTCATTTAACTCACTAGCACATGCTTTCTAGATCACTTTCGGTATTTCCAGCTCATTTTTTGAAATATGTTTGATTCTTTAGATGCCTTACTTCATTTGTTGTTATTAGGTGTTTCATATCATCATCTACATGCATGGTCATTTCTGTTGTTTAGTTTTTGCATTTGCTCGTCGATTGATTAAGTAAATATGTGAATGGTTTAGCCAAAGAAGCTCATTTGTGGCAAAAAATGAATATTTAAACCACTGTGGGTCTGCTTAGAGACCCACAGCAGATCGCAAGCACCTTTGGAAGATGGGCGAATGGAACCCCATTGGAGATTTGGCATTTCTAGGTATCCTGGTCAGATCCGCATACCCTGTGCGGATCAGACCCGACCGCATTGCATGTGCGGACAGACCTGATCTGCACAGGGTATGCTGTCAGGCCCAGTAAACCCTCAAAATTCATTTTCTTTGATTCGAATTCGCCTGGTTCGACCCAGCTTCGACTAATTTGAACTATTTGGGCCTTTGGGTCAACCCAAGCCTATTTTTGAGACTTGGGCCCAATAAGGCATTGTGGGCCTTCCAACGGGGCCCCCACCCAGGGCCCATTTCAACAATGGGCCCCAAGGCTATTTGGATAGTTCCCCATGGGCCACCTCCAAGCCCATTGGGCCCTAAAAATCTCAACCTACTAATTTTGTAAATTTAATTAACCCCAAAATCAAATAACCTAAACCAATAGAAGGGTTATCCAACTAACCCTAAATGGGCCTTGGGCTTAGCTTCAGCCCAACATGGAATCCAATAGGCTAAAAAGATAAAATCAATTAAAGTAAAAGGGAACCTACACCTTTAAGGGTCCCTCTCAGACTTAATAAGTGTGAATGTTGGCTTAGAAAATAAGGGTGAGATTAAGTTGACTTGAACCAGGGAGACTTGAGAGACCCGTCAACCGACGGGGCGAACCGGGGTGTCTTCGGACTTCCCTGGATCGTAACCGAGAAGTTAGCCGAAATCTCTAAAAAGCCGCAGACCATTCAAAATAGACCTTTATAGGCACCCAGGTGTCTGCCTGCACCCCATCAGGCTGTGGCAACTCCAATTTCCCTCTTTTACCCTTTAGGAGGCACGCAGGATCCATGCGCCCCGGTGCCTCGTCGATCCCGACGCGCGCACACAATGAACTAACTAAACAGTTGATCGGAAGTTGAGCTCCTTTTTATACTTGCAGCAACTTTCTGTTTAAAACCTGATCTTGTGCTTGTCACTCCAGCAACTTTCTGCACAAGCACAACTAAGATGCCTTGATTCTACACTTGTCACACCATTGAATCACCATAAAATTAGCCAATAGAAATTTTTTGCAATGCCTCTCACCTATTTAAATAATTCTATCCGACCGGTTCACCCAAAACCAATTAAAAATTCTGTTTGACCGCTTACTCTCCTTTTTCTGAACTTTCCATCAATTAAATCAATTAATAAACCTAAAAACCCAATTTTTAATGTTATTAAAAATTCGGGATTTTATAGCAACCAACTCCTAAACGTGGTTCTTCTTCGAGTCCATCATTTACAGGTTAAGTTAAATTTTACTTTTTTTTGCACTGACCATCCCTGGCGGAATTGGTCATTTTGTAAGTGTTTTGCATACTTTTACTTTCATGCAAACTTTTGAAAAAAAAAATAATAAAAGAAAAGAAAATTTGGTAAGTGTTTAGTCAATGATGACATCGCTCTGAGACCACCACCCTTTTTGCACGACCATGATCATGGAAAGATGCCAAGTTGCTTAAAGGTGTCTTCAGCTGGATGCAAGATACTGCTCCCATGAGAACCTTGACTGAGCCAGTGGCAATCCTCTCTTAATTTAGACCCTGATTTTCCTTCTACACTTATCTTTACACTGGAGCAGAGCGATCCCTAAGAGCAAAGAGAAGAATAGAAAAAGAAAGAAAAAGTGCCTAAACCAGATAAAGGTCAAGGCTGGCTTTAGCATCATGTCTTTGAGAAAGGATGAGAGGCGATCCTTCATGCATCCTGAATCAAGAATCATTAGTCAAACACTTCGGGCTTGTTTGTGCTATTCAAATACCTGTGTTGTGTCTAGCCACCCCACACTGGGGCAGAGCCAAAAATAATAAGAACAAAAGGAAGAAAACAATTCCTGAACTAAATTTGCATCAAATATCTAAACCAAGTTGTCACAACTTTTACAAAATGATGAAAGGTCATCCTTGCTTTAATCTGTCAAGTCTTCAAAACTGAATCTCTAGTCAAATCAGTTGAGCCTAATTTCTTTCTTCTAACCCATTGAGTCATGAGCCCTAAATATAGTGCTTGGTATGAAAGAAGAAAAGAAGAGAGGACATGGATGTGCAAAAATGAAGCAAAAAGAAAAGAAAATAGAAAGCACACTGGGGCATACCAATCAAGGCAGACACCCAAACCAAAGGAGAGAAAAAGCCAAGGAAAAGGTGAAGGTTGCAAAAGACCCAAAAAGAAAATGAAAGAAAATGGAAAAGGCATTGACAAGGCCCAAGCAATCAAGAAAAAGGGCAAAACATGACTAAACCCATTTGTAAAACTTTGAGCCATCTTCCCTTTCTTTCAGAAACCAAGAGCTCAAACTTCATTTCGTCCTATGAGAAAGTCCTTTTTGATTGCAAAAAATGTGACATTTGTATCTACGCAGATCAGTGATGAAGGAATTCAAAAGAAAAATCAGCTTCAGCTAGACACAAACCGTTAACCTAAGAAACACAAGAACTAGAGACTTCTATCCCATCATTTCTTAGACTTAAAACTCAGCCGCTGTTTCGTCCTATTTTTAAAGACCTCTCGGATCTAAAGGGCATGATGCATGAAAGTCAGTTTAAACCTTCGAACTGGGGGCAAGCACTAACCCCGGGGAGAAAAAGAAAAGGGAAAGCCTTCAATTGCAAAATCTAGAAACCACCTTAAGACTAGGTCAAAGTGAGAAAAATCAAAACTGGGGCTGGGAAATCATTCATTGAGGCATCCTTCATTTTAAGCCTTTGTAAAACCTCTGAGAACCAATGACGGCATAAGTCAAGAAATTCATGAGAAAGCGTGTCAGGCACACTATCCCAAAACACCTCAAGCTAATAAGGCAATTTACCATGGTCATTGGTCTTGCCTTTCCCTTTCAAGTACCTGCACAAAGTTTCTAAAAAAAAAGTTTTGAAAAAAAACAGAAAATAAAAAATGTTTCATTTCATTCCTATGCACTCACACACAAAAATAAAAACCAAGTAAGCCACAAGTGCTTACATTTTGAATTTAGATACCTCACTACTATCTTGAGAAATTTGCAGGCCCATGTGAGGTGAGAAATCAAATGGTTCTGATACTGGAGCTAAAAACAAAAAGGAGCAAACAGGCAAAGGGAAAGAGAAACAAACAAGGACAATCCGCTACAAAGAAGATGAGTACACTCAAAGGACATACGAACTTCTCATCCAAGACCCCACCAGAGAATGTCAAAAGAAAGCAAGAGAGGTGACACCTTCCTCTACAAATCCCCAGTGGAGAATCATCAAGGACAATAAAGCTCAGGCAAGCTCAAGAAGAAGAGGAGAAGACATGTTTTGAAGACACAAAGGGCAAAGAAGGCGCTCATGTAATTTTTCATTTTCCCACTTTTGTATCATAGGATTGAAACTAGGATTCGGAGCTCTTCGATGTGCTGGACAGTAGTGACTTTTAAACCCTTTAGAAGCCAAATAGAGCTGAGGGGTAGTGCACCTACATGGGGGATAAAGAACTTCAAAAAAAAAAAGTGAATAAGTCTGAAAGGGTAAAAGAAGTCAAAAGTCAAAGCACCTAAAAGCTTTAATGGAATAAACAAGAGGAAAAGAACATTGTTGAAGCACTTTTGCATCAATGCCAAAACAAGTCGGTGAGTCTAAGTCCAACCCATCTTTTTCAACTTAAACTAAAAAAGGGAACAATTCCAAACGCCCAATGGCAAGGAAACTCCCCAGAACTTGGAAGTGAGCCAAAGCAACACAAAGCTTGCACCGGCACTTCCACATTTTTGAAAACATTAAAGGACTTGACTCATCGATTATGTCGACTAAAATGCAAGGTGCAAAAACAGGGTTCTTTTTATTCTTTGTCGTTCATCACCAAGGCGACTCTGACAAAGAGGGACAGCTGTCAGCATCCCATTTTTGCATCATAGAATTACCCAAGATGCATATCTTGAACTTGCACATTATGGGCACGTAAATCGAGATTTTTATATTTGACCCATATTTTTTGAAATAACACACCTATAATAAAGAGAGTTCTAAGCCGAGTCCGATAAACCAAACCTTGCTCAAATTGAATCTCAAATGGCTAAGTTATGGATAAAAGAAATGAAGGGTAATTTGGGGATTTTTTTTGATAAAACCGAAATTGGGTACCATGTGTGTGCCATGGTGGCTGCCATGTGGCTAATGTGGCATTAAAATATTGGGACCCCTTCTATTAAAAGAAATTGGGTTTTTCAATATGGTTGTTGGACAATTTACTTTTAAAAAAAAGGATAATAATGAAAAATAAAATAATGAAATAATAAAAATAATAATAAGAATAAGATTTATAAATAAATAATGCCAAGAGGCAAGATGAGTTGGACATATGGTCCAACTCATTACCTCTTGGAAACTTGAATTCTCTCAAGACTTTTTGGGACTCTCTTGGAAGTATTAAACCCTTGTGGGGACTTGGGGGAGATTAATACTTAGTCTAGTTGCTAAGAGAGGAAGAGGAAAGGTTTAGAAGATGAGGGATCTAGGGGTTTAGAAGATGAGGGGTCTAGAAGTTAAGAAGTTGAAGGGGTGAAAGTCTCTTATAAAAAGGAGATAAGTCTTAGAAGTAAGGGGGCAGCAAGTAAGAGAACTCTTTGAAAAAAAAAAAAAGGAGAAGAGAAGTGGAGAAAGGGGAGAGGATGTCCAGGAGGGTTTTGGAAAGAACACTTCGAGGAAATTCTGAACTAGTGCACCTTAGAGGAAGGAGAAACGCTGTTGTCCATGACACCATAGCTCCAAACATGGTTTAGCATATAGGTATTTCTCAAGATCAAATATTGTATGAAGTTCATTCTTTTATATTTGAAGCACTATGTCGTGTTTTCATAAATAATGGAGGCTGAGATAATTGTTATAATTACCAAGAGCATGTGTTTGGATGAGCTGATCTGTAAAGCCAGATCATGAATATCCTTTCCATTATGAATACCCATCTACAATGGACAATTAAAGATGAAAAGCAAAGGCAAATAAATCACATGTGTTTTGCATTTCTTTTTCTTTTTTTTTTTGTTTGAAATTGGGTGTTTCTGCAATTTTATTTATGTTGTTATTTGCTTTCTTTATCTCATAAAAAAATAGAGAAGAAGAAAAAACAAGAATTAGAAAGAAAAGGAATGAATTTTCTATTGAGGTGACTGAACTTGGCCACATTATGTTTCACATTGTTTTGTTTACTTTTTACATTTAACCTTATTTTTGGTTTGAGTCTTGTTTTGTTTAAAATTTTTGTCATTTGTGCAGCTTATTAGATTTTTACTTCTTGTTTCATGAAACAATATAATCCTAGGTCCCCCAAACCATTGTACACATATTAAAAATTTTAAAAAAAGAATGAAATGGGAAAGGTTGTGTTGGTAATGTGGCCGAACATAGTTATGTTTGGCCATGGCCTAGTATATGCTGCTTCGTTTCTAAATAAAAAACTAAAAAAATAAAGAAAAAGAAAAAAAAGCAATATTTTATTATTGAATTGATTGAACTTGGTTACATCTTGTCCTTCTTATTTTGTTACTTACACTTTGATTTTTTTATTTGTAATTAATTTGGGGTTCATCATTTTTGTACAAATGTAGAATGTTTAGATTTTTTTTTATCTTATTTGGGATATAGCAAAGAAATTCCCCATTCGTCATGAAACCCTTATATATATGATAAAAAATAAAGAAAAAAAAGTAAAAAAAAGAAAAGAGAAAAGTTAAAATAAGAAAGCCCATTAAATGTCCAACTGAATCAAAAGATGGGAACCCACTTCAGTGGGGCAACCTAGGAAGTTCACGGACTTCCCTGGGTTGCAATCGGTTCATTTATCCGGAATCACTAATGCAGATAAAAAATCAATGGGTGTCTATCTGCACCATTTCAGGTAATGGCGACTCCATAACACATGTAACACGCATTTTTTGCGAGCCCGAGGTGCGCACACCGGCGTCTGAGAGAAGGCAACAGGTTTAGAAGAGAAAAAGGAGTGAGACGTTTGGCGCTACTGAATGCACTAACTAGGGGCTGAGAGATAGAGAAGGCCTATGCTGGTACAAACAAGGGGTCATGACAGCTATCCAGCCATACAAACACATCACTGGGTTCGGGCTTGGTTTTGATCCACAGCCTGAAGACTATTCCAGGCTCCTTGGAAGACGTGCTGAAAGGAAGAGAGCCAAGGCTGAAAGGAGAGACCCGATATGGCCCATAGGCATGCATGGAGAATTATATCATTTCCTCAATAATATGGAACAGGAAGCAGTCATGTCTTTAGAAAATGCAATCACCTAGGGTTGGGGTGACGAGTTCTTGGCCGCCTTTGCTTGAGACGAGGACTATTTGCAAGGAATGGCTCAGATGTTCTTGGAAGAGCCACCTACTGTAAGAACCCAAATTTTTGGATAAAATTAAAGCATAAATGAATAAAAGAAAATAGGGGTTTGAATATAGTGGAAATAAGAGAGTGGAAATTTAGAGGAATAATAATTTAAATAGATAATAATTTTTAAATAAAAGAAATTTTCAAAGGAAATCAATCTAGGAGAATAAAAGGGTATTTTAGTAAATTTCGAAAGGGCAATTGATGAATTAAATCCTTAAATAAATGATAGAATTGGAAAATATAAGATTAAAATTTATTGGGTTAGGTTTGAAGTTAAAAAATAATAATTATAGCATAAAAGAATGGAAAAGGGCAATTGGGTAATTATAATTATTTAGTGGCTTTAATTTGATGAAAAAGTGACTTAATAGGGTGTTTAGGTAATATTTAGAAATAGATATAAAATATGGACGAAAATTTATTAAAATTGGGAGTTTATTTAGTAAGGGACTTATTAGGTAAGGTACTAAAAAGAGAATCAGAAGGAGGAAAGAAAGAAGGAATTAATTAGAAGGTTTCATAATCCTAATTGGACTCCTATTAGGTGAGTCTATTTAAGCAAGTCATTAAAGAAGGTTTAGGGTTTCTTCTATTCAAGTTATATAGCGGAGTGCACGTGCAGTACTGCACGTATATAGTTTCAAAATGAGTGAAATCCGTTTGCAACCGTCTACGTCTATGTCTCCTCCATTGAAAAATTCCAAAGAACGTAGTCATTAACATCTCCTAAATATATTTGTTCTACCGGTAAGAATGAGAAAGAAATATCAATGTTGAATGTGAATAAACAAAGATGTAATAAGTCGACCAATCCATGAAGGATATGAATGTCTCACACTTGAGAAAAAGTGCATAAATTAGCTCTAGAAATTATAGGGTGAGTTGTGGTATTTCTTGATGAAACTTATGCTTTTGCTTTCAGGCAAAATAAGGTTTTGGTCTCGGAAAGGCATGCGTTAGTTTTTGTGACTGAAGGTAGATGTATGATGAGTGTAAATATACGTATTACATGATTAAAAAATAATTTATATATAGAAATATATAAAATTGGATTATAACAATTAACCTGTATTTTTCTGTGACTTATCATGCCACAGTTGGAATTGAATAATGAAAGAAAATGTCTTTGATAGAAAACGAATAATGACGATAAAGAAACAATTCTTAGAAACAACCTTGATACGTTAACATCCAATAGTGCATCGTATAGTTATGTGAAATCCCATAAAGGACAAAGCATCAATATTGGGTTCTTATAACCCGTTCCCAATAATGGGTGCCTATTATGCACTGGATATTGCTCAGTGTAAATGCAAAAACTGCAACAGTTTGAAAATTTGTTTAAGTAGTTCTTCTCGATGAGGAAGCTTCTATTAATGAAGATAGTCACCTTATTTGAGAGGTTATAACACTTCAAAATCTCCAACAATAAGCCAATCTTCTGTCGGACTAATTACATCCTCAAATAAAGTCACCCAGGTGCAGTTGTTCACCAATTCCTTGCAATTATTTCCTCTTTGCTATATTAACTTCCTTCATGTATTTGACAGGTTCGGGAGACAATGCAATCTATACAACAAAAAATAAAGATTAGAACAATAATTATATAAAAGCTCTTGTATTAAATATAAAAACAAAACATGAGTTTAACAGGTTTCTATTTCATGCTATTCTTCAACCAAGGCATAGCACGGACACATGAAATGTTTGAGGGAAATTCATATTATGTAACCCACCTCCCTGCCAATCAAAGGTTCAAAGCAAGCAATACTCGGTCACAACAAAATAAATCTAACAGTATTTGGAGGATTCAATGCAAGTACTGCACACCCATAAAAATAAAATAAATCCCCATAAAAATAAAATAAATAATTTCACCAAAACATAGCAACTATTTTGGTTGCTCTGTTTCCTTTGTTTCTATCAGTCTCTTTATATAGAGATTTTTTTTCAAAAGTTCATGAACAATCAGAAATTGAAGAGAAACAAAAAAAAAAAAGGAGAGAGAGAGATGTTTTGAAAGAATCAGACTACCATGAAAATGAAAGAGGATTGGTGCATACCGCGAGATATTTCAGGTTTTAATTGGTTTTGTGTGCTAATATAATAAATTTACTCACCGCAGCAGCCATGCTAGATTGGGAACAAACAACCAACTGGTTACTGAAAGGTTCAAGTTGGATAAAATGTTCAATTTCACATATCAATGTGCCAATTATAGGATTAATTAAAACAAAAACAAAAGCTACTTGGCAAAAAAGGACAGAAGGTCTTTTTTCTTTTGGTTTTGTTTTCTGTAGGACAGACCAAGGCTGATTCAAAGAGAACAGGTCAAAGCTAATCCCAATATATATATATCTCTACAAATTCAAGCCAATGTTGAGTGGCCAACACAACCAACATCAGCAAAGTAAGAAAGTTCCATAATTTTGTCACTTTCTGCCAGCAATTCATAGGAAATTCAGCATTGTTATGCACCGGTAACTGAGTGCACGAAAAGGTCATTTGTGTAAACTGAGGTAGTATATAGAAGCATCTAAATGATCAAACCAGAAAAGAAAAAAAAAACAAAAAAAACAAAAAGAAAAGAGACTTAAGCATCAGCCAAACTTCCAGACATCACTTGCAGTAGACCTTGAGGCATTGGAATAGGATCAATGCTTAGCCAAGCAGAAGCCCGCATGGCTTCCCAATCTAAAGTTCAATATTGACCGAAAGAGTTATTATGTGGATGATCCTGAGTTTTATGCTACGGTGCAAGCCTTATATCATTTGAAAACTACTTGATAGAGAATACATATTGGATCCCAATTACAAATGCTAAAATACTTTATTTTTCCAAAGGAAGCTGAACTAATGGCATGCCAAATAAAGGTAAACATCACAGGAGTATATTTCATCCCTAGGCACCAACCCAGGTCTCACAAATCGTGGAATTTTCGTTTGTGAGTCAAACATAGGCTTCCTCATATTGTAACACTAATGCAGGAGAAGAGAAAGAAACACATGAATTCTTCAGTGTTTCCAATATTGTACAACATAAACTCTAAGTTCACACAACTTTTAGAATTTACAAAAAAAAATATTAATCCAGGATGCATGTCAAGCAAAATATTACTGTTATCAATGCAAACATCTACAGAAAATAAAAAGCACAAAAAGACTCAACAGAAACTTGCATCCAGAGAAGAGGGATGGAGAAGAAAGAGGGGTGTGGAAGAAAATTAAACCATTATCAAATGACAAATAGTGTTTCCCAGGAAACTTAAATGGCAGCTTACTACTTCCACTTATAGAATAGGCCTTTCCAAAAGGTGAAACAGGGTACTAAAACATCATGGTTTGTGAATAACTAGGAATTTAATAAACACCAATAGTTAGAGCTTGAAGGATATGTTACCGTCATACAATCATAGTCTATTGTTATTGCCAATCGAATTAGATCTTATGAGTGACACCCATTTGATAAGTCTGGAACCTCGATATATCCCAGGTTATTGAATTTGTGCACATGTAGCATATCCCACAACCAGCATTATCCCAGTACATAAAACAGTAGTCGTGGTTTTGGAAGGACAACCTTCGTAGCTTGAAACATTTTCTCCTTCAGTGGACCATTGATTAAATAGGAGAGGTAACTTACCCTACGGACGGTCCTGATTCTTCTTTTAGCATCACCAATCTGGTTCTCTATTTCTTCTTCTACTTGTAACAGAAGCTTCTGGTGCGTAGACTCTGATCATGTAAGCAAATCAACAAAGCATATCAGAATTTGGTGTCTCTGAATAATGAGAGAGAGAAGAATGGTTCTTGTCATAAATCTTAGAGCAGCTAATTGTGTTGGTTAGATTATATTAGAAATTTTCAGTGTATTATTGAAACAATGAAGGATTTATAGAATCAACATTGAATGTGGATGAATCAAGCTGATGTGATATTGGAATGATTCTTGGAATGCAGGTAGTAGTTCCGCCCAAATCTACCATTTAAGTATTTAGTTGAGCAAATGCTATCAACTAATCTATTAGTAGGTATTTGTACATGAATAATGCTATCAAATAACCTAATGCAAGGTACTTCTACTTCACACTTTTATACATGAATAATACACATTTAAACATTAAAATCCTACATCTTTATTTTTATTAGTGTATTTGCTGTAAATTGATCAGTTATGTATAGGTTTCAACTTGAAAAAAGACATAGAACCTTTGTCATTGTGGCAGTTCCCCCAACGTGCCTATGTTACTGCGGTTTCCTTTTCAAAGTGATTTGCAAAATCTTGCTTGAGCAATTCAATAGTGTTACAAATGCTTTCTCTAGAAATGTTGTCAGAAACTATATACTTTTATTTCTTCATTTTTTATAGAAAAGATACCCCACTCGTTTTTTAATTTTTTGGGGAAACCAAATTTATGGTGCAACATGACTGACTCTCACAAAATTCACAATCTCGTTGAACAAATCCTTGCTCTAACATAAAACCTTGTATTTATACGTTGATAGAAGATGACAAAAATGGATCTGCAGTAACGTGTTGCTACTTTCAGTCCAAAGGAAGTGGCAAACACATAGTAAACTCCCAGGTCATTGGTCTCTTTTTTCATTATAGAACAAAAAACATCTCGCTATAAAAAAAAAGGTTGGAAAAAAAAAGAACAGAATAACAAACATGCAAGCAATTTACTGATTAGAGGGGTAAAATTTACCTTGAGCTCAACTCTCTGAAATTTTGAATTGGAGATGGCACATTGTGTCCAGAGTTATGGATCCCATACTTTCTCTTCGTCACGGCAGCTTGCTGAACAAATTGAAATGAATTGGAATTGTTACCAAAACTACCACAATATTTCAAATTTTAGCAAATTAAAAAAAACGTGTTAATTCAGAAGAATAATTAATGGGAACTAAAAACATGACGTAAGGCTATGTGAGAATATATGCTTTATATATAAACATATGATATCATAAAGAATAGAAATAATTGCTAAAATCATGTACAAAATGTAGTACCACACATAAGATCATTTGGTATCTACCCTTTTGTCTAGCTTATAGGTTAAATATCTGAATGATTTAGAGATGATAAAGACTGAGTTATCTTTCCAATTAACAATATATTCCTTATCAGTAGTAACAAATATAAATATCAAACTCCCATGAAGGGAAGAAGTAAATTGCAAGAATCATGACAAATGAGATTCACAGTATGAAACTGGTAAAACAAATGAGTTGGGCAACTCATTGGCTAGGCATATTAAATTTTATTTTTTTATTTTGTAACAAAATAGATCATTGGGGCTTTAGAAAAATGTAACTTACCTTATTATAAAAAATTTTCAAATCTTAAACTGTAAATTTCGAATCAGAAATTTTCATTGATAATCAGTTATTGGCACAAACCCTCAAGATCTTGAACCTTCATGAAGACATTCCATTTAATCCATCTCAATCGACATACCCCAATGTGGTTCTTTTCTTACCTTATTGCTTAATCTTACTTCTTTCTCAATATCATCCATCTAGCCAAATGTCATGGATAAGCTGGATGAAAAAAATCCCCAAAACGGAAAATCGGTTGATATTTGGAAGGAATAGAGAAGGAGAAAAAAGAAGAAAAGAACCCCACAAAGAGGAAAACAGGTAGAGGTTTGAGAGAGATAGTGCTTGGAGTGAGTAAGAGTACCTGGTTATGAGCGATATAAATTGAGTCTGAGAAATTTGGGCTTCGGCATGGACGACGACTGGAATCAGACGCTGTGTGGATTTGTCACCAAATTAGACAATAAAATGCAAGGCTTTTGTGAAGGAATTGCGACCATTTATTGAAATGTATAGAGACTCTAGAACAAAATGGAGCACGAAAGTAAAACAACAAAAAGGGGAAAAAAACACAAAGAAAGCTATTAAGGAATCAAAGAAAAAGTATGGATTTTAAGAAGGAAGTCAAGTGGATCTCACCTCTTTAACAAAGTGTTAAACTCTTCATCATGTGAGTAGTCCTCTCCATATTCGGTGCAATGCTCCAAGAAGAAAACCTAAAACTGAAGGCTGAAGAGATTTCTCTTCTACTGCTCTTCTCTCTCGATACCGGCGATTAAAAACTAAAGGGGTTGTTGAGGGTACCTTGAAATTTGAGGATAAAATGCGATTTTGTGGGTCGCAAATGAGAATAAAAGGCTGAGTATAATGCGTCAGAGGAACTTCCGGCAACGGCTTCTATACTCCTCCAATGTAGATGTGTGGCTCTTGTGTGGGAATCGAATGTTGAGAAGCAGGGTTCTTTTGCGAAAACGATAATGCGTAATGGAGAGGCTGCTGTGAAGGTTGTGTGTTATCCGGCAAGGTATTCATCGTGAAGGTAAACGGAAGGGAGCAAAGACGTGGGTGGGTAGTTGCAGAACTAAATCGTAGGTTTTAGAGAGTGGATAAAATTTTTTGACAATTATATCCTTGCATTATTTGAGTGTGGCGTTGATTTGTGTGGACAAAGGTGGAAAGAGGTATAATTTAGCTTGGCACACTTCCCAAAAAGGGCGCCTCGCTTTATATATAGTAGAGATAGAGGAAAAAGAGGAGAAAAAGGTAGCTCCCATGTTTGGAAAGTATAGAGAGAGACAAAGGAAAATAGAAAGATCACAAGAGAAAGGAGTTGTTGCAGAAACCTCCGACCAGCAACCATCAAAGTTAGATCGGGAGAGATCCAACCGTCGGATCAACCTCAAATTTGGAGGTTTTGTTCACGACTAGTAGGACTACAATCTGAACGGTGGAGATCTTGTTTGGAGAACCCTATGTTGGTACGAAAATAACAGAAATTTAGATTCAATTCCGGATTCAATAGAAGATGGATTCTTGCGTGTTAAGGCAAGTAGCAATCACTTGCAAACTGGAGGAACTGCATGATTTCTGTGTTTTTGATTTATTTCTGATTGATTTTATTAGATGAGAATATGTTTCATGGATCCGTTCGTTTTTCATCAATGAGTTTTCATGTTCTTGAAAGAAAAGTATCAAAGTATTAATGAATGTAGGTTTGATCTTTGTAGATGACCATAAACTTGTAATTAATTGATACAAATAGGTTTAGAGGGTTGTAAGTGTGATTTAGTTTAATAAGAAATAAATTTAGAACAATTAAAACCAAACAAATAACCCAAAAATCAGAAAACTGGGAAATCTGGGAATTCAAGTCTAAGGCATGAATTGGGGGAATTTGGTCAATTTCGGACGCCAATTTGGGGAATTCAGGCTTCCTAGAGAGAGGTTTAAAGGTAAATAAGAGAAAGCTTTTGGGGATTTTCAATTTGAACCATTTTACTCATGACCGAAAACACAGTTCAATTATACATAAAATATTTATTTCGGTCATTAACAAATTATGTATAACCGAAATTTAATTTCAGTTCAAATTCAATTATAGCCCATGTGCAATTGCTGATGTGCATAAGTAACAAAGATTCACGAGCTCATTTAACATAACCGAAACTAAATCTCAGTCAACCATAATTTATTTATGACGGAAAATTATCCTCGGGTACACACAAAAATTCAATGACCGAAATAACATTTCGGTTACATTACATATACTTATAGCTGAATAGTAATTTTGGGTAAACATGGAAAAAATCCCTTGCAATTTCAAATTTCAACCTTGTGCAGTTTGAGGTGTCTACAGAATAATGAAAGCCAATCAAGTGGCTAAGTCAAAGGCTTATAAATAAAAGGTAAGCTTGAGATGTAAGTTATTTCCTTTATTAGAGAAATTCCATAAGTTATTGAATAAACTTCACTTATGTGAGAGAATGGCATGTTTGCAATTTTGTGTGTAGTAGAAGGAGAGTGGCATGGTGTTAATTTTGTGTTTTATGAGAGGAGGGGCAAACTTGGAAGTTGCCTTAAGACATTTGGAAGAAAGTGGTTAAGTATAAAAAGAGGGGTTTTGCTCCCTACTTATGAAACAAACCCTTGCTTTCTCTCTACACTCCCTTCACTCCACACCCTTTTCTCTCTCTACTCTCTTCTTTTCCCCATTCTCTTCCTTTTGTTGTGCAAAGTTGGGGGAAGCTCTTGTTAAAGAGAAGGAGAACCAAGGCCTGGAGATAGAGTTGCCGTTTCCTTTTCTATGTGGTGGATTATGGAGAAACCTCCAAGGAGCTCAAGAGGAGATGCTCGTGAGTTGCATTTAGGAGCAAATAGTTGGCTCTTGCTTGTATCAAGTAAGCAACACCCTTCCAACCAAAACCTTATTGTTTTCTTGATTTGAAAGAAGGGTTTGGAATTAGGGTATTTGTGTTTTCTTGATTTATTTGCAAATGAAAGGAGCATGTGTGAATGGTTAGATAGATGCTAATTATTAGCTCATTCTAGGTGGATTTGATAGATAGAAATAGCAGTAAATGGTTTAGATTTGAGGAAAACCACCCAAAAATTGCGTGAGATTCGCGACCTTGGTGTCAGCACCTCATTTTTGCGCACCCAAAGTGCCGAAAATGAAAACCCTGATTAAAAAGTCAAACCCTGAGGGGTAAAAAAGTTGACTTTTTGATCAGGTGCAAATTGACCACCAAACTTCTTACCAATGGATAGGAGATTCCGATACGGTTCTAACAACACCAAGTTTGCCTCAATCAGAGTCCGGATGAAGAAGTTATGGACTGATCAAACCTAAGAAAAGCAGAAATTGGCTTTCTGCTAAACCTTAGATTAGCTGTCCAAGTTTATCCCAGCAGAAAGAGCATCTCGACACAATTTGCTGGAATCGAGGCCCGGATCAAGGAGATATGAGCAGATTAAGATTCCGGATGCAACTTCGCACTTCTGCTAAAAATTTGAATTTGCTGCCAAACTCTAGCTCAATGGATAGAGAATCTCAACCTGATTCCAACGCCACTAAGTTTGCTGAAATCAGACACCAGATGAAGGAATTATAGGCAGTCAAAGTTTTGGTAAAACTGCACACGTGGCAAGAATTAAAGAAATGACAAAAAAATCAATTGATTAAATTAAATAGAAAATAAAAAGAAAATCAAAAAATTCATGTGCGTCTAAACAAACAAAAATCTAAAGAATATAATATTAATAAATCATAAAAATCAAATAATTAAAATAAATAAAAAAAAGGAGAAGGTGACAATGCATTCTCACACATGGAGAATGCGTTGAAACAAGATAAGGATAAAGAAGAAATTAATTTTTAGTGGCATTGGGCATAAAATTAAAATTTGGTCACTTAGTGTGACCAAAACTTGTTTTTGGTTCATTTTTTTTTTACTATAAAAGGGGGGCCATCCCCCATCCTTTGGGAAGCTGAACCCCTTCTCTTCTCCCCCATTTGCTCCTACACGGCCACTCCCTCACCTTTCCTTTACTCCATTTCAAAGCCATAAAACTCTCTCCAAACCACTTTAAAGCTGGCCCCTTCTTCCTGCACTCCCCCTATCTTGCATGACCCCCTTTTCTTGCACCTTTCCTCTCTTCCCCAAGTATTTAACCCACATCGAAACTCTTCCCAATGACTCCCTAACCCTTTCTCTTCCACTTTAAACACAAAAAGAAATCTTGAAAGTGCTCTTGGGGTGAAGGAAGTGCAGTTCAAGTACTGCCTTGGTCCAAAAGGAGTGTAAGAATACTTTAAACAAGTATTTAAATCCAAGGTGAGCCTCTTTTAGTCTTTTTGTTGAACATATGTGAGTATGAGTTAATTTGAAGCATATGAAATTTTATACAGGTTGTGATATTTTTGTCATGTGGTATGTGTATGTTTTTCTCTCTTTTCTATTCTCTTTTCATGTTCCTGTAAGGGTTACTACTCTCCTAAGGTAAGAGGGAGGATTCGGATGAACTAAAGAGTGGATGAGGATTTTTCTAGTTTTATACTAGGGGTCTTAAGTCACTGTCTTTTTTTTCTTAATACTACTACTGTCTTTCTCTTTATTTAATAGGGGAGTGTGTTCCCCCTTTGCATCTCTTCTAATGTATCCCTTCATACAACCCCCTCCTTCCTTTCTTTAGATATTCTCTCTTTAGGTTAAGTGAATGGATTAGGTTAATATAATCATGATAAATTCCATCCTTTTTTTTATTTTACTTGCACATAGTTTAGTTATTGTTATAAGCATGCACGATACATCCCATCACTCATGTACGCATGAAGCATGCATATGAATCATGTATGTTTGCATATTAATATGATCAGTCATTAGGACTATATGAGCATGTTTTCTCCTTCCTTTGGTTACTACTTTGTGTGTTCTTGTCATGGTTTCATCTTATCTTAGTCACTGTTTTGTCTATGTAAAATCAGCACTGTCACCTCTCTTCACACACTTCATATAGGTGCTCATACACTTATTTATTATAAATAGGGTTAAGTCATTTTCTGCATACTCCATCATCTGATTTTTCATGCATATATGATCATCTATTTTAGCTTATGAGCACAATAAACACACACACACACTCCATAACATGAAGCATGTTTATTGAAGCCTTTTTGATTGGTTTCCTTTTGTATATGTGGATTGCTGATTTTTGGAGCAAAGGAGAGCAAAACAGGGACACTTAATCCTTGTTTCTTTATTAAGTTTGGCTCAAAAGAAAGGGAAAGCAAGTCCCTAGTCTTCTCATTTGTTTTCGGCTTCAAACCTCTCAAAAGAAGCCCAATCAAGCTCCATCTGGACCACTGTGGGCCCACACAGGGGTTCACACAGATTCCAAACCATCCCAAAAACCCAGTAAGTTAATTCCCTATGAAAATGTCAAAAGAATTAAAAATAATAATAAAAAATAAAAATAATAAAAGAAAAAAATGATTTTCCAATTTCATATTCATTCAAAATGGGCCTTGGGCTTGGCTAAAGCCCGACTTGGATCCCAATGGGCCTTCCAACAGGGTCCATATCCGACCCATTTCACTAAAAGGCTAAAAAGATAAAATCAAGCAAATGAAGGGGACCTACACTTTCAGTGGCCCCCACTTAGATCAAATAAAGGTACATGCTGGATTAGGAATAGGGTGAGACTGAATTGACTTTAACCAGGGAGACCTGAGGGACCCGTCAGACCGACGGGGCGGGCCAGGGTGTCTTTAGACTTCCCCGGACGTAACCGAGACCTTTCCTCGAATCTCTAAAAAGCCTCAGACCATCCCAGTAAGACCTGTATAGGCACCCAAGTGTCTGCCTACACCCCATCAGGCAGTGGCGACTCCGATACCTCCCATTTTAGTGTGGCGCCTCGCGGGACGTGCTCACACTTGGAAAATTGTCAGGGCACTCAGCATGGCGCTCAAGTGCTATGCCGCGCCCATCTTGTCCAAACCCATAACTGCCAAGCACGCATGGCCGCTCAAGAGCGCCGAGCGCCCCACTTGTGTTTTTTTAAAACTTAGAAATCCAAGAGTTGGATTATTGGGTTAAGTCGAGCGCCCAACTCGACGCTCGAGCGCTATGCCAAGTGTTATCTCCTGGGCCAATGCTCTTCATATCATATAGCATGCTACATAAGCATTTAATAACAACAATTCATTCTCATGAGTTTATTTCATATGTAAAGATCATTTCATGTTAATAAATGAAGCATTATACACACACTAAGTTGAGCAAACTAGACCCCAACTCAAGGACAAGAGCCTTTCTTCTTAGCGGCAAATCCCAGCAAGAATCCCCCCACGTTTTGTACTTCAATCCTTCCCTTGGGTTTAACTCAACCAAGAGAAGAGAATAGGGAGAGTAGAAGGAGAAGGGAGGTTGTGAAGAGAAGGGGGTTGTCTTTAGGCTCATACGTATAGGGCAACAAACCCCCTTCTTTTTTTTTTTAACAAGTCTTTCTCCAAGTTTGCCCTTCCTCACAACCACCATACATATTACCTCTTTACCACTCTCCCAACTGCACATAATTTCAAACATGCCATCCTCTCATAAGATGAAGTTTATTCAATAACCTTGGGAATTTCTCTAATAAAAGAAATGCCTTACCTTTTACATATTTTGACAAGCCTTTGACTTAGCCACTTGATTAGCTTTTACAGTTCAAGTTTGGGCTTTTCCCACTTCACCTTCACAATACAATATAAAAATCAATTAGAATTACTAAATCTCTCTTACTTAAGCACTTAAGCAACTTATCTAACATCTGGGGTCTCACACATCTTGTCCTATTCCAGCACAAAGCAATATCGATGGCCGATGCCCACCACCACGGGGAATCGACGTGGATGCCCAAAGTCAAGAGGAATTGACGTATGGATGCCTAATATTAAGGAGAATCGGTGTTGGATGCCTAACCCACCATGTGGAATCGGTGGAGTTAGATGTGGTCATGAGTACTATATATTAAACTGCTTAGATAAATAATTGGTGAGACTTGTTGTACTATTACTTATTGATAGCTTGACTTGTTTATTTAAGCATCAAATTACATCACTTGATTGATATTGAATTGTCGATGATTTAACTGTTGTTTTAACTATCCACATGTCATAGTTTATTCTGAGTGATATTAGCATGAATTGTGTTTTCACGAGCATGCATGTGTTGCTTACTAGGACCTTCGTCTCATAAGTTGTTTTATCGGTTTTGTTTTCAAAGCCGTCGACTTCCGGTGTGAAGGATAGGAGTGGGAAGAAAGGAAATGATAAAGATCCTAGGTATACAGAGGAGGACTATTATCGTCCCACCTAGAGTCTTCCTTGTTATGTGTGATCGAGTTCTTTTTGGACTTGTAGAACCTTGTAATTGAGATGTGTGATTAGATTGCCCCATTTTGTATTAGCCAAGTAGTATATGTAATTGTAAACTTGTAAACTACTACGGGACTTTTGTTATCTTTGTATACACCTTTGATATGCACATGTATAAATTTTTCCACCATTGCTGCTTGCACCGAAAAGTTTTTAATTACCCTTGTTTTATTAGGTTCACAAAGCCTACATGTAAGGACTAGGGACAGTTTATTGCCTTGGATGGGCAGACTTCGTTCCGGGTCATTGCAAATTGCCTTCCAAAGTTATGAAAAAAACACTTTTTGGCTTGAATTTTTATAAATAGTCCATATAAAATCTCATTTGCAGAAATGGGTCACTTTTCAAAACATAATTGACCTGTACGGTCACTTTTCAGGAAAAAAAAAATTAAAACATAGTATCATTTTACTTAGTTACATGAAGTACGAGCGCAACCTACTTAGGACACGAGCACATTGTAGATGGGATATGAACACATTTTAGATGGGATGCGAGCACATCCTACGTGAGATACAAACAAATTCTACATGTGACACAAGCTCATCATACGCTCATATCCTACGTATAATATGTTCATGTCCCAAGTAGGCTACACTTGCATCCCACATAGCTACAATAAAGTTATCCTATAATTCCAATTTTTTTTTAAAAAGTGACCCATTTCTTGTAACGCCTCGGATCCGGGTTACGTAGCGGAACCGTAACTCGTACCCGAGGTGTTAGATAATTAAACCACAGGATCTATATCAGAGTGTAAGAAACATGATGTTGCATTTTATTATCGTCAACAACAATATCAAAGTTTGCTAAAAATAACCCAATCACCAATCCACAATGAAATGAAAAAATTACAATTCAAAAGCTTACTCACTATATCAAATGTATCAACAAACACAAGTATCTCTCAAATATCACTCAACAAAATAGTCCTCTCCCCTATACTCCGGGTAGTCAGCTACAGGCTCAACCCCGCAAAGATCATCCTCACTAGGATCTGAAAACAAAACGAAACGTAATGAGATATGAATATCCCAGCAAGTAGTACATGCATGTACAAAACATTTATAATAGTTCTAAAACATGCTTCAGTAGTAAAACATGCATCATTAAGGATAACCAACATTTACTGTAACGCCCCGGTTCCGGGTCCAATTCCCAAAACCCGAGGTATTATGGTAAGTAACAAAAGCAACTAAAATATAGAATAATTTAAAACTTTTTCTAACTTTATAATCTGAGTAAATGCGGAAACTTGAATTCAAATTCTCTTTATTAATAAACAATTATGATAGATAAGGATTTCAATTACATGAGCAATCCTACATCTATATAGACTAGCCAGCTACAACTAGCCTACAACTTGACGTCCTCACCAAGAGTACCTGACAAATGGGAGAAACCGAAGTGAGAATAAATCTCAACAAGTAGCAAGGTGCATGCATGAAATCAGTTCATATTTATATAAAATAAGTCATGAGGTGTACGATTAAACCAACAATAACATCAACAAGAAAAACGATAATATAGAGAAATCATGGCACACAGCATACCATGTCTGTGACATCACATGACTAATGGAATCATAAACAGAGTCTTATAGACATATGCTAATATGCTACCTCACCGACTTACAGTGGATAAGCCGCCCAGCAGTCTGGCTATTCAACACCAATGGAAGAACCCACTACCAACCAATAATCAATAACTAGCCACCCTGTAGACTGGCTATTCCACATGGGTTAGCATGTATAGCCCAACCAATCCAGGAGTGGGTAACGTAGTGACCGACCAATCCAGGAGCGGTACCATCCACGAGATGATGGAATGCCTATGACACAGAATAAGAAACTCTAGAAAACAATTTCATTTACTAGCTACTCTAATGGATCCATATAACTACTAAGCCCACTCAATAGTGAGAAAACCAACCAGGGTAATGGACATACTTCTCAATAACACCCACCAAAATACAGAACCATATCTATAACCAAATCCGCCCATGTGGTAAACAATAAATCAAGCACCAGCCTTGTCACACCAGTGACCCAAAACCAAAAAAGAATCCGCCAAGTCATATGTCCAAAACTCCAGGTTTCAACGAGCCAATATGTCCCGAATGTGTATTGACTCCATCGATGCACAAAATACCTTCATATCACCCAAATACATGTGTATGAACTCACAAAACCAACTTTGGTTAAAAGTAAATTCTTTTGGAACAATAGAATCAAGTAAAAGTGCCTCTTTAGAAACATCTACCCAAAATCTTTATAAAATTGAATTTTAAACATCCGCCAGTGCAAAAACTTCCCAAATACCCCAATCTTGATGGTACATAGGTTAAAATTGGATAGAACCACTTCCTTAGTGAAAACTAGGTTGAAAAGACAAGTTTTCCAAAATTAGACAAACTGGTCGCTCAAGCGGCCAAGGGCGCTCAATCGGCCTTACAAAATAGGTTAATTCAGGGTAGGTCACTTGAGTGACTGTTCTAGTGGCAGTTCAATCTTGGTAAAATTGCTCTCGGGTTTTGAATATATACATAGGGCGCTCGAGCGACTACTCAGGCGGTCCGATACGTGAAAAATCCGTAACTTTGCGAAATTCCATAAAAATTCCACAACTCAATTTTCAATGCATCAAAACCATTCTAAATCATTCTAAAATACTTTATAAACATGCTAGAACAATTCCCAACAAATAAAACATCATAAATAACAAAAACAACGCATCAAAACACTGAATAACCATGAATATAGTCTAAACACGAATTTGGATTTTATGCAAGTGTCAAGGGACTACTTACTCAATATATTAATTTGGCTAATTGGAAAATGACTAAGATACCCTTTCCTTGAAATTCCATCTTTAACCTTTGGATCTTTTTCCAAAAATTCTCCTCTTTATTCCTCACATCAATCTTAACCATATAATGCACTTGGATTAATATCTATCTTCTCCAACATTCATATGTAAGCCACTATCCCAATTTATCTAAATCAACCTTGCTCTTTCCTATTTAAATGAAGCCACTATTTAAATTCCTAATTCTCAAAATTATTGTTTATTTATTTAGTTACTAATATCTCTTTGGATCATAATATTATTCTTCCAATACCTAAATTAAATCTTAACTTCTCAATATTTAGGCTTATTTAATTTACTTTATTTTAGAAAAATCCTGGATTTTAAATTTACGAGTAACCCGAGTAATCCAAATCCAACATATATACTGATAAAGGAAAAAAATATCAACAATCACTGCATAACCAAAAATTCATAACGTGTAATCATTAGAAATAAGTCCACGGTGGACTCATGAAATAAGACTGCCCCTAGCTAGGTAATGTCGAAGTCCACTATGCCACATCTCGGCTTAGGTGTGAAGCTGAGTACACGATCATCGTCTTATTGTGGGAGAACCCATCCAGTATAGTGATGAGTTGGCATGTACTAATCCAGTCATAGTCCGAGTACACGATAAAATGAGGGATAGCCGCAGCCAACCGAGTACACGATCAAGCCTCACCGAGTACACAGTGAAAATGCGTGCATGAACAACGCATTACAACTAGTAAAGAAACAATCTATTCCACTACCTAGCTCTTAACTTGACAAATGTGCATCCACACCGAGCTATGCCAACTAGACTCGAGCTAAAGCAAAAACAGTAATTTCATTAATATCCACTTGTTCCAAACTCAAACACATCATCCCGAGTACACGGGTCATCTCTAAGTACACAGAGGAAACAACATCCCAAGTACATGGGCATCCCCGAGTACACGGAGGTAAGATGACCATCAATCCATCAAAAATCCCAAAAACATCATTCAAGTACATGGTGAAAACCAAATAATCACATTTATCCAAAATAATCTTATTTCAAGTTCTTTTTCAAAGTTTTGCATAAAATTCCCTTTTTATAGACCAAAAGTTTGTAAAGCTATTAAGTTTTGGTTAAACCGGAAATTCTGAAATTAAAACAGAACCTTAATTCCCTTATTGAATTAAATCTGGTATTATATGATTCATGCCCAAACAGTAGCTCCTACATATGTTTTATACTCCAAACATCTTTATTTATATAAAGCCTTGAAGCTTACCTTCAACTATCCTATTTATTTTTACATTCCCTATTTATGCACTTACCCCAACACCCCATATTTACTCCACTCCTGTTTGGTTATCTCTAACTAACCCTCAAAGTGATTTCCCAAGTTCAAGTTGCAAGGCAAAAAGTATATGTGCTAGAGAAATTTACAACACCTAGGAATTTCCTATAACATTTCTCTAACGGGTTTTAGATTTTAACACTTGGCATAACCTCAGTTTCCCAACACTTATATGTCCTTCAAGAGTTAAGTCTTTAATTGGAATTAATAACCACCATACAATCTAAAATAAAAGAGTGCTGGCGCCGACCCTGGAGGAGTAGGCGCCACCCAACACATACTACATTTCATCAACCATGATCTTAAATTCCAACCTAGCACTTTTGGTATTCAAGGCACTACATAACTCATTTAATTTTTGTCACTGGTTGACCTCTAATTAGAACCCAAGTAGCTCAAAACGTAACTTTAAAGGACTGTTAATGAAATAACAGCAACCCTTGACATCACTCAGCGCCAAGTCCACTCTCACCTATACCATGCTTCCTATACTTCTTAATACCAGAAATACCTAGATTTGCTCTCACTCAAGATCCCTAAGACCTTCTCCAACCTGACTCATTAAAGTGTAATTAACTAGATAATCTGAAACAGCCACAACCATACTGAAATGGAGCTGACGCTGACCTCTGATGAGGTTGGCAGCACCCAGCGCCCACTCCAGTTTCCCATGCACACAATATTTTAAACAAAGATTCCTCTTATAGCACTACACGAACTTAGAAGAATGGTCTAACTAGCAATATGGAAATCCATATATATAAAATATAGCTTAATGCTTTGCAGCCATTGCTGTAAAGTGAAGCTGGCGCTAACCTCTAATGAGGTTAGCGCCAGGTATCAATGCCAAGCGCTAGGTATCACACGGCCAAAACCAGGTGTTGATCACGAACCAGATTACCAGTAAAGAAAACTACCTTGCATTCAGACCATATCTAGGATAATTTAGACTCTTCCAATGGCCTTTTTATCATGCTTCAAGTATGATTAGATTAGCAACAATTTTTGCCTAAAATTAGCCGCTCAAGCTCTTCTCCCCAACTGAATTTTTCCTTCAGCAACCTCAAATTAAATCCAACATGTATTAACGAAATTTCCCTTATTATTGCAAGTTTATCAACATATAAATCATACATTCCACCAGCAACATGCCTAGGGAATATATGTAAGAATTTATATTCAGTTCGTATCTAAGCACCAACTTCAACAAAACAGAGATCGACTGTTTGTGTAAAACCCCGATTTTTCTACATGATTTTTTTTATTGGAAAAATATACTTAATAAGCTGTGTGTATGTAGGGAAACTCGGTTGTCGAGAATGCACCAAATCGTGGGTTTTCAAAACTCGTCGAGTGGCAAAGTATGTATAGTAAGTATAAATACTTAAGGTAGTTGCTTCATAGGTTTCCGTTTTCGCACATTGAGAAGGAAAGGGATCACGGCTATTGTTTTAGGGTTTTGGGAGAGGAGCCGACTTGTGGGTTCTCCTTGTCGCTAAGAGAAGTTCAGAAGATCATCCTTGTGAAGAGAGTTCATGTAAAACCCCGAATTTTCCCAAATATTAAAATAAAATAATAATTAATATTTTTTAGGATTATTATGGATGGAAATAATATCTTATTGTAGGTGATATTATAATTAGTGGGGATCAGGAGTTTGGTGTAGATTAGACCATTGGATCGTAAGTCATCGCGGTAAGATTAAAATTTTAAAATAGTTCTATTTTGATTGGGCGAGTGCATTGTGTTTGATGCAAGTGTGTTGCGTGGAATCATATATATAAATAAGTATGGTATTAGCCCTAACAGAGACGCTGGGAATACTTTGTGTATTCGTTTGGTATTCAACAACCGCAAGACCAAAGAGCGACTGGGAACGACCGAAAGAAGAAGAGAAGAAGAAGAAGAAGAAGAAGAAGGGAGAGAGAGAAAGGCTTGAGTTTTCATCTCCTGAGCATTGCTTGGTGTCTATGTTAGTCGTTGTTCGGAGGAGAAAGAGTGAAACGCACGAACAGAGGTAGGTAGCACCGATTTTCGTTTCATTTTGTGTTCTGGAGGTTAATCGATTGTGTTGCATGTTTTAGTGTTGTATATACATGTATTTAGCTTGATATCAATCATATAATTATGTTAGAATCATCCTGGACATGAAAAATCAGATTTTTAAACATTGTATCTTCGTTTTTGGGAGACCACCTACCTCTCTGCGCTCGGCGATCCTCCGCGATCCTAGGCGCTCGTTGAAAAATTGAGACCGCCCAAGACCGCTGGAAGACGTATCGCAGGCGCTCTATTTTACACTACCGCCGACCGTTGACCGCCTAGGCGATCCTGAGCGATCCTAGGCGCTCTGGCCAGAAAATGTGATTTTGACAGTTTTTCATCCCCTTTTCTTCTCCAACCCTTTTCCAAATAACCTGAGCCTCCTACACAGCACCCTTATTTACCTTAAAGACATTTAAGTAAATGTCCTGTGTATTTATTGCTCCATTTACTTAAGTCTTTACATGTAAATAAGGTTTTACCCTCCCATTTGGAACCAATAAAAATACTTCCAAGGTCTAATTCCCAACCAATAAAAAGTCAACTTTCCAGTTCATGCCTAAATTTTCAGTTTTCCCGGTTTTGATCAAAAAGCCCGTTTTGGGTTTGATACCCAGATGAGTGATTCAGGAGCCCATAAAATTCTAGGAGATGTGTTTACCCTTCAATAGACTACAACCAAAATTTAAGCCCAAAACTCCTTGTAGATTTGTCTAGAAAAATTATATACCAAAGGTCAGCGTTTTAACCAGACTTAGAATATTTTTGGGGTCCGAAAATTTTTATTTCAGAATCGATTGATTTTTGGTATGGTGACCTTATTAGGGATCCTAAGACTATTCCACTCAATCAAAATGTATTTTGAGAACTTTATGACATTCTTAGTCCCAAATCATTATAAAATAGGATATTTGATTTCCACCATTTGTAACACTTCTCTAAGATTATTCTTAAGGTGTCTTTGAAGGCCAATTACAATAAAAAGTTCATATTAGATATTTAACCACCTTGTTCTATGATTTAGTACAATTTGGGGTTTAAAGAGGATCAAATTCACTTGAAATGATTACAAGGATTCTATATAGGTAATTTCCTCTTCAAAATATAATTGGACCGTGGACTGAATGCCATGATGGCTATAAGAGATTGTACCATCTACGGATGAGATATGAGACCACCTACGGGTGAGATGTGTAACTCCTGCGGGAGAGACCTCTTGTGAGGGAGATGTATTCATGATGTGATTGCATCCCACAAGGGAGATGTATATGTGACCACCTGCGGGTGAGATGAGACCTCCTGTTGGGGGAGATGTGATCCTGATTGGATTGCATCCCACAGGAGAGATATGTGACCACCTGCGAGTGAGATGAGACCTCCTGTTGGGGGAGATGTGATCCTGATTGGATTGCATCCCACAGGGGAGATATGTGACCACCTGCGGGTGAGATGAGACCTCATGTTGGGGGAGATGTGATCCTGATTGGATTGCATCCCACAGGGGAGATATGTGACCACCTGCGGGTGAGATGTGACCTCCTGTTGGGGGAGATGTGATCCTGATTGGATTGCATCCCACATGGGAGATATGTGACCTCTTGCGGGATAGATGTGACCTCTTGTGGGGGAGATGTAATCACGATGTGATTGCATCCCACAAGGGAGATATATGTGATTACCACCTGTGGGTGAGATGTGATGACTCCTGCGGGAGAGACCTCATGTAGGGTAGATGTGATTACTGCGTGATTGCATCCTACATGGGAGAATGTTGTTATCAGATTGAGATTTACTATTAATTATGAATGACATGATCTACATTTGAATCAGAATATTTTGATTAAACGGTTTAGCGGTGACTTGATTTGATTGACTCTAAAATAGAATATAAATGAGCCATGAATTAATTATAGAATTATTGTAGGAAAACAATACTTACAGTGAATTGGAAAATCCTTTAGATGAGATTTATAATACGTTGCCTTTCTAATTGAAACGAAGGTCACATAATAAACTCTCTTTATCTCAAGCACTGAATAAATGTTGGTTTCGTATGGTGATTACTCGTTCTTATTATTGACCGTGACTACCCGATTGTTTTATCGTGCATGAATGATTACTTTTATATATATAAACTGTTTCTAGCATGCATGTGTTACCTACTGAGATAGTTGTATCTCACCTTACTTCCTTAACTTATTTTTCAGCTGTTCCACGTGAGAGCGTCCTTGGGGTTGACTCGAGGGGAAGTTGTAGATTACTGAGTTGAGGATCTTTCTTATTTAGTTTAGATCTTTCTATTAGAGGTTGATATAGATGTAACTTGATAGATAGTTTATGATTTAATTGAATATGAGAGAAAGTGTGTTAGAAAACCCCTTTACCAGATTTATGAATTTATATTGATGAGTTAGTTTGATGGTTATAGTTAGCTACTCATATTGATGAAATTAATGTTTTAATTTTCCGCACTCTGATAATTAATGGAATTTGTTGAATTTAAATGTTTGGTAATTAGTAGCTTTGGGCCCAGTATCACTTCGGATTCGGGTTTGGTGCTTGTTTTGCATAGACCCGGGTTCGGGGCGTTACAGATGGTATCAGAGCAAATAGATCCTAATCTTAGGTAGCCAGCCATAGGGGGATGGGATTGTGAGTACGCTAGATAGAACCCCTAGAAATATTTGATCCTAACAAATGGAATTGTATTTTGCAGATGACTGGTAGAGGGAGACGCGCACGAGCAGATGTTACCGAGGAGAGAGTTGATGTTGGAGATCAGCAGTATGATGCTCCACCGCCACCACCTGGAGGAGATGTTTGGGCCATAGTAGGCACCTTGGCTGAGCTTCTCGCCAAGGAGAGGGAAGAAAGGTTAAGTCAGAATGGGAATGGTAACGAAGGTAATGGGCACGGAGATGCACCTAGACACGCTGGTGAGATTCAGACGGTGGAGACTTGGAGCAATTCTGTAAAATGGATCCTCCGATCTTTAGTTGATTGCTAGATCCGATGGAAGCCGAGAGATGGATTATGAGGGTTGAATGGATATTCGAGGCTATGGGTTGCCCAGATGACAGGAGGGTGAGATTGGCATCATTTCTATTTGAGGGGGAGGCAGCTCATTGGTGGAGAGCTGTGAAGAGACAGGATCCCCAAGCAGTCCGCATGTCATGGGATAGTTTTGTTGATAGGTTCTATGGGCAGTACTTCTCTGATGAGATTCGCTTGTAGAAGGAGTGAGAGTTTCTGGATATATCTCAAGGGGAGCAGACAGTGGCTCAATATGCAGCATGGTTTGTTGAGTTGTTAAGGTTTGCACCTCACATAGTGCAAGATGAAGGGTGGAAGACTCAGCATTTTGAGAGGGGACTGAGGTCAGAAATTAGGAGTATGTTGACGGTCTTTGTCTTCACGGAGTACAATGATATAGTGTGAAAGGCTACTAGAGCAGAAGGGGATATAAATTCGAGGAACAAATTAGATTTGGTGAAACCCCATCCAATTGGAACCGAAAACTTTCCGAGGTCAGGATATGAGATGAGGAAGCATATAAGTGGAAAGAAAAAACAGCACAGTGATTGGAATGATCAACAAGGAAGTGAAGACAGGAAGACTAATGGAAATTTTAGTAAATGTGATCTATTTCATTTGCCAGGTCCATGTTATGCGCCTCCGGGAGCTTGTTTCAGATGCCGACAACCTGGGCATAAGATTTTCGAATGTCCACACCCAGCTATGTATCAGAGGTTGCCAGTTAGAGAATCTTAAACAGAAGGTGAGTTCCTTATTTCCTTATTTTACTTGTTTTCATATTACTGCTTGTTAGTAAATGGAATGTAATGAATATATATAATCTATGTAATTCTTAGTCTGGATTTATTCAAGAATGGAACAATGGGAAGTAAGATCTAGGGAATCTTTGTAATCCAAATAAATTCTAATAATTTTTCTAGTAACTTAATTATTCTAACATCTTTATAAAGACCTGATTAAGGTATAGAAATTATAAAAATTTAATTTGGTAAATGACCAATTAGTTGGAAGTCCTAATGATAGGTGGGAGTCTGAAAAGGACTAAATTGAAGGTAACAGCAATAGGAATAATACTAGCTTGTATTTGTGGATTAGGATTACCTTCTAAATTATATTTTAGGTTTACAGAATGTGTTGTAAATTAAAGATACAGAAAATTGGATTAGTGGTTCTCTTAGGTATTAATATAGGAACTTGGATTATAATAAGGGGATTAATAAGGAATTTAATGGTAGAATTTAGAGATGAATGTTCTACATGTTTGAAGGATTATGAGCCACTTGTATTGAGTCATACTTGGGTAGTGCAAGGCATCGGCCAATGCTAAACACATGTTCAAATATTAAACTTGATGCAAGTGGGGTAGTGTAACTACTATATATATAGACATATGTGTGTGAAAGATGTTTTGTAATGTATTATCTTTGATTTAAGTTAAGTTAGAAGGGAGCCACGTAATTTTCTCATCAACCTTCATATAGACGCGTATATATGTAAAGGATTGATGGTACTGAAATTATGAAACTCTCTTCTAAATTATTTTATGGTTATAAATAGTTAGGTGTTTGATAGTAGTAAATATAAGCGCAACAGAAGCGTAGTGGATATAAGGAGATGAGGATGTTGAAATTTCGAGGTCAAAATTTATTTGTTAGGTGGGTAGGATGTAAAACCCCGAATTTTCCCAAATATTAAAATAAAATAATAATTAATATTTTTGAGGATTATTATGGATGGAAATAATATCTTATTGTAGGTGATATTATAATTAGTGGGTATTAGGAGTTTGGCGTAGATTAGACCACTGGATCGTAAGTCATCGCGGTAAGATTAAAATTTTAAAATAGTTGTATTTTGATTGGGCGAGTGCGTTGTGTTTGATGCAAGTGTGTTGCGTGGAATCATATATATAAATAAGTATGGTATTAGCCCTAACAGAGACGCTGGGAATACTTTGTGTATTCGTTTGGTATTCAACAACCGCAAGACCAAAGAGAGACTGGGAACGACCGAAAGAAGAAGAGAAGAAGAAGAAGAAGAAGAAGAAGGGAGAGAAAGGCTTGAGTTTTCATCTCCTGAGCATTTCTTGGCGTCTGTGTTAGTCGTTGTTCGGAGGAGAAAGAGTGAAACGCACGAATAGAGGTAGGTAGCACCGATTTTCGTTTCGTTTTGTGTTCTGGAGGTTAATCGATTGTTTTGCATGTTTTAGTGTTGTATATACATGTATTTAGCTTGATATCAATCATATAATTATGTTAGAATCATCCTAGACATGAAAAATCAGACTTTTAAACATTGTATCTTCGTTCTTGGGAGACCGCCTACCTCTCTGCGCTCGGCGATCCTCCGCGATCCTAGGCGCTCGTTGAAAAATTGAGACCGCCCGAGACCACTGGAAGACGTACCGCAAGCGCTCTATTTTACACTACCGCCGACCGTTGACCGCCTAGGCGATCCTGAGCGATCCTAGGCGCTCTGGCCAGAAAATGTGATTTTGACAGTTTTTCATCCCCTTTTCTTCTCCAACCCTTTTCCAAATAACCTGAGCCTCCTACACAGCACCCTTATTTACCTTAAAGACATTTAAGTAAATGTCCTGTGTATTTATTGCTCCATTTACTTAAGTCTTTACATGTAAATAAGGTTTTACCCTCCCATTTGGAACCAATAAAAATACTTCCAAGGTCTAATTCCCAACCAATAAAAAGTCAACTTTCCAGTTCATGCCTAAATTTTCAGTTTTCCCGGTTTTGATCAAAAAGCCCGTTTTGGGTTTGATACCCAGATGAGTGATTCAGGAGCCCATAAAATTCTAGGAGATGTGTTTACCCTTCAATAGACTACAACCAAAATTTAAGCCCAAAACTCCTTGTAGATTTGTCTAGAAAAATTATATACCAAAGGTCAGCGTTTTAACCAGACTTAGAATATTTTTGGGGTCGAAAACTTTTTATTTCAGAATCGATTGATTTTTGGTATGGTGACCTTATTAGGGATCCTAAGACTATTCCACTCATACAAAATATATTTTGAGAACTTTATGACATTCTTAGTCCCAAATCATTATAAAATAGGATATTTGATTTCCACCATTTGTAACACTTCTCTAAGATTATTCTTAAGGTGTCTTTGAAGGCCAATTACAATAAAAAGTTCATATTAGATATTTAACCACCTTGTTCTATGATTTAGTACAATTTGGGGTTTAAAGAGGATCAAATTCACTTGAAATGATTACAAGGATTCTATATAGGTAATTTCCTCTTCAAAATATAATTGGACCGTGGACTGAATGCCATGATGGCTATAAGAGATTGTACCATCTACGGATGAGATATGAGACCACCTACGGGTGAGATGTGTAACTCCTGCGGGAGAGACCTCTTGTGAGGGAGATGTATTCATGATGTGATTGCATCCCACAAGGGAGATGTATATGTGACCACCTGCGGGTGAGATGAGACCTCCTGTTGGGGGAGATGTGATCCTGATTGGATTGCATCCCACAGGGGAGATATGTGACCACCTGCGGGTGAGATGAGACCTCCTGTCGGGGGAGATGTGATCCTGATTGGATTGCATCCCACAGGGGAGATATGTGACCTCCTGCGGGAGAGATGTGACCTCTTGTGGGGGAGATGTAATCACGATGTCATTGCATCCCACAAGGGAGATATATGTGATTACCACCTGTGGGTGAGATGTGATGACTCCTGCGGGAGAGACCTCATGTTGGGTAGATGTGATTACTGCGTGATTGCATCCTACATGGGAGAATGTTGTTATTAGATTGAGATTTACTATTAATTATGAATGACATGATCTACATTTGAATCAGAATAGTTTGATTAAACAGTTTAGCGGTGACTTGATTTGATTGACTCTAAAATAGAATATAAATGAGCCATGAATTAATTATAGAATTATTGTAGGAAAACAATACTTACAGTGAATTGGAAAATCCTTTAGATGAGATTTATAATACATTGCCTTTCTAATTGAAACGAAGGTTACATAATAAACTCTCTTTATCTCAAGCACTGAATAAATGTTGGTTTCGTATGGTGATTACTCGTTCTTATTATCGACCGTGACTACCCGATTGTTTTATCGTGCATGAATGATTACTTTTATATATATAAACTGTTTCTAGCATGCATGTGTTACCTACTGAGATAGTTGTATCTCACTCTAGCGCCAACGGGTTTAGTCAGCGCGAGAATGAGTTTTAGTTATCACTGAGCACGCGCTCATCTCGCGCTAAGGGTTTTAGTTAGCGCGAGAGCGATTCTTAGTTATCGCCGAGTTCGCGCTATTCTCTCGCCAAGCATATTTAGTTAGTGTGAAGTGTTCTTGTATAACCGAGTTCACGCTGACCTCGCACCAAGTGCCAGAGGTCAACGCACCCCTAAGACTTTGCCGAAATGTGTGTTAAAGCCAGATTTTGATATTTTGAGGTTTCAATCACTTAGCCAATGACTTGTTTAGGATCTTAGAAATACTTTTATCTATTCAAAGCACCCTGAGATTATTAAGTTGAATTATTGGTAATTATTAGGAGTTTCCGAAGTAAATTTTAAGGGATATTGGTAGGTTATGTTACTGTTCTTGACACTAGGGATTCATGATTTAGTTCTCTCTTTTGTTATACATTGTTCTTGATTGAGAATTTATTTAACCTGGTTTTACTTGATTGACAGTTCTGAAATGTATTTGTAAAGTTTATCTTGGTGTGAGTAAATGGGTTTTATTACCAATGGTTTTTTTGTTCTGGAATTGGAGAAATTACTAAAAGTACATGAGGTATTGTTCTGGTCCGGAGTGACCTGTGGTGAGTTGTTTTAGTTTAGCTTGTCCTGGATCCATGCTTAAGCTTAGTAATGTGATGGTATTGTTGTTTGGTGTAATTGCATGGTCTTGTGTGTTGCCACGACCGGTGTAGAGCAGCCAGAAACCCTGGGTAGGCCTGGTTGTCAATGCCGAAACCCGGGGAGTAGGCCGGCATTGGGTGACGAAACCCTGAGTAGGCCGTTATTTCAGAGTTCTGAAACACTGAGTAGGCCAGAACTGTGTACATGGAGGTGTGGAGTGTCTACTTGGCATGTTAATTATTCAACTTAACAATAGTCATGACATTGACCATTCGATGTGTTGTCGGTATTGAATTGAAATATGATTGGATAATAATGTGGGTTTTGGATTTAAACTTGGAATTTGTCTTGGTTGCTTTAATCATACTGATTATTTATCGATGCATAATTAGAACTGTTGTTAACTATTTTCTGCATGCATATGCTACTCGCTGAGACATTTCTATCTCACTCTTTTGTTTTTGTTTTGTTTTCATATACTCGAGGTGAGGCGACTACTGGGGTAGATCCGACTGAGATATATAAAGAGGAAGATTACTATTACATTCCATAGACTTGTAGGTTATTTTGAATTAGACTTTTGATTTATTTAAATGTTGGAAGTGTAATAAAGTAGTTCGAGGTTGAATCATTTGATTTTAATAAAGCTGAATATTGAACTTTTAGATAATAAATGTTTGCGCACTCTGATATGGTTTAGTTTAGGTGATTATCCAGTAATCACAATTAATAAAGATCCTTACCTAACACTCCGTGAGATGTGTTATACCTTTATTGAACAACACGGATCCGGGGCATTACAGAGATGGTTTCAGAGACCTAAAGCTGGAATTAGAAGTTCCTAGGTAGTATGACCTTAGGAAACCCTGGGGGAACATTGTGTGTATGCTAGATAGAACCCTGAGGATTAGAAGAGAGTTCCTAACTAATGTGGTGTTTTATGTTTACAGGTATACATGGCTGGTAGAGGCAGACGAACGAGGGTCGTAGAATATCCAGAGGAGGATATGTCGCAGGAGCAGCCACCTGCACCACCACGATTTTCTCCTGTAACACCCCGGATCCGTGTTGTTCAATAAAGATATAACACGTCTCATGGAGGTTAGGCAAGGATCGTTAATCAATTTATGATCGCTGGATAATCATATAGCTATAACCTGACAGAGTGCACATTTCCATTTATGCAAAATTGTAACATTTAAACTGAACTAGAATCGTATGGTTCAACCCCCATTAAACTTTAATACATCTCAATTTATTCAAGTTCTCAAATTCAGAACAGATAACCTACTAGTCTAAGGAAGGTAATAGTAATCCTCCTCCCTATAAGCCTCAGCAGGATCTACCCCAGAAATCGCCTCACCACGAGTATCTGAAAAACAAACAAGACAAACAACGGAGTGAGATACGAATATCTCAGCGAGTAGCACATGCATGCAGAAATAGTTGATCACAATTTAAACTATGCATCGACAAACGCTGGATACGGTTAAACAATCAACATCAATTCTCAAATCGAAATTCAAGACTAGTTCTAATCAAACAAATCACATCTCAGTTAAGTACGGTAACACATCGATTGGTCAATGTCAGGACTATCGTTTAGTTGATAAATTAAACATGCCAAGTAGACACTCCACACCTCCATGTACACAGTTCCGGCCTACTCAGGGTTTCGGATACTCTGAAATGACGGCCTACTCAGGGTTTCGTCATCCAATGCAGGCCTACTCCCCGGGTTTCTGCATTGACAACCAGGCCTACTCAGGGTTTCTGGCTGCTCTACACCGGTCGTGGCAACACACAAGGCCATGCAATTCCAACAACCAACAATAACATCACATTACTAAGCTTAAACATCTGGATCCAGGACAAGCTAGACCAAAAAAGTAAAACATCGTATAATCTCAATACCAATATCAAAGAAAAACCATTCATTTCACATCATGTAAAACCCATCACAGTTCATCACCTGTCCCTCTGGACCAAGCAGTATCTCAAGTACTTTCAGCATTTTCTCATTTTCGTAACACATGCCATTCGGAAACAAAACTCAATTCATTCATACCAAGGAAATCCTCACAACACATTTACAGTTTCCAAACACGTGAAACCAGAATAGAATAACTCCTCAATCAAAACAGTGTATAAAACAGAGTGAATGTAACTGGTAACTCTTAGTGGTTTGGCATCCGGCACAATACTCATAAATAACCTAAATTCAACTTGGAAACTTTTAAGAAGTTAACTAAATTTTCCACTAATAATTTCATAGGCAAAGTAGATCCCAAAGTTCCCAAACAAGTGAATAGTGAAGTGGTTTAACCCCTAAGACACCCAATTACTCTTGGCTAATTCAGATTTCCATTTCAGTAAGTAAAATAGGGTAGGCGCTCACTTCCTGAGGTGGGCGCCAGGTGGACGTCGGTCGGCGGTAAGAAAATTAGGGTAAAAGGTTGCTTCCGCTCACTCGACGCTAGGTGAGCGCGAGATAGGCGTGAGCTGAGCGCCAGGTTCGCGCGAGACGAGCGGCCGGTTTTCGGGTGCACGCGAGCTGAGCGCCAGGTTCGCGCGAGCTCGGCGGTAAGTCGAATTTTAACGGGGCGTCTAGCTAAGAGGTGAGCGGCAGTGGGCGCCGGGTTCGCGGATACCCCCTGCGATTTCCAGTTCTCTGTAAATTCGAGATCTATATCTCTGGCTGGTTTGTTTCGGTCTGTTATTGCTCCAATACCCTCCTAGTACTCCCAGAAGACTTCCCAAACATATTTGGATTTAATCTAACTACATTTAATTTCAAGATAAATTTCGGTCTCCGACTCTGTTTTAGGTCATTCCAGAAAACCAGAAGAAAACTAGAAAACTCATACATCACTTAAAATACAAACCATGCATAAGAATAAGCCCACGAAAACATCAAACACAAAACCCAGTTGTAAATCAGTGCTACTCACCTGAATGCTGAATGCGCTTATTCCCGAATATATCAAAACCTCGGCCGATCACCACTCTGGCCATGCACGCGAATACAGAACCTACCCAACAATTCGTCTCGAGCAGAGAGAAAGAACCCACTCAACTCCAACTCCGAAACCCTCCTCTTAGCCCTTGCGATACTTGTTCTTCACGAGCACAGAACCCTAGTCGCCACACTCTCCAGCCGATTCTCCTGAGCTCCTGAGTATTAGACTAACAACAATATTTCCGTAAGTACATACGCGTATTTCCTTTAAACCCAAAACCCTACTTTCCCTATTTGTACATTTACCTTGCGAGATACATACGCCGCTCGATCAACCCTTTTAACCCCTTGATCCTATGCATGCTCGCCCACCGGAAACACTACATGTTCCGCATCCACTTACGTTAATAAGCACACAACTATACTTTAATAATAATAATGATAATAATACGATTTTTCAGAAAAATGGCTATATAACGCCTGTACATACGAGTATGGGCTAAGCCCTCAAACCACAAAATCACCTGATAAACACAGTTATATATATAAGAATAAATAAATAAACAAACAATAAAACTTACCAAAAATCAGGGTCTTACATCTCCACCGCCAGTGGAGGATATTTGGGCTGCTGTTGGCTCACTTACACACCTCCTTGCGATGGAAAGGGAGGAGATGAGTCAAACTGGGAATGGAAATGGCCATCGGAATGGTCATAGAGCTACAGTGGATCAGCAGCGGATGGGAGAAGAGTTGTCCTTGAGGGACATCGACCAATTCAGGAAGTTGACAGCCCCGCCTTTTCATGGAGTTCCAGATCCGTTGGAGGCGGAAAGTTGGGTGGCCAGGGTTGAGCGCATGTTGACACTATGGACTGTTCGGAGGACCGGAAGGTGAGGTTGGCTACCTTTACCTTAGAGGGCGAGGCTCAACACTGGTGGCAGTCATTGCGGAGGCGGGTTGTAGAGGGGATGTAGATGACTTGGGACCGATTTAGGCAGGTCTTCTACGAGCAGTACTTCTATGTAGAGGTGAGGTTGTAGAAGGAGAGAGAGTTCATGGACATCTCTTAGGGCTCACTGACCGTGGCGCAGTACGAGGCCCGGTTCGCAGTTCTTTCTCGATTTGCTCACCATTTCATACACGATGAGCAGAGACGTACTCAGCATTTCGAGAGAGGGTTGAGGGTAGATATTAGGCACATGGTCTCAGTGTTGATCTTCACTGAGTATTCTGATTTGGTGGGGAGAGCACTGCGTGTTGAGAGAGAGATTCGAGACTTGGGGGCTGAGTAGAGCAAGGTGAGAGTGCAACCGAGTGTTGCAGAGCCACGGAGGGTCCCGGATAGGGACAAGAGGCCAAGGATCGATTATGGACCGAGGGATAGGAGAGGTTCTGGAGGTTGCTTTAGTTGCGGTCGATTCCACATCCCAGGTCCTTGTGTGTCACCGCCAGGTGCATGTTTTAGGTGTGGCCAGCATGGTCATCGGGTTGCAGAGTGCCCACACCCTATACTTATCACTTACTCAAGCCAACCTTTACTGCACCCACAGATACCCGATCGGCCGAGGCTTCTAGATTTCAGTATCCTAGACCAGCACCAGCGCTACCAGCACCACCGAGGATTTAGGGTCAAGGAAGTGGTGGATATCAGGGTAGACAGGCCCCAAAAAGATAGCAGGCACCACCCCCACGCCCTCGGCAGACTACGGTGTATGTAGTAGCAGCTTAGGAGGATGAGCCAGAGGAGGTACGTATTGAGGAGGCTCGTGAGGAGGAGCCAGATGCACCACAACTGGTTGGAGGTATTCTTTTCATACATGGTAGATCAGCTATATGCTTGTTTGATTCGGGTGCTTCTAGATCTTTTATTACTCATTGTGCATGTTGTATTGGTCTGATCCCTGCCACACTTGAGTCCGAGTTACTTGTACACACACCATTGGGGGAGGCCACTAGAATACAGACCATATTTAGAGATTTCATGATCAGGTTGGGTTCACTGGAGTTGCCAGGAGACTTGGTGGAGTTGAAATTTGGAGAGTTTGATGTAATCTTAGGCATTGATTGGCTGTTTAGGCATCATGTGAACATAGACTGCCATAGGAGTACCATTATGATGCGTCAGTCAGATCAGCCTATATACGGTTTCCGTTATGAGGGATTGAGTACACGGATCAGTTTTGTAATGCCCCGAACCCGGGTCAGTGCAAACCGGCACCCGACCCGAACCCGGTTCGCTACTGTAACAACCCGAATTTAGTTCAACAACCAAATCCGAGGTGTTACTGGCCCATATCAATTACAACATCAATAACATACCAGACCAAAGAAAACAAATCCAATCCATATATTAAACTATCAGAGTTGCGGAAACAAGTATGTGCGGAAGTGTAGATCAAAATCCTCAAATAAGCATAAAGCTTGACCATCAGTCAGTAATATCAAAGTCTGGTAAAATGAACGGGTCACTATCTCTCTCTCTCATCTCTCTCATACATCAATCCATATAAATGATAATAAACCAATCAAAATGCTAAATCTATAACATCAATCTACCTCAGATGAGATCTGGATAATAATAATCCTCCGGCGAATACTCGGCTATCTCTCCCTGGAAGTCTAAGAGATCCCCCTCTCGCGTATCAGCTGAAAAAAGTGGAATAGAAGTAGGGTGAGATACGAATATCTCAGTAGGTAACACATGCATGATTAAACAGTTAATATAAGCAAATTAACATTTCATGCACGATTAAGCAACATCGATAAATCAGGCTCGCATAATCATTTATACCATTCATGAACACAAAACAGTTTGATAAACAGTTCTAGAAATGATTTTCAGCAAGTTTTAATATAAGAACTCAATAGCCAAATCAATAGCATAATCCATGCATTGCCAGGATGTACTAAGCAGTCACATCCAACCAATATCCCAATCACATGCATCCCGCACGTGCACAATAAGAATAATAATCATATCAAGTGTTGTGTTTTCAGTGTCATTGTAGGACTCACAAAGTTAGATAAACCTTTTGAGATGATTCTCAACCAATTGCTATACCACCGTGCGACTTAGGAGCGATGCTACTAATGATACTCAAGCCCCATGCAGCGCAGCTTAGACAAGAGCCGTAGTCACCGACTTATTGCACACGTACCCATCAGAGTTGGCATGTACCACCAGCATGCAGCACCAGAATCAATACATGGAGATGGTTGCTTATCCACATGTACAGGGAATCACCAGTGGCTCACCGGGGTGTCCCTCCAGACATAGGACCTTCCCAGACAAACTAACTTGCAAAGGAAGCGCGTCGCATATAGGAGTAACTCAACCCAAATGACATATCCCTCAGCTATCTAGCTACGACTATGGATCCATAACCAGCTATGCCCACTAGACTCCAAAATTCCCTAAAGTATCATATTTCTATAAGGGTTGGTGCCTAGCGGCATATAATGGTTATATCTGTACATTCACTTCATTATTCAGTCATTCGGATTCTGAATTCTCTTTATAATGTCTTATGATTTATAATGCCATTTAGAAGTGTTTAGATAATCAAATGGTAGTTAGGCTTTTCCAAAATCACATTTCTCATTTACCTTCAAAACTTGGCAACTAATGTCCTAAATAACTCCCTAATTTGTTTTTTTGTAAAACAGGGAATTAGATAGTTTATTTTGGTCTTAAAAGACCTTAGTTAATCATTAAAATTGTCTAAAAATAGTTTAGAGTTGAATTAGGTTCGAAAATATGAAAATTGGAAATTCTGCTGAGAGCGCCTGGGATCGCTCAGGATCGCTCCGGGCGGTCATCAGTCGGCGGTAGTGCAAATTCGAGCGCCCACGGTCCGTCGTCCCACGGTCCACGACGTCCTCAAATTTTTAACCAGCGCCTAGGATCGCCGATGAGCGCCTAGCACAGTCGAGGTCGGCGGTCTCACCAAATCGAGCAGAAACAGTTCTAAATCGTGATTTTTCTCGTCTAAACTCATTCTAATGTATTTAACATGCTTAGCTAACTAAATACAACATTACATATCATAGAAACATGCATTGCGATTAAACAAGGGTAAATCCAATTTTAAAACCAAAACGATGTCACCTACCTCTATACGCTGATTTCTCCTCTCTATTCTGAACAATGGCGAAACTCTTGCACTGAGGAACTCCCTGGACGATGAAGGCACACCCAGCCCTTCCTTCTTCTTCTTCTTCTCTTGGTCGTTCGAACAGTTCGTCGCTTGCGGCTTCAATACGAGCGAGAATACACGTATAAGAATTAGGTTAATTCTTTATACTTATATATACCCCCTGATCCTATGCATCTCCCATGCAACTCTTCTATACACCTCGCCCAATTAGAATACATACCTCGATATCTCACGATCGGACAGTCAGATCTGCGTCTAATTCTGGATCTCCGCTAAGTTGATCACCCCCCTACAATATTAAAATGTTTCTATCAATCATAACTCTCGGTAATATTATTTGCTAATTTAATTTATTATTTAAGGAAAATTCGGGGTTTTACAAGTTTGGTAGCTTCCATTGAAGTCGAGGAGGCAGAGTCTAAGGCACCTAGTCTCTCTAGTGTGCCTGTGGCATTGGAGTTTGAGGACGTATTTCCTGAGGATTTGCTGGGATTACCACCATCTAGAAAGCTCGAGTTTAGTATACGACTCTTACGTGGTACAGCGCCTGTGTCCAAACCTCCCTACAGAATGTCATAACCTGAGAATCAAGAGATGAAAAAGCAGTTGGATGAGCTGGAAGCAAAGGGCTTTATTAGACCCAGTGTGTTACTGTGGGGTGCACTAGTCTTGTTTGTTCAGAAGAAGGATGGGTTGATGCGGATGTGTATAGACTATTGCCAGTTGAACCAAGTCACCATTAAGAACAAATATCCGTTACCTCGGATTGACGACTTGTTCGACTAGTTGAGGGGAGTGTCTTGGTTTTCTAAGATCGACCTGAGATCTGGATACCACCAGTTGAGAGTAGCACCTGAGGATATAGAGAAGACGGCTTTCCACACTCGATATGGGCACTACGAGTTTCTGGTTATGCCATTTGGGCTAACTAATGCCCCGGCTGTCTTCATGAACCTGATGAATCGGGTATTCCACACTTACTTGGACAGCTTTCTGGTTGTTTTTATTGACGATATTCTGGTGTACTCTCAAAGTAAAGAGGATCATGTTCAGCACCTTAGGATTGTATTGCAGACATTGAGAGAGCACAGATTGTATGCAAAGTTCAGCAAGTGCCAGTTCTGGTTGAGAGAGGTGAGTTTCTTGGGGCATGTGATTTCTGGAGAAGGAATAGCAGTGGATCCAGCTAAGGTACAGGCTGTTGCAGATTGGCCTAGACCTTCATCTGTGACAGAGATTCGGAGTTTCTTGGGAATGGCTGGGTATTATAGAAGGTTTATAGAAAACTTTTCCAGAGTGGCAACACCTTTATCCAATCTCACTAAGAAGGCAGTGAAGTTTGAATGGGATGACAAGTGTGAGACTAGCTTCCAAGAGTTGAAGGGTAAACTGTCTTCAACTCCAATTCTGATTGTACCTTCAATGAGTGAGGGATTTTCGATCTATTGTGATGCTTCTCGAGTAGGTTTGGGCAATGTTTTGATGCAGCAGAGGCATGTTGTAGCATATGCTTCAAGGTTGCTACGTCCTCATGAGAAGAATTATCCGACACACGATCTGGAGTTAGCAGGGATTGTGTTTGCACTCAAGCTATGGAGGCACTACTTGATGGGAGCCCAATTCGAGATATTCTCAAATCATAAAAGCTTGAGGTATATATTCTCTCAGCGAGAGCTAAATATGAGACAAAGGAGATGGATGGACCTCCTAAAGGATTATGATTTCACTCTTCATTACCACCCTGGCAAGGCAAACATGGTGGCAGACGCTTTGAGCCGTAGGGGTGTTTCTCAGGAGGAGGTGGCCACACTAGCTACTTTCATGGCTAGCTAGTGCACTCTAGTTGATACAGTCGTAGATTGGCCTGGGGAGTTCAGCACTCATGGGCATGGATTGATTATGGCAAGGGTTCAGGCAAAGCCAGAGTTGATTCAGCGTATACGTGAAGGTCAGTTGGTAGATTCCAATTTGATACACATCAAGGGGTTAATGGAGAAGGGTGATGATGCTGCAAAGGATTTTGAGATTTGGGATAGATAGGGCGGACTTGTGTTCTAGATAATGTGGAAGTCAAAGGATTGATATTAGACGAGAGTCACAGGTCCAAATATGCAGTTCACCCGGGTAGTACCAAGATGTACAAGAATCTGAAGCCAGTGTATTGGTGGTCAGGCATGAAGAAGGACATTGCAGAATATGTAGCCAAATGCCTTACATGCCAGCAAGTGAAAGCAGAGCATAGGAGACCTCCAGGTTTGATGCGACCTTTGCCTGTTCCCGAGTGGAAATGGGAACATATATCGATGGATTTTGTGAATGGGCTACCGCCTACAGCTAAGAACCACAATGGTGTATGGGTAATTATTGATAGGCTGACAAAATCAGCTCACTTTTTGCCTTATTAGACCAATCATAATTTAACATCATTGGATGAGCTATATTGTAACGCCCCGGATCCATGTTGTTCAATAAAGATATAACACATCTCACGGAGTGTTAGTTAAGGATCTTTAATCATTTATGATCGCTGGATAATCATCTAACTAAAACATATCAGAGTGCACAAATATACTTTATCTAAGAATTCAATATTTAAAACTTAACTAGGATTCAAATGGTACAGCCCCAATAAACTTTGTTACACCTCAATCATTCAATTCATTCAAAGTTCAAATCAAAATAACCTACAAGTCTAAGGAATGTAATAGTAGTCTTCCTCCCTATAAGTCTCAGTCGGATCTACCCCAATAGTCGCCTTACCTCGAGTATCTGAAAACAAAACAAAAACAACAGAGTGAGATATGAATATCTCAGCGAGTAGCATATGCATGCAAAAATAGTTAACCACAGTTCAAATTATGCATCGATAAACATCCCGTACGATTAAGCAACTAATACAATTTCCAAGTTTAAAAACCAAAACCAATTAATCAGTTCTAATCACATTTCAATTCAATACGGCAACACATCGATTGGTCAATGTCATGACTATTGTTAAATTGATAAATTAAACATGCCAAGTAGACACTCCACACCTCCATGTACACAGTTCCGGCCTACTCAGGGTTTCGGAAACTCTGAAATGACGGCCTACTCAGGGTTTCATCATCCAATGCCGGCCTACTCCCCGGGTTTCGGCATTGACAACCAGGCCTACTCAGACTTTCTGGTTGCTCTACACTGGTCGTGGCAACACACAAGGCCATGCAATTTCAACAACCAACAATAACATTACATTACTAAGCTTAAGCATGGATCCAGGACAAGCTAAACCAAAACAGTAAATCATCGTATAATCTCAATTCCAACATCAAAATAAAACCATATATGCCACATCATGTATAACTCAACACAGTTCACCACATGTCCCTCTTGACCAGTCGATACCTCAAGTACTTTCAGTATTTCCACAAATTCATAACACATGCCAATTTGAAATAAAACTCAGTTACTCACACCAAGAAAATCTTTACAATACATTCAGAATTTTCCAACAAGTAAAACCAGGATTTAATAAATTCTCAACCAAGTACAGTGTATAAAAACAAAGAGGAAACTAACTAGGAACTCCTAGTATTAGGTACCCAGTACATCACCTACAAATAACCTAAAATTTGCCTTGGAAGCCTCTAAGAATTTCCACTAAATTTTTCTCATAGTAATTGAATAGGTAATATTGATTCTAAAGTCCTAAACAAGTGATTGGTTAAGTGTTTGAACCCTCAAATCATCAAAACGCAGTTTGGTTTAGTCAAAAATGCTCTTCGGCAAGATATTGGACCATGCGCTGACCTCCTGTGCTAGGCGCGAGGTCAGCGGATAGGCCGATGGTCGAAAATGGAGTATGCGCCTACTTAAATTCAAGTGAGCGCGAGCTAGGCGCAAAGTGGGCGTGAGTTTAGCGCGAGGTTCGCGCGAAATGCGCGCATAAATTTTAAGTCCACGCGAGCTAAGCGTGAACTGGGCGCAAGCTCGGCGGATAGGAATTATGTACCCTGCGCCCACTACCTGAAGTAGGCGCAAGTGAGCGCCAACTGAGCGGATAGTCACTGAAATTTTTGACTCTCTGTTATTTCTAGATCTACATCTCTGGCTGAACTTTTTCGGTCTGTAACACTTTCTCTAGTCTCCTAATATTCCCAGAACACATTCAAACCAATTTTAAAATTAATCTAAACACATTTTTTATTCATGATCATTCAATTCTAAATAACTCATGCTCGGACGAAGTTATTCCAGAAATCACTCATGCAATCAAAATAAACTCATGAATAAACACAAAACCTCAGTTTTAAAACGATGCTACTCACCTCTTGCACACTTATATCCCAGCACAAAGATATTCCAAACCACAGCCGATCACCCAACAGTCCGTCTGCGTGCTTGCTAACACCGCCGGGATGATCCTCTAATCGCAAGAGGAAAAACCTTCTGAAACCTTGATCACCAACCCAACAAAACCAGTCGGATCTCTCACTATTCCCTTCTCTTCCCAACGAAACCCTAGATCGCCACACAGGTAGCCGCAAATCGCCAATCGTCTTCAGTTACAAGAATATACGAGTATTCAAAACAAAAACCTAATTTCCCTTAAATATATATACCTTCCATATGTAGATTGCCGCTCGACAACCTTTGAAATTCACTGATTCCGTGTATGCTCGCCCACCAAAATCCCTACATATGCCCACAGCTACTTAAGTTAATATGTACACGTAATTAATTTTAATAAAAAAAAATTCTTAGCAAAAACCGGGTTTTTACATATATACATGGGAAATAGTCAGGTTGCATGGAGTCCCAGTATCAATTGTATCATATAGGGATTCCTGTTTCACATCTCATTTTTGGCAGTGTTTCCAGGAGGCCATGGGAACTAAGTTGAGTTTTAGCACTAGTTTCCATCCACAGACTGATGGTCAGTCCGAGAGAACTATTCAGACTTTGGAGGATATGTTGAGGTGTTGTGTTATGGATTGGGGTGGTAGCTGGACTAAGTATTTACACTTAGCAGAATTTGCCTACAACAATAGCTATCAAGCTAGCATACAGATGGCACCCTATAAGGCACTTTATGGCAGGATTTGTAGATCTTGTAACGCCCCGGATCCAAGTTACGTAGAGAAAACCGTAACTTATCTCTGAAGGTTAATATATAACCCAGGATAGCAAAATCAGAGTGAAGGAAGGACATGAATAAAACAATAACTGGATAAACAGAGTGCACTATAACCCAAGCTCAACAATAAAAACAATAACCAAGGCTAACTCACATGAACCTCGCATATATCCGCAGGTGTCGACCTTACCAGAATCTGAAAACAAAACAAAACAAATGGTCTGAGATACGAATATCCCAGTAAGTAGTCTATGCATGCTCATAAACATTATACCATTTCTAAAATATGATTCGGATTAAAATATGCATCAATCGAAAATAAACGAATAAATAGAATAATTCCACAATAATATATCAATAAACACAAAGTAACCAGAATAAATTAACAAACCATAGCAGAATAAATTAACAAACCATAGCAGGACTCATGACGTAAGACTGTCTTTAACCAGGGTAATCACAATGTCCACTATGCCACCTCCCGGCTTAGGTGCGAAGCCGAGTACACGATCATCGTCTTATTGCGGGAGAACCCACCCAGTACAGTGATGGGTTGGCAAGAACTACCCAAACATGGTCCGAGTACACGATAAAATGAGTGAATAGTCGCAGCCAGCCGAGTACACGATCAGGCCTCACTGAGTACACAGTGGAACACGCGTGCGTGGACAGGGAATTACAACTAGCAAAGAACAATCCCTTCCACTACCTAGCTCCTACATGGATCCATATAGCGCTATGCCTACTAGGTTCTAAAATCGGAACCAACCATGAAAATAATAGTTAACAACCTCGATCTAATCTCAACTAAAACATCCCGAGTACACGGGGCCTATCAGAGTACACAGAAATAAAGCATCTACCCAATACATGGGCATCTCAATTTGTCTCTCCAAGTACATGGAGAAAAGTAAATCACAACCAAAATCCCAACCCTTTTTATTTCAACTATTATTTTCTTGAAATTTTGTTCATGCAACATGCCAGATTTCATCTCAACTATTAGTTTTCTCTTTACTATTATTAAATTATTATTATCTTATTTTTAAATTAAGTTACAAATCATAAAATCCATTTTTAAACACTTTTTCCTTGAATTTTGGTTTTTCTTTCAAAATGTAACTAAAATGTAATTATTTATTTGGGGGTTGAACTTATTTGTTGAATCTAACTAAAATCTAAACTAAAAAGTAATTATTTAGATTCGGTGTACTGATTTATTAATACAGTAAAAGTTTTACACTAAAACGTAATTACTTTCTAAAATAATACATCAATTTTTATTTACTATTGATGTTTTGCACCAAAATTTAAATATTTATGAAATCCGTAAACCTTTTTTTTTTGTTTTTTTGTTTTTGGATCTTCTATGCTCCAAATAACTTACCAAAGGCTTGAAAATACTCACAATAGTTTAAGCATACAAACCTAAATCAAATCTAACAAATTTTTATCAATTTAGAATCATCATTAAGGATTTCATACCAAATCCAATACATCAAACATCAATTGGGAGAGAAAAGAAAAAAAAAACACAAAAGAACCACTTACTTGGTCGGCCTCTTCTCTTCTTCCTCTCTCCTTCTTCTCTCTTCTTGCTCTCCTTAACCCTTTCTCCCTACGACTCCTCCCCTACGACTTCTCCACCAAGGGATGAGCAAATAGAACCCTCCGGTTCTTCTTCCAAAAACTATGTATATAGCCTATTAAACCATTTAACCCATTGACCAATTAAACCGGTTTACTAAAAATGAACCGACCCCTTAAAAATACCATTAAACCAACTAAACCTATTTTAATAAACCACTTAAACCCAACTAAACCTAATTAAACCAATTAAATTCCCTTTTTTTTTCACATAAATCAGATTGACTAAACCGAACCCAATTGAACCGGATCAATTTACCCAATTAACCCAAATAAATTCAAGTTATCTACTAAATCAACTAAACCACTCCACTTAATCCAATAAACCAAACCACTTAAATTAAACCTCCATTAACCAACTAACCCCACTTAATAATTTGAAATGAACCACCTAAACCACCAAACCCAAACAATTTGACTTAATTAACCTCATTAAATCCTTTAATCCCCTATTTACCTTTAATTAAAATTTCTTAAAAATTCCGGTTTTTACAGATCTCCAGTGTGTTGGGTGGAGGTAGGTGAGAAGCAGTACTTTGGGCTCGATATTATACAAGATAGCATGGAGAAAGTGAAGTTGATTAGACAGCGGTTGTTGACTGCGTAGAGTCGTCAGAAAAGTTATTCAGATACCTGACAGCGTGAGTTGAAATTTGAAGTGGGAGACCGTGTGTTTTTGAAGATATCACCTTCCAAAGGTATTTTGAGATTTGGGAAGAAAGGGAAGTTGTCTCCACGTTTTATTGGCCCATTTGAGATTGTAAAGGAGATTAACCCAGTAGCTTATAAGCTAGCTTTACTAGATCATTTGGTAGGAGTACATGATGTATTCCATATATCCATGTTACGACAGTACATATTGGATCCTAGCCACATGATAGATCCTGAGCCTTTAGTGATTCGGGAGGATCTGACATACGAGGAGAGACCAGTTCAGATCCTAGATCGTCATGAGCAGATTCTTCGCTCCAAAGTGGTTCCCTTGGTGAAAGTGCTATGGCAGAATCATTCCACAGAAGAATGCACTTGGGAAGGTGAGGAAGAGATGAAGAAGAAGTATCTAGAGTTATTCGTTTCCTCTTGAGGTAAATTTCGAGGATGAAATTTTTGTAAGGGGGAGAATGTAAAACCCCGATTTTTCTACATGATTTTTTTATTGGAAAAATATACTTAATAAGCTGTGTGTATGTAGGGAAACTCGGTGGGCGAGCATGCACCAAATCATGGGTTTTCAAAACTCGTCGAACGGCAAAGTATGTATAGTAAGTATAAATACTTAAGGTAGTTGCTTCATAGGTTTCGTTTTCGCACATAGAGAAGGAAGGGGATCATGGCTATTGTTTTAGGGTTTTGGGAGAGGAGCCGACTTATGGGTTCTCCTTGTCGCTAAGAGAAGTTCAGAAGATCATCCTTGCGAAGAGAGTTTAGAGGGTCGACTGTTGGGCTTGCGAACAGGAGGATCAAAGGAGGATCAATTGTGGGTTTTTCTGTTCGAGTAGTTGCTGTTTCAAGGATTTAAGCGTGCAAGAGGTGAGTATCATTTTAATTTAAGGTTTTTGGGGTTTTGTCTATATGATTTAGCCGTATGCATGATCTCGGAGAAAATAACGTTTTGCATATGTTCTTGGTATAATTTTAGAGCGAAAAATTATAGGTTGTTAGATTAATTCCGAATCGTGTCTAATAGTCTTTGGAGGACGGTAGAAGTGTAGAAGTGTCGTTACAGAGGTGAGAAAATGGGTCAGTCATGGAGATCTAGAGTTAACAGAGAGTCGAAACTCGTAGGTGGTGTCCACCTGGTTGGCACCTACCTAGCCCCAACGGGTTTAGTCAGTGCGAGAATGAGTTTTAGTTATCGCCGAGCTCGCGCTCATCTCGCGCTAAGGGTTTTAGTTAGCGCGAGAGTGATTCTTAGTTATCGCCGAGTTTGCGCTATTCTCTCGCCAAGCATATTTAGTTAGCGCGAAGTGTTCTTGTATAACCGAGTTCATGCCGACCTTGCGCCAAGCGCCAGAGGTCAGCACACCCCTAAGACTTTGCTGAAATGTCTGTTAAAGCTAGATTTTGATATTTTGAGGTTTCAATCACTTAGCCAATGACTTGTTTAGGATCTTTGAAATACTTTTATCTATTCAAACCACCCTGAGATTATTAAGTTGAATTATTGGTAATTATTAGGAGTTTCCAAAGTAAATTTTAAGGGCTATTGGTAGGTTATGTTACTGTTCCTGACACTAGGGGTTCATGATTTAGTTCTGTCTTTTGTTATACACTGTTCTTGATTGAGAATTAATTTAACTTGGTTTTACTTGATTGACAGTTCTAAAATGTATTTCTAAAGTTTATCTTGCTGTGAGTAAATGGGTTTTATTACCAATGGTTTTTGTGTTTTGGAATTTGAGAAATTACTGAAAGTACACGAGGCACTGTTCTGGTCCGGAGTGACCTGTGGTGAGTTGTGTTGTGATATACATGATGATGAATATGTTTGATTTAATGTGAATGTCAGAGTTGAGTTTATACGATGGTTTTTTGTTTTAGTTTAGCTTGTCCTGGATCCATGCTTAAGCTTAGTAATGTGATGGTATTGTTGTTTGGTGTAATTGCATGGCCTTGTGTGTTGCCACGGCCAGTGTAGAGCAGCCAGAAACCCTGGGTAGGCCTGGTTGTCAATGCCGAAACCCGGGGAGTAGGCCGGCATTGGGTGACGAAACCCTGAGTAGGTCGTTATTTCAAAGTTCTGAAACCCTGAGTAGGCTAGAACTGTGTACATGGAGGTGTGGAGTGTCTACTTGGCATGTTAATTATTCAAATTAACAATATTCATGACATTGACCATTCGATGTGTTGTCGGTATTGAATTGGAATATGATTGGATAATAATGTGGGTTTTGGATTTAAACTTGGAATTTGTCTTGGTTGCTTTAATCGTACTAATTATTTATCGATGCATAATTAGAACTGTTGTTAACTATTTTCTGCATGCATATGCTACTCGCTGAGACATTTGTATCTCACTCTTTTGTTTTTGTTTTGTTTTCATATACTCGAGGTGAGGCGACTACTGGGGTAGATCCGACTGAGATATATAAAGAGGAAGATTACTATTACATTCCATAGACTTGTAGGTTATTTTGAATTAGACTTTTGATTTATTTAAATGTTGGAAGTGTAATAAAGTAGTTCGAGGTGAATCATTTGATTTTAATAAAGCTGAATATTGAACTTTTAGATAATAAATGTTTGTGCACTCTGATATGGTTTAGTTTAGGTGATTATCCAGCGATCACAATTAATTAAGATCCTTACCTAACACTCCGTGAGACGTGTTATACCTTTATTGAACAATACGGATCCAGGGCGTTACAGTTTGCTGAATAAACCACACCAACCTCCAGTTAAATCATTCAAAAGGAAAACGAGGTTGTGCTACTCACATTTTTTAGGAGACTAATCACAATCCTAAACCTCTCAATTGCACAAGAATATTTTTAGAAATTCCACTCCAGATTCCCAACGTGATGTACTAATCTGCAGAAATTTTATAAGCACTTCAGATCTGTTCAGATCTAAATCTATTCTTCAATTAAAAGTGAATTTCCACAAATTTAAACTCTAATTGAATTAATCTTACCTGAATTAATCTCAAATTTGAAGAAATTCGTCTCCTGAACCAACTGGAAGTTGGTACCCGCAATTGATTTACACCTCCTCTCTATAGCAACCAATGACCACGACAGAAACTCTTCAATCTCTATCAATTTCTCCAAATCAGTTCCCGAACCCTAGCTTCTGATCTCCTCTCCTATCTTAGATTTCCTCTTCAGACATTCAATTCCTCGAAACAAAACCAGTGAACTGATTTAATTTGGTATTTATTGTTGCCGCTCAACAGCAAACTTAAATCACGATCCCTTGTTATGCCATCCTACCGAGATCCCTACACCAGCAGCTTGTTTGATTAAACAAACCCTGAATTGCCACATCATTAACCAACTTAAATTTCCCCACATAAAATAAATAATATTTTCTCACCTCCATAACTGAAATTTTCTGATCTGATTCACCAGGATCTTAATTTAATCCCATATGATCTCCTTTTCTGCAAAATTCACCAATTAACTTATTTTAATCACTAAACTAATAATTTTTATGAAAATAAAAATTAGGGATTTTACATCCTCCCCTCCTACAAAAAATTTCGTCCTCGAAATTTACCTCATGAAGAAATAAATAGATCCGGATACTTCTACTTTATCTCATCCTCTCTCTCCCATTTAGCCTCCTCGGTTGAGTGATTCTGCCATAGCACCTTCACCAAAGGTATCACTTTGGTTCGCAGAACTTGATCATGTCGATCCAAAATCTGAACCGAAACCTCCTCATAGGATAAGTCCTCTTGAATCGCCAAAGGCTCAACATCAATCACATGACTCGGGTCTAGCACATATCGTCACAGCATAGAGACGTGAAATACATCATGCACTCTACCCAACTGTGTAGGCAACGCTAGACGATATGCAATTGGACTCACCTTCTTCACTATCTCAAACGGCCCAATGAATCTCGGAGATAACTTGCCCTTCTCACCAAATCTCATAATACCCTTTGAAGGTGATACCTTAAGAAACACCTGATCCCCGACCTCAAATTCCAAGTCACGCCGTCTATCATCCGCATAGCTCTTCTGACGACTCTGAGCAGTCAATAACCGCTGCCTGATTAGATTCACTTTCTCAACACTATCCTGCACGATCTGAGGGCCTAGATACTGCCTCTCACCAACCTCCTCCCAGCAAATAGGTGATCTACATGTACGACCATACAACGCCTCAAATGGTGCCATCTGTATATTGGCTTGGTAGCTGTTATTATAAGCGAACTCCACCAAGCGTAGGTGGATGCTCCAACTACCACCCCAATCCAATACACAACAGCATAACATATCCTCTAGAATCTGTATGGTCCACTCTGACTGACCTTCTGTTTGCGGGTGATAACTGGTGCTAAAACACAGCTGAGTACCCATGGCCTCCTGAAAACTCATCCAAAACTGAGAAGTAAATTGGGAATCTCTATCTGATACAATAGAAACCGACACCCCATGTAATCGAACAATCTCCCGATTATACATCTCTACAAGAGCATCCAAGGTCTGGCTAGTGCGGATAGGCAAGAAATGTGCTGATTTGGTCAACCGATCTACAATCACCCATGTAGCATCCTGCTTCTTCTGTGTAACTGGAAAACCAAAAACGAAGTCCACGGTGATGTGTTCCCACTTCCACTCAAGAACAGTTAATGGGTGTAACAACCCTGGAGGTCTATGGTGCTCTACTTTCACTTGTTGACACACCAAGCATCTGGATACATACTCAGCTACATCCTTTTTCATCCCTAACCACCAATACACATTCCTCAGATTTCTATACATTTTTGTACTACCGGGATGAACTGCATATTTGGACTTATGGCCCTCGTCCAATATAACTCTGCGGATCTCTGCATCATTAGGTACACAAATCCTGCCCCTAAATCTCAATAAGCCATCTCTGAACTCAAACTCTCTGGCAGTCTCATCACCTTTCTCTACCAACTCTTTGGTATTCTTCAGATCTGCATCTGATAACTACCTCTCCTGGATACGCTAAATCAAGTCCTGCTCTACATGTACCCAGGCTAAAATACGGCCATTACCATAAGCAACAAACTCACCCAGCCAATCCCTGACTATATCCACTAAACTGCACTAGCTGGTCATAAAAGAAGCCAACATGGCTATCTGCTCCTCAAATGCACCTCTACGACTCAAGGCATCGGCAACTACATTTGCCTTGCCTGGATGATACTAAAGTGTAACATCATAATCCTTCAGGAGATCCATCCACCTCCTCTGCCTCATATTAAGATCCCTCTGTGAGAATATGTATCTCAGACTCTTATGATCCGATAAAATCTCAAACTGAACCCCATATAGATAATGCTGCCATATCTTAAGTGCGAACACTATAGCAGCCAACTCTAAGTTGTGAGTGGGGTAGTTCCTTTCATGAGTATGCAACAACCGTGATGCATAAGCTATGACTCTTCTCTGCTTCATCAGCACACAGCCCAATCCAACCCTTGAAGCATCACAATAGACAGAGAAATCTTCATTCACAGAAAGTATAATCAAGACAGGAGCCTTAGTCAATCGACGCTTCAACTCCTGGAAACTTTGCTCACAACTGTCATCCCAAGTGAACTTCACTGCTTGCTTAGTGAGATTTGACATAGGAGCCACTAATCTGGAGAAGTTCTCAATGAATCTCCTATAAAATCCGGCCATACCCAAGAAACTACACACCTCAGTAACTGTAGTGGGTCTCGGCCAATCAGTCACTACCTGCACCTTAGATGGATCTACCTCAACACCCTCTCCAGAAATAACATGTCCCAAAAATTAGATCTTCTACAACCAGAACTGAAATTTGCTGAATTTAGCATACAAGTGATGATCTCTCAGTGTCTGCAACACTGTTCTGAGATGCTGGACATGATCCTCTCTACTCCGAGAATAAATCAGAATATCATCTATAAATACCACCACGAAACTGTCAAGGTAGGGATGGAACACTCGATTCATGAGGTCCATGAAGACAGCTGGGGCATTAGTCAGCCCAAATGGCATGACTAGGAACTCATAATGTCCATATCTCGTGCGGAATGCTGTTTTCTCTATATCCTCTGGTGCAACACGCAACTGGTGGTATCCCGATCTCAAATCAATCTTCGAGAACCACGATGCTCCCCTAAACTGATCAAACAAATCATCTATCCGGGGTAGTGGGTACTTATTCTTGATTGTCACTTGATTCAAGCGACGGAAGTCTATACACATCCTCATAGACCCATCCTTCTTCTGGACAAAGAGAACCGGTGCACCCCAAGGTGAAACACTCGATCTAATATACCCTTTCCCAAGCAACTCATCAACTTGCTTCTTCAACTCTATATATTCCGGCTAAGAAATCCTGTAAGGAGGTCTAGATACTGGTGTCGTGCCAGGTAGGAGTCGAATCCTAAAATCAACCTCCCTAGGTGGTGGTAATCCTGGCAAGTCATCCGGAAAAACATCCGCATACTCGCAAACTATAGGCACATCAGTCAGACTAGGAGTGTCTCCCTTCGGTTCCTCTGTCAACACCGAAGCCACTAATTCTACTCTGCTAGACAAATCCTCACACTTGAAACAGTAAAAAAACTACCCTAGAGAACTCACTGTAATGCTACCCCTGAAGCAATCAATGCTTACATGATGTCGAAACAACCAATCAATCCCCAAAATAACATCAAACTCCCCAAAGTCTAATGCCATCAAATCCCCGGGTAACTCTAATGATCCCAATCTGATCATGCAATCTCGATATACAGTCTGTAATCTAGAGGTTTCCCCCAATGGTGTGTGCACAGTCATAGTGGTCTCTAGTGTGTTAGGCACTAATCCAATCTGACATGCACAACGTGGAGTAATAAAAGAGATAGACGCTCCAGAATCAAATAAACAAACTGCTGATCTACCAGAAATAAAAATAATACCTCCGACAAGCTGGGGTGTATCAAGCTCCTCCTCCTCCTCAGTAGCTCCCACTGCATATACTCTAGTATGCTGCTCCTGAGGCACTGGCTACCTCTGACCATGTTTGGGTGGTGTACCTCGGCCTCTCTGAGCCCTGCCCTGCTGTCTCTAATCAGTATGTGCTGCCGGCACTGACCTATCAACTCTAGTACCCTGAGGCTGCACTCTATATGGAACTGGAGTTGCTGGTCTCTGTGTCTCAATCCGTGGTGCTGATCTAAACTCAGGCTGTAAGGACTGATATGTGGACGGACAAGTGCAATCGACTATCCGGTGCCCTTGCTGTCCACACCGAAAGCATGCACCGACCGATGCGATACAAGGACCGGGAATATGTGATCTCCCACAGTTGGCACATCTGCCATCCATCTGCCTCAGTCCTGCTCCCTCAATCCTCGGCCTCTTGTCCCTCCCAGGAACACCCCACTGCTCATAACCCTGTCTAGGAGGCAACAGTGTATAGCTAGTATCACCTATGCTACTCTGAATAAGCCTCTCGGCCCTCCTGACCAGCTCCTCAAAATGAGTACACAGAAATACTGAAACCTTCTCCTTGATATTGGGTCTCAACCCCTCCTCAAAGTGCTCAATGCGCTGCTCCTCTACTGATACTATATGTGGAGCAAAGCAGGACAGCTCTTCAAATCTGGCCTCGTATTGGGCCACGGACAAAGTCCCCTGAGAGATCTACATGAACTTCCTCACCATAGACAGGCGGAACTCTAATGAGAAGTATCGGCTGTAGAACAGCTCCCTGAACTGCCCCCATGTCGTCTGAGTCCCTAGGGCCTCTCTACGCAACACACTTTACCACCAGTGATATGCCTCGCCGTCCATCATAAAGGTGGCCATCCTCAACCTGCTTCCCTCAGAGCATTGCATGACATCCAGGATCCTCTCTATCCTCTGGATCCATCTCTCAGCCTCTAATGGGTTGGGTACTCCAGTAAAGGTAGAAGGTCCCATCTTCCTGAATTGCTCCAGCTCTCTCATGTGTTGCTGCTACTATCCTCTATGATTATCTCCATGCCCCTCTCCATTCCGATGGCCATTCCCGTTGCCGGTCTGGCTCATCCGCTCCTCTCACTCCATAGACAGGAGCTGAGTAAGAGTACCAAATGTCATCACCTCTCTAAGGTGAAGCCTTTGGTGGTGCCTGGGGACATGGTATCTGCTGGTCCTCAGCAAAGAATGGAGGCTGCTCATGTACCTCCTCATGATGATCCTCCACCAGCCTAGCTACCGGGGTGCAAGTTCGGGTAGCAGGTCATCCTTTGCTAGCCATGTCAACTGAAATACAACAAAACCAAGTTAGATAGGATCTCTCCCTAGCAATTCCTAGGGTACTATCTAACGTGCTCTCAAACCCCAAGGCCATCCTATAGGTGTTCATTCATGTCTCTTATCAAATTCTCTGATATAGCTCTGATACCATCTTTGTAACGCCCTGGATCCGAGTTACGTAGCAGAACCGTAACTCGTACCCGAGGTCTTAGATAATTAAACTGTAGGATCTATATCAGAGTGTAAGAAACATGACATTGCATTTTATTATCATCAACAACAATATCAGAGTTCGCTAAAAATAACCCCAATCACCAATCCACAATGAAATGAAAGAATTACAATTCAAAAGTTTACTCACTATATCAAATGTATCAACAAACACAATTATCTCTCAAAATCACTCAAAAAAATAGTCCTCTCCCCTATACTCAGGGTAGTCAGCTACAGGCTCAACCCCGCCAAGATCCTCCTCACCAAGATCTGAAAACAAAACAAAACGTAATGAGATATGAATATCCCAGCAAGTAGCACATGCATGCACAAAACATTTATAATAGTTCTAAAACATGCTTGAGTAGTAAAACATACATCAGTAACGATAACCAACATTTACGAGTAACCCGAGTAATCCAAATCCAACATATATACTGATAAAGGAAAAAAATATCAACAATCACTGCATAACCAAAAATTCATAACGTGTAATCAACAGAAATAAGTCCACGGTGGATTCGTGAAATAAGACTACCCTTAGAAAGGTAATGCCGAAGTCCACTATGCCACCTCCCGGCTTAGGTGCGAAGCTGAGTACACAATCATCATCTTATTGCAGGAGAACCCATCCAGTACAGTGATGAGTTGGCATGTACTAATCCAGTCACAGTCCGAGTACACGATAAAATGAGGGATAACCGGAGCCAGCCGAGTACACGATCAAGCCTCACCGAGTACACGGTTGAAACGCGTGTGTGAACAACGCATTACAACTAGCAAAGAAACAATCTATTCCACTACCTAGCTGTTAACTTGACAAATGTGGATCCACACCAAGCTATGCCATCTAGACTCGAGCTAAAGAAAAAACAGTAATTTCATTAATATCCACTTGTTCCAAACTCAAACATGTCATCCCGACTACACGGGGCATCTCTGAGTACATAGAGGAAACAACATCCCAAGTACATGGGCATCCCCGAGTACACGGAGATAAGATGACCATCGATCCATAAAAAATCCCAAAAACATCATTCAATTACATGGAGAAAACCAAATAATCACATTTATCCACAATAATCTGATTTCAAGTTCTTTTTCAAAGTTTTGCATAAAATTCCCTATTTATAGACCAAAAGTTTGTAAAGCTGTTAAGTTTTGGTTAAACCGGAAATTCCGAAATTAAAACAGAACCTTAATTCCCTTATTGAATTAAATCTGGTATTATATGATTCATGCCCAAACATTAGCTCCTACATATGTTTTATACTCCAAACATCTTTATTTATATAAAGCCTTGAAGCTTACCTTTAACTATCCTATTTATTTTTACATTCCCTATTTATGCACTTACCCCATCACCCCATATTTACTCCACTCCTGTTTGTTTATCCCTAACTAACCCTCTAAGTGATTTCCCAAGTTCAGGTTGCATGGCAAAAAGTATATGTGCTGGAGAAATTTACAGCACCTAGGAATTTCCTATAACATTTCTCTAAAAGGTTTTAGATTTTAACACTTGGCATAACTTCAATTTCCCAACACTTATATGTCCTTCCAAACACCTTACCTACATATATTTAAGTTATCTAAGAGTTAAGTCTTTAATTGGAATTAATAACCACCATACAATCTAAAATAAAAGAGTGTTGGCGCCGACCCTGGAGGAGTAGGCGCCACCCGACACATACTACATTTCAGCAACCATGATCTTAAATTCCAACCCAGAACTTTTGTTATTCACGGCACTACATAACTCATTTAATTTTTATCATTGGCTGGCCTCTAATTAGAACCCAAATAGCTCAAAACATAACTTTAAAGTAGTGTTAATGAAATAACAGCAACCCTTGACATCACTCAGTGCCAAGTCCACTGTCACCTATACCATGCTTCCTATACTTCTTAATACCAGAAATACCTAGATTTGCTCTCACTCAAGATTCCTAAGACCTTCTCCAACCTGACTCATTAAAGTGTAATTAACTAGATAATCTGAAACAACCACAACCATACTGAAATGGAGATGGTGCTGACCTCTGATGAGGTTAGTAGCACCTAGCACCCACTCCACTTTCCCATGCACACAATATTTTAAACAAAGATTCCTCTAATAGCACTACAGGAACTTAGAAGAATGATCTAACTAGCAATATGGAAATCCATATATATAAAATATAGCTTAATGCTTTGCAGCCACGGCTGTAAAGTGAAGCTGGCACTGACCTCTGATGAGGTTAACGCAAGGTATCAATGCCAAGCGCTAGGTATCACACGGCCAAAACCAGGTGTTGATCACGAACCAGATTACCAGTAAAGAAAACTACCTTGCATTCAGACCATATCTAGGATAATTTAGACTCTTCCAATGGCCTTTTTATCATGCTTCGAGTATGATTAGATTACCAACAATTTCTGCCTAAAATTAGCCGCTCAAGCTCTTCTCTCCGACTGAATTTTTCCTTCAGCAACCTCATATTAAATCCAACATGTATTAACGAAATTTCCCTTATTATTGCAGGTTTATCAACATATAAATCATACATTCCACCAGAAACATGCCTGGGGAATATATGTAAGAATTTATATTCAATTCGTATCTAAGCACCAACTTCAATAAAACAGAGATCGACTGTTTGCTGAATAAACCACACCAACCTCTAGTTAAATCATTCAAAACCAAAACGAGGTTGTGCTACTCACATTTGTTTGGAGACTAATCACAATCCTAAACCTCTCAATTGCACAAGAATATTTTTAGAAATTCCACTCTAGATTCCCAATGTGATGTACTGATCTGTAGAAATTTATAACCACTTCAGATCTATTCAGATCTAAATCTCTTCTTCAATTAAAAGTGAATTTCCACAAATTTAAACTCTAATTGAATTAATCTTACCTGAATTAATCTCAAATTTTCAGAAATTCGGCTCCTGAACCAACCGGAAGTTGTTGTTGCAATTGATTTACACCTCCTCTCTATAGCAACCAATGACCACAACAGAAACACTTCAATCTCCAGCAATATCTCCAAATTAGTTCCCGATCCCTAGCTTCTAATCTTCTCTCCTCTATGAGATTTCCTCTTCAGACGTTCAATTCCTCAAAACAAAACCAATGTGCCCATGGGAAATTGCACGGCGGGGTGCACGGATTTGCATGCGTGCCTCTGGATGGGTAAAACGGGAAGTTGGGACTCGCCACCGCCTGATGGGGTGTAGGCAGACACCTGGGTGCCTAAGTTGGTCTATTGGGCTGGTCTGCGGCTTGAGATTCTAGGTAAGGTCTCGGTTGCGTTCCGGGGAAGTCCGTAGACACCTCAGTCTGCCCTGTCGATTGACGGGTCCCATAGATTTCTCCTGGTTTGAGTCAACTCACTAATTTCTCACCCGATTCCTAATCCAGCATACAATTTGGTTAAGTCTGGCAGAACCACCTAAATGGTGTGGATCCCTTTAATTGATTTTATCTGGTTTAATTAATGTGAACTGGGTCTGATTGGGTGGGCCCTGTTGGAAGGCCCGCGGTGTCCTTGGTGGGCTTGGTTAAGCCCACATATCCCCTGGTGGGCCTCTGTCTAAGCCTGGGAGGCCCTTTGGGCTTAGGTGAAATGAATTGATTTTATTTAATTGTTCAAATTGGAGCCTTAGATGTCTTTCATGCAAAACTGGGTCAGTATTGGTTTGCGGGCCCCTAGGTGAGCCCCCATGAAAGTTACCAAGTATTTTAAGTTATCTTGTCTAGTTTTGCCAAAACGGGTTGGACACTGGGCTTGGGGCCCGTAGTCCGGATTAGGGCTTGGAAAGCCCAATTTTCTCTTGAAGTTAGGGTTTGAACCCTTATTTGATTGGTTAGTGGCTTGGCGGGCCCGATAGGCCCTTGCCCTTGGTCTCGGCCAAACCATGCTACTTATTACATCATGCTACAAAGTGGGCTCTGGATGGGCTACATTGGGTTTGGCCCGCTCCATTTGGTTGGTTAATTCACTTAAATTGCTTACAAGTGTTCCTGGTTGGACTGGTGTTCCATGTCCCGTGTTGGGTTTCCAGGTGACCCGGAAACCCTATTGGTTCACTTGGTTTGGTTAGAACAGGTTAAAAATATCACACAAGGAGAGAAAAGGATGAAATTGGGTTTCCAGTTGGTGTATCCGAAATTAGTTTTTGGATATACCAAATACACAGTGTAGCCGAAATCAAATTTCGGCTACACAATGAGACATGCTGATCCGACCTGAGTTGTCGGATCAGCTGGAAATAGCCCCTTTTTCAGATTTTTCAAATGGAGTGGCTTTCTTGGGCTTCCCAGTGGGTTATCAAGTTGTGTGTAAAACCCCGATTTTTGCTAAGAATTATTTTTATTTAAATTAATTATGTGGACGTATAAACTTAGGTAGCTGTGGGTATATGTAGGGATTTCGGTGGGTGAGCACACACGGAATCAGGGAATTTCAAAGGTTGTCGAGCGGCAATTTGCATATGGAAGGTATAAATACTTAAGGAAAATTAGGTTTTAGTTTTTTTGAATACTCGTATACTCTTGTAGCTGAAAGCGATTGCGGCTGCGGCGATTGATCTAGGTTTTTCGTTGGGATAGAAGAACTTTTAGTTTTTCAGAAGGGTTCTGGGTGTTCGAATCAAGTTTTTCAGAGGGGTTTTACTCTTGTGAACAGAAGATCCGGGTGTCGATTTCGATCAGACAAACGACGGTTGGTGATCGGCCGTGGTTCAAGTATTTACTGTTGCTGGGATATAAGCGTGCAAGAGGTGAGTAGCATCGTTTTAAAACTGGGTTTTCGTATTTATTCGTGAGTTTAATATGGATGCATGTGTATGTGTGTTTTCTGGAAGAAGATCGTCCGAGCGTGAGTTTCTTTAGTACTGAATGAGGATAAATAAAAATGTGTTTAGATTAATTTCAAAAGTGGTTTAAATGTCTTCTGGGGATATTAGGAGACTAGGAAAATTGTTACAGAGAGAAAAATTCCGGCCAGTCGTGTAGATCTGGAAATAATAGAGAGTTGAAATTCCAGGGTACCATCCGCCGAGTTGGCGCTAGATAGCGCCAACTACATGTAGTCGGTGCAAAAGACTTTTCCCCTATCCGCCTACCTCATGCCTAGCTCGTGCGGACCCCCTTTTATATCCGCCGATCTCGCGCTAGTTTCGCGCTAACCTCGCGCCTAGTTCGTGCCTACCCGGTTTAAGTAAGCGCAACCTAAAATTTTTAACCAGCGACCTATCCGCCGACCTCGCGCCTAGAGCTGGAGGTCAGCGCATGGTCCAATAATTGGCCGAAGTAGAGTTTTGACCCAACTAAGCTGGATTTGATGATTGTGAGAGTTCAAGCACTTGACTAATGATTTGTTTAGGATTTTAGAAACATTATTCCCTATTAAATTTTCTTTGAGAATATAAGTGGAAATTCTGGAAATTCTTAGAAGCATCCAAGGTTATTTCGAAAGGGCTAATGATAGATGATCTCATTGTACCTAACCCTAGGAGTCCCTGATTTAGGTTCTTGTTATTATATACTGTACTTCAATGCGAATTCATTTTGTAACGCCCCGAACCCGGATCAGTGCAAACCGGCAACCAACCTGAACCCGGTTCTCTACTGTAACAACCCAAGTCTAGTTCAACAACCAAACTCGAGGTGTTACCACGAAGCTGGGGTCAGATACCAACTAAGATTCACAATAATTTTAAAACTTTAATGAATTATATCAGAGTTCTGGTGGCCAATAAAAACAATTCTTTATTCAATAATATCAATTCAGTTTACAATAAGGTTTATTTAATCAACATATGACATTAATACCAATTACAATTCTACCCATCAAATTAAAACCCCATCTTTGTGATCTCTCCAAGCAACTTGAAAAATAGGGGAAAACGGAGTGAGATTTACATCTCAGCAAGTAGTAAGTGCATGCAAGTAAACAGTCTCATTTAGGCAAATAGTCATGAGGTATACGATTAATCAATGATAAGGCGATAAATTCAAATCAACATGGCCAATTCCAAATAAAGCAATAGGATATGCAATCATTCTTAAATACCAGTAAAAGGATGTTATTGATAGATAAATCCGAAGATTAGCGATAAAACATGTATTCATAATTAATGGTTCATCTCACAAATCCGATAGTAACATTCTCCCATGTAGGATGCAAACACGTAGTATTCACATCTCCCCTACATGAGGTTCCTCCCGCAGGAGCTAACACATCTCACCCGCAGGTGGTAATACACACATCTCCCTTGTGGGATGCAATCACATCATTATTACATCTCCCCCACAAGAGGTCTCTCCCGCAGGAGTTACACATCTCAACCGCAGGTGGTCTCATATCTCTCTTGTAGGATGCAATCACATCGTGACTACATCTCCCCCACAAGAAGTCACATCACTCCCGCAGGAGGTCACATATCTCCCATGTGGGATGCAATCCAATAAAGATCACATCTCCCCCAACAGGAGGTCTCATCTCATCCGCAGGTGGTCATCTCACCCGCAGGTGGTCACACATCTCCCCTGTGGGATGCAATCCAATCAGGATTACATCTCCCCCAACAGGAGGTCTTATCTCACCCGCAGGTGGTCACATACATATCTCCTTTGTGGGATGCAATCACATCGTGATGACATCTCCCCCACAAGAGGTCTCTCCCACAGGAGTTACACTTCTCACCCGCAGGTGGTCATATATCTCATCCGCAGATGGTACGAATCTCTTATTGCCATCATGGCATTTAATCCACAGTTCAAAATAAAGCTCCTGAACATAAATTCCATTGAAATCAGAATTAAAGTAATTTCCAGAAAATCAGTATTCATATTTAAAGCACAAACCGAAGAAATTCAAGTCTTGCTTAGAGTTTTCTTTATTAATCCCTTTATTATAATCCAAGTTCCCATATTAACACCTAAGATAGTATTTATTTCAATTTTCTGTATTTATAATTTCCAGCATATTCTACAGACCTAAATTATAGTTTAGAAGATGATTTTAATTCATAATTACCAGTTAGTATTTGTCCTATCATTATTCCCCATCATTTAGTCCTTTACATACACTATCCTACCATTAAGACTTTAATTATTTGGACGTTTATCAAATTTAATTTTTATAATTTCCATACCTCAATTAGGCCTTTATAAAGATGTTGGAATAGTTAAGATACTAGAAAAATTATTAGAAATTTATTTGGATTACAAAAATACCATAAATCTGAATTTACTGCATAGAGCGCCTACCACTACAGGGCTAGGCGATCCTAGGCACTAGTGCAAAATTAAATAGAAATTTCCATATTTCTAAAGTTCGGATTTTTATGCCTTTGACATATGTTTCTTTGGTCTAAATTAATCTAATAACATTCTAAAACATTCCTAAAGCCTTCTTGTAAGACCCTGATTTTTTTTGTGAGTTATTTATTTATTTATTTAGTTATTTATTTTGATGTATAAACTGTGTTTATCAGGTTATTTTGTGGTTTGAGGGCTTAGCCCATACTCGTATGTACAGGCGTTATATAGCCATTTTTCTGGAAAATTATATTATTATTAGTATAAAAATATATATATATAGCTTGGGCACTTGTTAACTTAAGTGGTCGGAACATGTAGGATGTTTTCAGTGGGCCAGCGTGCATGGGATCAAGGAAATGGGAGAAGGATCGAGCGGCGTATGTATCAAGGTAAATATACTAAAAAGGGTAAGTAGGGTTTTGGGGTTTATGAGAATACGCCTATCATACTTACGGAAACATTGTTCGTTAGTCTGATACTTAGAGCTCAGGAGAAACGGCTGGAGTGGCGACTAGGGTTCTGTGCTCGTGAAGAACAAGTATCGCGAGGGGTAAGAGAAGGGTTTCGGAGTTGGAGTTGAGTGGGTTATTTCTCCCTGCTCGAAACGAATTGTTTGGGTAGATTCTGTACTCGCGTGCGTGGCCGGAGTGGTGATCGGCCGAGGTTTTGATATTCTGGAATAAGCGATTTCAGGTGAGTAGCACTGATTTAAAACTGGGGTTTTGTGTTTTATGTTTTCTCGAGATTATTCTGATGCATGGTTGTAGTTTAAATGATCTCTTGAGTTTTCTTTTAGTTTTCTGGAATGGCATGAAACAGAGTCGGAGACCGAAATTTATCTTGAGATTAAATGTATTTAGATTAAATCCAAATATGGTTGGGAAGTCTTCTGGGAGTATTAGGAGTGTAGTAGAACAATTACAGAGGTAAACAAACCGGCCAGTCTTGTAGATCTTGGAATAACAGAGAAACGAAAATCACAGGGGGTATCCGCCCACCTCGCGCTCACCGGCGCTCACCTAAGAGGTAGGCGCCCCATTAAACACGACCCACCGCCGAGCTCACGCCCGGCTGGCGCTCAGCTCGCGCTCAGCAGAAAACCCTGCGCTCATCTCGCGCGAATCTCGCGCCCACCTCACGCCCGTCTCGCGCTCAGCTCACGCTCACCTAGCGTCGAGTGAGCGGTAGGTCGATTTTACCCCATTTCTTCACCGCCGACCGGCGCTCACCTCGCGCCCACCTCAGGAAGTGAGCGGCAGACCTTATTTTGCTTACTGAATTGGAGATTTGATTTAACTAAGGGTATTTGGGTTACTTGAGGATTAAACCACTTCACTATTCACTTGTTTGGGAACCCTGGGAATCTATTTTGCCTAGGAAACTATTAGAGGAAAATTTAGTGAACTTCTTAAAAGCTTTCAAGTTTAGTTTAGGTTATTCATGAATGTTATGCCGGATACCAAACCACTAAGAGTTACTAGTTACATTTCCTCTGTTTTATACACTGTTTTGATTGAGGAGTTATTCTATTCTGGTTTCACTGGTTTGGAAACTTTAAATGTATTGTAAAGATTTCCTTGGTATGAATGAATTGAGTTTTACTTTCAAATGACTTGTGTTACGGAAATGAGAAAATACTGAAAGTACTTGAGGTACTGCTTGGTCCAGAGGGACAGGTGATGACTTGTGATGGGTTTTACATGATGTGGAATGAATGGTTTTATTTTGATATTGGAATTGAGATTATACGATGTTTTACTTTTTTGGTCTAGCTTGTCCTGGATCCAGATGTTTAAGCTTAGTAATGTGATGTTATTGTTGGTTGTTGGAATTGCATGGCCTTGTGTGTTGCCACGACCGGTGTAGAGCAGCCAGAAACCCTGAGTAGGCCTGGTTGTCAATGCAGAAACTCGGGGAGTAGGCCTGCATTGGATGACGAAACCCTGAGTAGGCCGTCATTTCAAAGTTCTGAAACCCTGAGTAGGCCGGAACTGTGTACATGGAGGTGTGGAGTGTCTACTTGGCATGTTTAATTTATCAACTAAACGATAGTCCTGACATTGACCAATCGATGTGTTACCGTACTTAACTGAGATGTGATTTGTTTGATTAGAACCAGTCTTGAATTTGGATTTGAGAATTGATGTTGATTGTTTAACCGTATCCAGCGTTTGTCGATGCATAGTTTAAATTGTGATCAACTATTTCTGCATGCATGTGCTACTCGCTGAGATATTCGTATCTCACTCCGTTGTTTGTCTTGTTTGTTTTTCAGATACTCGTGGTGAGGCGATTTCTGGGGTAGATCCTGCTGAGGCTTATAGGGAGGAGGATTACTATTACCTTCCTTAGACTAGTAGGTTATCTGTTCTGAATTTGAGAACTTGAATAAATTGAGATGTATTAAAGTTTAATGGGGGTTGAACCATACGATTCTAGTTCAGTTTAAATGTTACAATTTTGCATAAATGGAAATGTGCACTCTGTCAGGTTATAGCTATATGATTATCCAGCGACCATAAATTGATTAACGATCCTTGCCTAACCTCCGTGAGACATGTTATATCTTTATTGAACAACACGGATCCGGGGCGTTACACTTCTAGAGTAATTTTTATAAATTAAATACCCTCCTACCTTTATTTACATAATCCAACCAAGCTTTCTTCTTTAATTTGGTAAATCCATCAAGAATACAAATCATGAAAATATAAGCAACTTGATTCCATGTGAATACAATTCCGTCTAATCCATTCTAACAATATGAAATCACAGAAATCAAAATCATGCAGTTCCTCACGTTTTCCAAGGGTTACTACTTGCCTTATATGCTAAAATCCTTCTTCCATTGAAGCTTTTAATTCTGGACCTGATTTTTGCTCCCACCGCACTAACCTAGAGTTCTACAATTCAAATCTTCACCATCCACATTGTAGATCCATCAGTCATGAACAAAACCTCCAAATTTGAAGGCGATCCACCGTACGGATTTTCCCCGATCATATTTTGATGGTGGCTGGTCAGACACCTCGATTAGAAACCTCCATCCTTTCTCTCCATAAGAAACCCACGAAAATTCCCTCTTGTCTAACCTTAGTTTCCTATTTATACTAAGCTTTAGAAATCCTAAACCAACCCTAATTGGCTAATTTAATTTGGGCTAACCCAACCATGGTCTAGTTAAAGTCTAATCCTTCTAATTTAATTCCTACTTTTTCTCCACCTTCTATTTTTCTACTTAAACATAACTAATCAAATCTTTTTTTATTTAAACTCCTCCTTACACCTATTTTCGTGCATAACATTCACTTAAATATTAAATTTTACCAAAAACCCAAATTAAGTTACTTTTCTCCCAATTAAGACTTGAAATCTCCTAACTACCCTTTTTCCTCATTTAGGCTTTTATTACTTTCTTTTAATTTCTAACTTGTCTAAATAAATTATTTTCTTCTATTTACAAATTCTAGTTATTATTTAATGATTTATTTATTAATTACTCTTTTCTGAAAATTACCAAAATACCCCTTTTTACTCTTTTAGACTAATTTCATTAAAATTCTTTCTTTTTTTATAACTTATGACTTATTCGAATTAATTATCCTCTAAATCTTCTCTTTTTATTTTAACTAGGATTTAACTCATATTTTCTTTTATTTATTATTTATTTATTTATTAGGTGGAAATTCGGGGTTTTACACATTTCATCTGATTTTTACTTGATTGCAAGTTTCTGAAATGTATTGTAAAGATTTCTTTTGGTGTGAGTAAAGGGTTTTATTACAAATGAACATGTGTTGTGAATTTTGAGTAAATGCTGAAGATACATGAAGTACCGTTTTGGTCCAGAGGGACATGTGGTGAATTGGTTGAGTTATACATGATGTTGAACGTATTTTATTATTTTGAAGTCAGAGTTTTTGTTTTACGTCGGTTTACTGTTTTGGTTTAGCTTGTCTTGGATCCATGCTTAAGCTTAGTAATGTAATGTTATTGTTGGTTGTTGAAATTGAATGGCCTTGAATAGGCCTGGTTGTCAATGCCGAAACCCGGGGAGTAGGCCGGCATTGGATGATGAAACCCTGAGTAGGCCGTCATTACAGAGTTTCCGAAACCCTGAGTAGGCCGGAACTGTGTACATGGAGGTGTGGAGTGTCTACATGGCATGTTTAATTTATCAACTTAACAATAGTCATGACATTGACCAATCGATGTGTTGTCAGTATTGAATTGAAATGTGATTAGAAACGATTATTGGTTTTGGTTTTAAACTTGGAAATTGTATTGGTTGCTTAATCATACGGGATGTCTATCGATGCATAATTTGAACTGCTGTTAACTATTTATGCATGCATATGCTACTCGTTGAGATATTCATATCTCACTCTATTGTTTTTGTTTTGTCTTTCAGATACTCGAGGTGAGGCGATTATTGGGGTAGATCTGACTGAGACATATAGGGAGGAAGACTACTATTACATCCCTTAGACTTGTAGGTTATTTTGAATTGAACTTTGAATTAATTGAATGATTGAGGTGAAATAAAGTCTATTGAGGTTGTACCATTTGAATCTTAGTTAAGTTTTGAATATTGAATTCTTAGATAAAGTATGATTGTGCACTCTGATATGTTTTAGTTAGTTGATTATCCAGTGATCACATTTGATTAAGATCCTTACCTAACACTCCGTGAGACATGTTATATCTTCATGGAACAACACGGATCCGGGGTGTTACAGTGTGGGCCCCTGAGAGGGCCCACATTTGTTCAGATAATGGGGGAGCATCCCCTTTGATCTCCTTTGGGATTTCTCAACAAAGACAAGGGGTAGGTAAGAAGGCATGGGGCTGCTGCCCCCTCATTTCTTTTTAACAACTCCAGCAGCAACCTAGGGGTCTTGGCACCCCTATCTTGGGCATTCCACTTCACCAACCAATAGGTAATCCGAGACCAACAACAAGGCACATCAAACCATGCAACTTCAACACAAGCAAACATGCTATAGAGCATGGAACAGCAACCCACAAGAGAAATTTAAGTCAGTTCCCAGCATGCTAATAGAGGTAGATAGGGCATGGGGGTTGTGGGGAAAGGTTACCTTCATGGTGGTGCTAAGGGGGTTAAACTAAATGGGGGTTTTGATGGTGAGTAGACATGCTAGACAGCAAGCTACTGCAGGGGGGTTTGAGGCATTCAAGTGGGTCAAAACCGCAAGCTGGGGAGGCATATGTAAAACCCCGATATTTTCTACGTGTTTTTATTATTTATTTGGAAGAATAAACTTAATAACCGGTGTGTGTAAGCACCTTATTTTTGCACCCCTGGAATTGCTGAAAATGAAAACCCTGGCAGAAAGTCAAACCCCGAGGGGACAAAAAGTTGACTTTTTGATTAAGTGATATTTGGCCACCTTGCTTTATATCATTAGATAGAGAATCTCGACACGATTCCAGCGCAACTGAGTTCGCAAGAATCGGAGTCCGGATGAAGGTTCTGCGGGCGGTCAAACTTGGGCAAAGCCAAAAGTTGACTTTCTGCTAAAATCCGATCCAGAGGTCTTGCTTTATACCATTGGATAGAGAATCTCGACACGATTCCAACGCAACTAAGTTTGCAGGAATCGGAGTCCGGATGAAGGTTCTGCGGGCGGTCAAACTTGGGCGAAGCCAAAAGTTGACTTTCTGCCAAAATCCGATCCAGGTGCTTACCTCTAGGTCATGGGATAGGGGCTCCGATACGATTCTAACGCCACTGAGTTTGCCCAGATCGGAGCCCGGGTGAAGAAAATCTGAGCCGACAAAATTCCCGAGCAGCAAAACCGGTAAACTGCGCACGTGGCAGAGAGCTGCACACGTGGCGAGTTGCGCAGGAAAATATCTCGAGGATCAAATCCATAAATATCCAAACATTCAAAATATCCCAGGGACTAAATCTGTAAAAATCCAAGAATATCGGATTAAATTGAAAATAACCAGGGACTAAATCCGAAAATTCGGATTTTCCGACCAAACGAGCGGCCGCATTAATGGTTTTTTAATCATTCGGTCGCTCGCGCGAACGTGGCAGGGGGTATGTGCTCACCTTGAGGTGGGCGCCAAACTCGGCGGATACCCTCTGTCCTCTTCTATAAAAGCCGCGCAGGGTTTCATTTCCAGGGGTTGGAAAAATTTTGGTTGGAGATTTTTTCTTGGGTTCGATTTTTTTCTCTTGGGGGTTCGGACTTTTGGAGGTTGGAAAAATTTTCGTTGGAGAGTTTTGGGGTTCGGGATTTTAGGGGCCGGCTTTCGTCTCTGGCGAAATTCTTTCCGGGGCAGAGAGTTCTCACTCTCTGGTTCTCTCCAGGGTTGGGTCTTCCCACGGAGAACTAGTCCTCCCTGCTTGGCCTGAGTTAAAAGAACCCTCCCTTCTTCCTCTCCGATTACCTCACAACCGAGAAGACGACCAGTGGGTGAGACCAAGAAGACGACCAGTTGGTGAGGAGAGGTAGTGCTCCAGCGACTGCTCGTGCGCTCCAAGGAACCCTCCGGCATACCTTGCAAGGGATTAAAACAAGGTAATGTTCCCTGTTTAATAAATGAGCTCATTTCAAGCTTTCAAGCGTGACTAGGGTGTCTCCTGGGTGTGCTAATTTATTTGCTGTTTGTGCTTGATTGATTCGAAGGGGGAACATGTTCCCCCATGAGTTATCCATCTCTGTTGTATCCCGATAAAGCCCCCGGTTCCCTTCTTGATTATTCATGTTACGTTAATGCATGTTCTGTTAGTGTTTGGTTTTCGGGCTCATAGGTTTGCAAAGAGATTTGATTCTCACAAGTTAGGTTAGATTAATTTTGAAGTGGGTTCAGGTGCCTTCTGGGAGTCTAACGATCCCCAGAAATCAGTTACAGAGACCAAAAAACCCTAAAAACCAGTCGGAAATGGAGTTTGGAGAGAAAAAACAGAGAGTCAGGGTCTGTGCTGAGCTCGCGCTCACCTAGCTTGGGTCCGCCCACTTCGTGCCGAGCTCGCGCTCACCTCGCGCCGAGCTCACACCCACTTCTTTTTGGGTGCGCTGAGCTCGCGCCCACCTGGCGCCTAGCTCGCGCTCACCTGGCGCCGAGCTCGCGCTCACCTCGCGCCGAGCTCGCGCCCATCTGGCGCCTAGCTCGAGCCCACCTGGCGCCTAGCTCGCGCCCACCTGGCGCCCACTTCAGTTTTCGTGTTTTTTCGCTGTTTTCGGTCCGCCCATTTCGCGCCGACCTCGCGCCTACTACCTGAGGTCGGCGCCTACCCCTAAAACATGCCGGATTGATATATTTTTGGAAAATTCCAAAAATACCCTTTACTGTACCGCGGGGGGCTTCGCCCCTCGCACCCTAGGCATGAGCAACGGGCCGTGAGGCGTGCCTGGCCCTGGGGGCACGGCCCGCCAGGGCACGCGGGCTCGCGTGCCAGCCCGGGCCCTCGCGCTGAGCGGGCGCGCGCGGGCAGCGCGTGCCCAGGCGGGCTAGCCCGCGCGCGGGCCTGCTGGGCACGCGCCCAACGGCGCCGGCCGGCCCGCCAGAGAGCTAGCCGTTGGCTAGCTCTCTTTTCCCTCCATAAAAGTGGCTTTTAGCCACTTTTATGCCCATTTTACCCCCCCAATAGCCATATAACAGCTATATTGGGGGGCTATAGTTGTAATTGATGATTAAAAGACCTTTTCTACCCTTCCAACTGCAAAATAACAGTCATATTGAAGGGTAGAGGTGGTAAAAAGCCACTTTTAATTTTCTATAAATAGCCACTCCCTTTCCCACTCCAAACCACACCATTTCTACAATCTTCTACTCTCTTCTAATTGATTATCAAATAGTTTCTTTGCTCTAATTGTTGTAATTGGAAATTTGTGATACTCAATCTCTTCAAATTGTTCAAGCATCAAAAGTGGGAAATTGGACTCTGGAGGTTGAAGGCTTCAATTTCAAAGTTCAAGATTCATTCTAAAGAGGTATTCTTTTATTTAATTTTCCGATTTTAAAATTAGTATAAATATTATTATTATAAGTAAGTCTCTCCTTCTACCTTTCTTATAAATTAGTATCACCAAATATTTATTATAATATTATTTATTAAGATTTTTTTTTTCCAAATAATTGATAATGGACCCTAGGTATCCTATGTTTTTTGACACTGAAGAAAGGGAATATCTTAGACCCCTTTCTGACCCAGTATTTTCTGATGATATAACCCAACCCCAATATAATGATCCTCCCATCCAAGATCTTGAAACAGAATTACCTTCACAAGATATGGGATCGTCTTCCCTACCACCTAGGAGCACTAAGAGGAGTAGAACCTCTAGTGTTTGGCTTAATTTTACAATTGAAAGTGTAGGGAGTGAAGAGAAGGCAGTGTGTAACCATTGCAAAAAACAGTTTAGTTGTAAAGGCAAAGGTGGTACAGGCCACTTGAACCGGCATTTGCAGAAATGCCTTCCAAAACATGGCCAAATTGACCCTAGGCAAACCCAAATTTCTACTAGTAGTGTTGCTATAAGTAATTTTATTTTTAATCAAGAAGAAACTAGGCTTGAAATAGTAAAGTGGGTAATTCAAGAAGAATTACCCTTTAGATTAATAGATTCTAAAAGATTTCACCGTTTACTAACTAAATATTTAGCACCACAATTTAAACCTTTTTCACGCCACACTTTAAGAAAGGATGCCATAAAATTATATGGAAAAATGAAAACTGCATTAATAGAAACTTTGTCAAACAGTACTTTTAAAATAGCTTTAACTTCAGATATTTGGACAAGTAGACAACAAATAAGTTATTTAGCTATAACCGCACATTATATTGATGAAAATTGGAATATGGAAAAAAGAATAATAACTTTTGAACCACTAGATGCTAGCCATACTGGAATAAATATATCAAATGCTATAAGTAGAAATTTAAGAAATTATAAAATACACAATAAAATAATGGCTCTAGCACTTGATAATGCAAGTGCTAATAATGTTGCAGTAGGAATATTAAGACAACAATTAAACTTAAATATAGATGGAAGTTTATTTCATGTTAGGTGTGCTTGTCATATTCTTAATTTAGTTGTGCAAGATGGATTAAAAATTGTTCAACATCATTTAATAAATATTAGAGATGCAGTAAGATTTATAAAACAATCTAGCACAACCGCTAGAGAATTTAAATATTATTGTGAAACTTTAGGAAAACAATATAAAAAAATTACCCTAGATGTTGAACATAGGTGGAATTCAACATATATAATGCTAGAAGCTGCATTAGGATTAAAACAAGAAATTACAATATTTTATAAAAGTAAAATGCCTGAAAGTGACATAGAGGATCTTGATTGGCAAATAGCCGAAATTTTAAGAGATTTTTTAAAAGTTTTTTATGATGCAACAAGATATTTATCAGTAGTTTATTACCCAACATCCTCAAGTATTATAACTTGTTTATATCAAATAAGTATTTGTTTTAAACAATATAGAAATGTACCCATTGCTAAGGAAATTATCCCTGCAATGGAAACTAAAATTTTAAAATATTGGCAAAAGATGCCTAATTTATATTGTTTAGCTACTACAATGGACCCTAGGGTTAAATTAGGAGTTGAAGACTTAATAGATGGTATAAATGAGAATATGAATTCAACTTTTCAAATAGATATAAGAAAAATAAGAAATCTATTAGAAAGACTTTTTTGTGAATACGATACTAGTAGTAGTATACAAGGTCATACGCGAACCCAACAAACACTACCAGATAATTCCCCTTGGAATTTTTTAAGTGGGAGAAGAAAGGGAAAACAACCAGCATCTAGTAGTGGGGGATCATCTGAATTAATGATTTTTTTAGAAAGCCCCCCAATGAGTTTCAATACTATAGAGGAGCATAATGCTTTTAACATTTTGACATGGTGGAAGCAAAATCAGGTTAATTATCCTGTGCTTTCCGCCATGGCACGTGATCTACTAACAGTTCCGGTGTCCACAGTTGCATCGGAATCAGCTTTTAGCGCAGGTGGACGAACCGTGGATGATTACAGGAGCAGATTAACGCCGGAGATGGTGCAAGCATGTGTCAATCTTACAGATTGGTTAAGGGCAGAACTGAGAGAACAAGAATATGAAGATGATCAACTTGCTAGAGACTTTGATGATTTGAATATTGATTTTAGTCAACCAGAGTAGTCTAAGTTTTGTTATAATTTTTGTAATCAAAGTATAGGAATTGTACTTTATCTTTTTTTTTTGTTTCTTTTAAACTGCAAATGATAGATAGATGAGTGGGTGCCAACCTAGTTGGGATGTGCTTATACTATAGTGATGCAGTATTATTTGTTCAAGTAATTATGTAATTTTTGCAAAGTTGTAAGTGTACTTGTGATAATTAATGAATTTATATTTTTTTGAGCAAAATTTATCTCAATATGTGTAAGACAATTTTGTGAACAATAAAAGTATTTTACAGAAATTTTTTGGGATTTTTTGGGGATTTTTGGGCATTTTTTGAGATTTTTTAAAGTTTTTTTAAAATTTTTAAATTAATTGGCCCGCCGGCCCGGCGGGCTAGGCCCGGCACGGCACTCCTGCTGGGGCGTGCCGTGCTGGGCTGGGGTTATGGCCAAACGGGCCTGGCATGCCGCGGCCCGCCAGGCCCGCGGCCCGCCCGAGCACGGCTCAGGCGTGCCGGGCCAGCCCGCCGCCCACCCCTACCGCACCCCCCACCCCCTTTGTTTGCTACGCATCTAACTCATACCTTGGTACCAATTTTCTCTTGATAGAGTGTCAATCTTGTGTATTTTCTTATGTGATTATTGCTGAATGTGGGTTTTATTTCCAAACCGAACCGGATGAACCAATAGGGTTTCCAGGTCACCCGGAAACCCAACATGGGGCTTGGACCCTTGGTCCAACTTGGTTTCCAGTGGGCCTTCCAACGAGGCCCACCAAGCCCGACCAATTCATTTTGCTTAGCTAAGATAATAAAAGATTTGAGTGGGCCAGACCACTTGAGGCCCACTCAAGCCCTAATTGGGCCATGCATGATTAAAGTAGGATGTGGTTTGGCCGAGACCACGGGTAGGGCCTATCGGCCCCACTAAGCCCACGAACCCAACCAACTTAGGGTTTCAAAAACCCCAACTCAGGAAGTCTTGGGTTTTCAAGCCCAAGCCCAGGTAAAAGGCCCCAAGCCCAACACTTGGCCATTTTGGCACAGATAAGCAAAAATAATCAAAACCACTTGGCAACCAACTGTGGGGCCCACTCAGGGGCCCGAAATGCAATCCAACCCACTTTGCATGGAAATCACTAAATAATCAAATCTGAACTCTAAAATAAAATCAATTCAAAGTGAGCCAAAGTCCAAAGGGCCACACTTGGTCCGCCAAGGGATACCGTGGGCCTTCCAATAGGGCCCACCCCACCAGACCCAAATCATCCTAATTAAAAAGATAAAATCAAGTAAAGGGACCCACACCACTTTGGCGCTCCCGCCAGACTTAATCAAATTTCATGCTGGAATAGGAATCGGGTGAGTGAGAGACCAGAATTGACTCAAACCAAGGAAACCTACGGGACCCGTCACTTGACGGGGTGGATTGGGGTGTCTACGGACTTCCCCAGACCGCAACCGAGCCCCTACTTAGAATCTCAAAGCCGCAGACCAAAAGCATTAGTAGAAGAACTTAGGCACCCAGGTGTCTGCCTGCACCCCGTCAGGCAGTGGAGACTCCAAACAAAATCCCGAGGCACGCGTCGTTTTGCGTGCGCCTCGCCGTGCGACCGAAATCCGGTGCGCACAGTGTGTATGTAGGAAATTTCGGTGGGAGAGCATGTACGGAATCATTAGTTTTCAAAATTCGTCGGGCGGCAATATAAGTATGGTAAGTATAATACTTAAGGAAAATAGTCGTAGGGTTCGCAATACCTCTCATACTTTGGGTTGAAGGCAATTGCGGCTATTGATCTGGGTTTTGGAAGAGAAGAAGAACTGTGAGAGTTCCTACCGATTTGTGTGTTCGTAATCAAGGGTTTTAGAAGAAAAACAAACTCATGCGAATAGAGGATCAACTGGGTGTCGATTTCGAACCTACGAGCGACTGTTGGTGATCGGTGGTGGTTCAAGTAGTTGCTGTTGCAGGGATTTAAGCATGCAAGAGGTGAGTAACATCATTTTAAAACTGGATTTTGGATTTGATTTGTGAGTTTGGTCGAGTTGCATATGATTCTGGAAAATACAGTTCGAGCATGAGTTTTTTTAAGGATTGTTAGAGATAAATATTAATGTGTTTAGAATAATTTCGAAACTGGTTTAAACGTCTTCTTGGGATAGTAGGAGGCTAGGAAAATTGTTACAGACATTAAAAATTCAATCAGTCATAGAGATTTGGCATTAATAGAGACTTTAAAATCGAAGGTAGTATCCGTCGAGTTGGCACCTACCTAGTGCCAATTGGTTTGGTCGGCGCGAGAAGAAAGTTTGTTTACCGCCGAGTTCACGCTCGTCTTGCGCCCACTGTTTTGAGTCCGCGCGAAATATAATTTCGGTATCGCCTATCTCACGCCTAGCTCTCGCCCAGTATATTTTAGGTAAGCACAAAGTATATTTTTACTGTTGAGTTGTCGCTGACCTTGTGCCTGGCGCCAAAGGTCAATGTAAACCCTAATCCTTTGCCGAAATGGATTTTTGACCAAACCAAGCTAGATTTTGATGATTTGAGGGTTCAATCACTTAACTAATGACTTTTTTAGGATTTTAGAAGTACTATTACCTGTTCAAATACTCTGAGAATATCAAGTGGAATTTCTGGTAATTCTTAGGAGCTTCCAAGGTGAATTTTAGGGCTATCGGTAGTTCATGTTACTTTTCCTAACACTAGGAGTTCACAATTTAGTTTTCTCTTTGTTTATACACTGTACTTGTTTGAGAATTTATTTAACCTGGTTTTACTTGATTGCAAGTTCTGAAATGTATTGTAAAGATTTCTCTTGGTGTGAGTAAATGGGTTTTATTACCAATGGTCATGTGTTATGAGGTTTGAGTAAATACTGAAAGTACATGAGGTACTGTTCTGGTCCAGAGGGACATGTGGTGAGCTGTGTTGAGTTATACATGATGTTGAACGTATTGTTTTCTTATGATATCAGATTTGAGATTATACGATGGTTTGCTGTTTTGGTTTAGCTTGTCCTGGATCCATGCTTAAGCTTAGTAATGTAATGATATTGTTGGTTATTGTAATTGCATGGTCTTGTGTGTTGCCACGACTGGTGTAGAGCAGCCAAAAACCCTGAGTAGGCCTGGTTGTCAATGCCGGAACCCGGGGAGTAGGCCGGCATTGGATGACGAAACCCTTAGTAGGCCGTCATTTCAGAGTTTCTGAAACCCTAAGTAGGCCGGAACTGTGTACATGGAGGTGTCGAGTGTCTACTTGGCATGTTAATTTATCAACTTAACAATAGTGATGACATTGACCAATCGATGTGTTGTCGGTATTGAATTGAAAAATGATTGGAATCCTATTATCGGTATTTGGATTTAAACTTGGAAATTGTCTTGATTGCTTTAATCATACTGGTTATTTATCGATGCATAATTTGAACTGTTGTTAACTATTTCTGCATGCATATGCTACTCGCTGAGATATTCGTATCTCACTCCTTTGTTTTTGTTTTGTTTTTCAGATACTCGAGGTGAGGTGACTACTGGGGTAGATCCGACTGAGACATATAGGGAGGAAGATTACTATTACATTCCTTAGACCTGTAGGTTATTTTTGGAATCGAACTTTTGAATTAATTGAATTTTTGAGGTGTAAAAAAGAAATTTGAGGTTGAACCTTTTGATCTTAGTTAAGTTGAATATTGAGTTCTTAGATAAAGTATGATTGTGCACTCTGATATGGTTTAGTTTAAGTGATTATCCAGCGATCACAAATAATTAAGATCCTTACCTAACACTCCGTGAGACGTGTTATATCTTTATTGAACAACACGGATCCGGGGCGTTACAGCATATGTTTGCTAGTAAGGGAACAAACTAATGCACACACATGAAACATCACAGATATGGAAGAAAACACACAATGCGGATGGACAAATACGGCTACTGTTTTGGGTATTTAAGCATGTTAAGGGATGCCAAATAACATGACAAGGATGGGGAGAGACTGTTGTTATCTCCAACAGTAGCCTCTAGGGATAATACTAGGGGGTCATGGGGTAAGGGAGCAAGTTAAGTCCTCAAAACAGTAAGCTACAAGATGGGTGAGGGGAACACATTAATGCACATACACAGTAACAGCAATTAAATGGATAAAACAGTATCATATTACCAAGTTGGACAGTAGCCCGAGCGAGGGGGTGAGAGAGGCTTGCATACATGGGTTAATGAGATGGGTTTGGGGGAGTGCACAGGCACTCTGGTGGGCATGCTGGAGGGTGTGGATAGCAACAAGAAGCGAGGGTAGGCTGCTGTTCCAGTAGCACCTCATGGGTCATTGCATGGGGATGTGGGGCAAGGAGAGCATGGTAGCATTCATACATGACACTTGGGGTGGGGCTGCCTCGGTGGTGCAGGTGTGGGGGGGTATGCCTGCGGAGACAGCAGCTGTAGTAGGGGGGTTGAATCTGTTGCAAGGGCTGGGAACAATACAGAGAAAGGGATGGGGGACAGCCTTCATGCATGGTGCTAAGGGGACTGACTTAAGGAAGAGTGTGGGGGCTTAATCCTGCTGGGACAGCAACTTTAAAGGGGGGTTTGGGGGGACATAACAATGATTCACAACAAGTTATCACCAAAAAAAAGGCAAGTAACAACCATAAACAGATCTTACGAAAAGGAATCTACAAAAGAACTCATGCTCAAACACATACATGGATGCCTCCTAAGATCTGGAAACCAATTTATGTACATGCAATGTTAGATTAAAGCAATCACCATGAGCAAGGCATGTTGGTACTTCTCTAAGACCTGAGAACACATGCATTCACATCAAGCATAGCCACATGGACTAACTTTTAGTAGCTGGAAACAGAAGCTTGCATGCAAAAGAACTTGATCAAACATATAAGAACAGCAACAAAGAAATACTCACAAGACCCTAGCATGCATGCCACTACACATGTAAAAAAAACAGCATGTAAAAAGAGGTGTCCACACGAAACAGCAACCACATACATGAAAAATCAGCACAGAGATGGTCTAGCATGCATCCCCTGTGACCTCCAGCAAGATCTGAACCTAGGCTTCATGCTCAAAACAAGAGCCTTTAGAGAAGGGAAAGAGAAGGGGGGTTTATATGGGGTACAAAGGATCATATGCTAAGGGGGAACATGCTCCCCACAGAAATACTTAAAACAAACCCAGAACAGCAACTTATGAGTCCTAAAAGTGTGTGGTAAAAAACTCTCTTGCTCCCATGAAACCAATCGTAGACCTCTCCCTTACTTGGAGACTTGCATGTGGTGAAGATGAGAGGATAACACATGCAGAATTAGTACTAAAGACAGATTTAAACTAGGGAGAGCCTTGAATCTCTAGACACTTGGAAATGCTTCCATTCTTATATATGTATACCAAGAGGTGATAAGAAACTATACCTGGTGGTTGTTGAACTTATTTGCAGTGGGGAGACACCTCCTTGAGGCCAAGCAGCAGCTAGGCAGCCCTTCAATGCTCCACCTTCACTCCAACAGCAACCTCCCTCTTGGGTTTCAAGCTTAGAATGAAAGAAGAAGGGGGGGGGGGGGGGGGGGGGGGACAAAAGATGGAATGGCCTTGAGATGGTCTAGGGTGGTTGTGGTGGCAAAAGGAGCCAAGAAAGGAAGGGCTCGAATCAACTAAGATGGGGGGAAACGGGGGTTAAGGCCAGCAACCAAGAGTAAGGGGGTTGCTGGCCTTTTATAGCCAATTAATTGTATCCGACATGATAGGTCGAATACACTAAGGGGTGTGTGTATCCGGCCATGGTGGCCAGATACACTAGATGTTCTTTGTATCCGACATAAAATGTCGGATACAAGACATAATGATTTAAAAATTAAATGCCACTAGTAAATCTGTTGGCGAATTCGCGTGAATCTCACAGGCAAATCCCTTGTATCCGAAATATAATTTTGGATATGAAGAATAACATGTGTATCCGACATATATGGTCGGATACAAAAAGGATATTTACATATTTGCCCCTCGATTTGACCAATTTGACACTTATGATAATTGTAGATTGCCCCTGTGCATTTTTAGATCAGTCCCTGAGATATTTTGCAGATTTTGGATATTTAAGGATTAACCCTCGAGATATTTATCTGCGTTTCTTGCCACATGTGCAGTTTCTGGCATTTTTCCCCGGAAACTTCAACTGCTCACATCTTCTTCATTCAGACTCCGATTTGAGCAAACTAAGTTGTGTTAAAACCGTATCAGAGTCCTCTATTTATTGGGGCAGTGTTAAGCAGCTGATTTGGGGTTTAGAAAAAAGTCAATTTCTGCTCCCCCTCAAGTTTGACCGGCCTGTAGATCCTTCATCCAGACTCTGATTCCATCAAACTCAGTTGCGTCAGAACCGTATCGAGATTCTCTATCCATTGAGACAAAGCAAGGTGGCCAATTATCACTCAATCAAAAAGTCAACTTTTGCTCCCTTTAGGGTTTGACTTTTCAGCTAGGGTTTACATTTCTGGCACTTTTGTGAGGGCAAAAATGAGGTGCTTACAGCTGCCCCTCTTTGCCGAAGTCACCTTGAGGATGAACGGCAAAGAGAAAAAAGAATCTCGTTTTTGTGCCTGGCATTTCTATCGACATGGTTGACGAGCTTAGTCCTTTGAAGTTTTCATTTAAAAAGGGAAGCGGCCAAATGATGTGGCGACACTTCTGGGCTTCGGAGTCTCCTTACCCTTTGATTTTCGGGTTTTTGTAGGGCAACTCTTTAGAATTTAGTTTATGGTTGAAAGAGATTAAAGACGAAGTTAAAGACAAATTTGTTAAGGACAAAATTGTTAAAAAGGAATCACAATGCTGCTGATATTTATGATTTAAATAGGGAACTCCCCTTCTCTGTTTACATAAACTGTAAACCATCTATGTTTCCGTAGCCTGCAGATTGAATTCAATGTTTCATTGTTCACTCAAGAGAAGAGTAAAGAGATGATGATGTCATCATCCCTTTAGTGGATGATGACATCATCTTCCAACAATAAATTTGGAAACCAATCGTCCATTGCATTGTTCATTCAAACTGTTCACTGTTCATTCAAACAGAGAGCATTAAAGAATCGATGACATCGTCATCCAAATTTAAGAAAACCCATAATGCTCACATGGTGTTGACCTCAAAGTGATACGTGGGGTGTAGTGAGGAAGTGTGAAATGAGTTAAGGTTCAGTGAAGAAAAGAAGAAAATGTGGATCCTATGTGGTGTGATTACTAGTGTTCTCATGTGCATTTCAATATAGGATGAATGTTCAATTTAATTATGTTATTGTGATTAAGCTAAGTGAATGTTGATTGTAAAAGCAAATTGAAAATCTGTTTCACTTAAGTTTTGTGCTTTCACCAAAAGTGATGATTGGAGATAAATAATATTTCATTAAAATTTTTATCACATGAATTTAATCCTTAGCTGGTATTTAATATTAAATTACTTTGTGGTTTGTGATGACCCACGATGAATTATTTATGTTAATTGAATGAATGAGATATATTGTAATATTTGAGATTTCTTCGGCAATTTGAAATAATATATGAGTCTGTGATAGATGGATCAACTTGTTTTTGATATGATCATGATTGTGATGGTACTCCTAGTCTTTACTAGTTGAGTACCCAGTGTGAGAAATCCACTGGGATGCTGCTGAGTACTCCTAGTGGTAAGAATTCACTAGTTGAGTACCCGGTGTGAGAAACCATCAGGAGTTCGGATGAGAGTACTTCTAGTGTTTGGCCAAGCATTAGTTAAGTACCTGGTGGGATTATCTCCGGGATTTAGTACTCCTAGGGACACATCTAGTTGAGTACCCAGTACGGGACGCATACTGGGAGGTTGGTTTGGTTTTTGAGTACTCCTAGTGCATAGCACTAGTATAAGTACCCAGGGGAAGTTTATACTCTTGGGAGTGTGATGTCGATTATATGGTTTTGATTTAATTGGATTTAATATTTTAATTCCTCATTTCCTTATTTAATTGTTAACATTACTATTACGATGTTGCCTTATATTTTTAGTTGTAACTCGTTTAAAGGCAATGTTATTTTATTTCATAGAAAGTCATGTTCCCTTATTAGTGGTACTATACTTATATGGTACACTACTCATATGAATGAAACCTAGGAAAAATGTAAATTAACTATTATTAATATTATACGTATTTGATGTTGTATTATTATAGCAGAGATATTGTGCATAATTTCATGTGAGGTATATTAACCTCATTTACTGGGTTTCATTGAAACTCACCCCTTATATCTTTGCAGGAAATAATCAAGAGAAGAGGAATGAAAGGAAGTGAAAGTGTTATGTAACCATTGTGAACCAGACTTTTTGTTGATCATAGCACTCTTATGCTTTAAGGAACATGTAATTGAGACTTGTTTATGAACCGGATGGTTTATTTTTGTTATTGGTTTAAGTTTGGATCTGGGTTGTTTAGATATTTCTTATTCCTGCTGAACTCTGATGATTATTAATATGAAATAGAGAACTTTTATTGTCTTATAATTGTGCCTTGGTATTCGCTTACGAGCAAGGTCATGCTCGGTCTTACTCACGAAATGTAAGTCATGAAGTGAGGATTTAGGGTGTGACAAGACCAAGAATACATCAAAAACATGAGCATTCTTATCAACAACAAGATGTAACAGACAAGGAAAAGATTGACAAAGGAGACTAATCCCCTACCACAAATCTGACAAGAAAGGTATAGGACCCACTGCTAATGCCAGACATGTCCAAGAAAGAGAGAGGTGGAAACAAACAATGATAGCCTTCCAAGGACTGTCACGAGCTATTCTCACTCTAGGATTCACATATGAACCATTCTTGTGCATTCCGTACTTGCTAGAACTTGCAAGCACTTTTTCTCCATGCTAAAACCTCAGAGTCATTTACTGAGTTATGCCGAATTGTGAATCAATATACAAACCAATTTATCCCACCTCTACAAACCTCTCTACATACCTCCTCCAAACTAACATGATGATCACTTTTAGGACCCGCTCTTTCCCATATAAAATCCCTAATCTTTTCGTTAATATTCTTAATAATCATACAGGAAGCTGTATAAAGGTAAAGAAAGTAAGTTGTAATGCTAGAGAGAGTGGCTTGAATGATGGTAGTCCTACCACCAAGGGAACAGTAGCTCTTTATCCAATGAGTAAGCGTACACCCAATTTCTCCAAAAGAGGAACCCAAAAAACAACCAACCTTTAATTTTCACCAAAAGGAAAGCCAATAAATTTAAGAGGAAGGGTCAACAAAGCAATCAAAATATCTGCATAAATCTGAAGCCTAGGGGGATCTACCTGAATACATGGATCTACTCTTGCTAAAATTTACTTAAAGACTAGACATCATCTCAAAACACTTGGCAATACTCTTAATCCGTGTAACATAAGCATCAAATGCATTGAAGTCAGTTTTTAGGGCAATTTTTTCAAAATAATTAATATTCAGTCAGCCAATTCTTGAAAATTAGGAATTAGTGATACTTTTTTAACATAATTAGGAATTAGTATCATTTTACTATTCATACAGACTTTCTTCTGATAATGTCCTCAAAAGATTTTGAAAACCTTTTCGCTCATTTAGGTACAAGTGAGGTTTGCAAGTCTTTTGAGGGTATTTTTGGAAGAAATTCTTTGTTGATAGTAAAATGATACTCATTCCCAATTATTTTGAAAAAATATCTTTAATTTGCAATTTTCAAGAATTAGCCAATTGAATCAAAATTATTTAAAAAAAATATCACTAAAAACAAAATTTCGCCAAACAATAATGTCTTGTCAGCAAATTAAAGGTGGGAATCTTGATTCTACCTTTTAATATCTTGAATCCTTTAATCAAATCACACCTACGACCATACTCATAAGCCGACTCAGAGTGTCACCAACTAGAGTAAACAACAAAGAGAAAGAGGACACTTGTAAGACCCCGAATTTTCCTAAATATAAAAGTAAAATAATAATTAATATTCTTGAGGATTATTATTGATGGGAATATTTTATTAATGTAGGTGATATCGAAATTAGTGGAGATCCAGAGTTGGGCGTAGATCCGACCATCTGATCAAGAGATATCAAGGTATGATTAATATTTTATTTCTAAGAAGATATGATTGGGTGTGTGTGTGTGGAGTCTAATGCATGTGAGATGCGTGGAATTGAGGATATATAAATAAGTTAGAATACCTAATACCCTATGAATACCTAAACCGTATTTGCTTGTATTCGTTCAACCACAAGAGAGAAAGAGAGAAAGATAACGTAAGCGACCAAACGACCAAAGAAGAAGAAGAAAAGAAGAAGAAGGAGGAAGGGAGGACTCTTGTCTTGTGCTCTTCATAGTATAGAGCATTGCCTGGTATCAGTGAAGAAGAGTAAACACTGCTGGTTAGAGGAGACCGCACGATCAAGGTAGGTAGCATTGTGTTTTATCACTCATTTTGTATTCATGATTGGTTTGATCCCTGTTACATGTTTTTGTATTGTATAATCATGTATTTAGTTTGATAACAACCTTATATGTATGCTAGAATCATTTTAAACGTGAAAAATCAAGTTTTGAAACACTGTCTGTTCGTTTTTGGGAGACCGCCGAGCTTACTGTGCTTAGTGATCCTTGGCGATCCCAGGCGATCGTTGAAAAAATTAGACCGCCCGAGACCGCTGACTGACTTATCGTCGGCGATCAAATTTGAACTACCGCCTGAGCGATCCTAGGCGATCCTGAGCCCTCTGTGCAAAAAATGCAGATTTTCGTATTTTCAAACCCTGTTTCAATTCTAAACTATTTTTAACAATTTTTAACCTTCAAATAAGATGTTTTAAGACTAAAATAAATTACCAATTCCCTGTTTTACAAAAGAATAAAAATAGGAAGGTATTTAGGGTAATTAGTGGCCAAGCTTTGTAAATAGCATGAAACCTAAGTTTTGGAAGAACTGAACTTGTAACCTTGAGAGATTTGATTAAGTGACATATAAATTTTTACTGTTAACTAGAATACGTTATACAGGATTTCCATATCAGATTTTTAACACAGTTAAACCAATAAGGAAAGAAATTACAGTATAACCATTATATGCCGCTAGGCACTATTACTTACAGTAATATTAGTCCTTAGGGATTGTTGGTGTCTAGTGGGCATAGCTGGTTATGGATCCATATTTTTGGCTAGATAGCTAAGGGATATTTCATTTGGGTTGAGTTACTCCCTATTGCGAATGCGTTTCCTTTGCAAGTTGGTTTGCTCTGGAGGATCCTATGTCTGGAGGGACACCCCGGTGCTCCGCTGGTGATTCCCTATACATGTGGATAAGCGACCATCTCCATGTATCGATTCTGGTGCTGCATGCTGGTGGTACTTGCCAACTCGGTTGAGTTCGTGTGCAATAAGTCAATGACTACGGCTCTTATCTAAGGTGATCTTCACGGGTTTGAGTATCATTAGTAGCGTCGTCATAAGCCGCACGGTGGTATAGCATATGGTTGAGAGTCATCTCAAACGTGTATCTTTCTTTGTGAGTCCTACAATGATACTAAGATCACAAACATTTATTTCTGATGTTGTTCACATGTAGGATGCATGTATTGGATGCTATGGTTGGATGTGACTGTTTAGTACATCCCGGGATTATATTGGATTCTATTATTGATTTCTGAATCATGATCTTGATATACTTTATCTGTTCTCAATTACTAAACTATTTTACATGCTGATTTATATTCATGAACGAAATGAATGTTTATACGTGCATATTTACTCGAGACTACTTATACGTGCATGAAAATCTATTTTATTGATTATGAATTGTTTATAGCATGCATGTGTTGTCTACTGAGATATTCGTATGTCACCCTAATTCCTTATGTTATTTTTCAGCTGGTACACGAGAGGGGGATCATAGTGGTGATTACCAGAGTAACCTTGTGGACTATTCGCCAGAGGATTACTATTATCCCGATTTGATCTGAGGTCGAGGAGAGAGGATTATGTTCAGTTTTCTTGACAGTTATTTATTTAATTGGTTGATGTATCTGAGAGATTGGGAAATTAGAACCTTTGATTATTACCAAACTTAAATGATCATTTGGTTTGGATGCTTTTATTGGATTCATTTTATGAAGATATTAGACTACACTTCGGCACATTGATGTTCCGCACTCTGATATATATTGAATAATGGATTATTTAACTTTTTATTTTGGTTATTTATTGATTATTATTTGATATGGGCTAGTAGCATCTCGAATTCGGTTGTTGGGCTGAATTCGGGTTGTTACAGTGATGAACCGGATTCGGGTCAAGGTTGGTGTTTTTATTGACCCGGGTTTGGGGCGTTACAACACCCACCCTTGCCTAATGCCTCTAAATGAAGCAAAGAATACCCCTAACCTAGCCAATTGAGGATAAAGGAAAAAGAACATTACAAATGCAATCATTAATCCACTTCCTCCAATGATAACCAAACCCTTTCCATTGGAAAACCGAAGCAATAAATTCTCACTCAACCCTATCCTATACCTTCTCAACCGCTAACTTGCATACAAGACCAGGCTCATCGCTACTAATCTTCTCCTCAACACACTCATTAAGCAACAATCACATTATTCATAATATATCTTCCACCAATTAATGGTCGATTGATTTTAAAAGACAAGAGCATCCACAACTACCCTAAGTCTAAAAGACAAGAATTTGGCTATGATTTTACAAAGACTAGTGGTAAAGCTAGTAGGTCTATAATCCTTAATAAAAGAAGTCCCTTCCGTCTCAGAAGTCAAACCAAATAAGTGGAACTAACTTATTGATCACACCACTATCAAAAAAATCCTGCCAGCTTAGGCGGTAAAGCCTCGGCTTGTCATATCTGAGGCCTAGGATCAATCCTACCTTCAACCCCCAGACCCTCTTCACTACTTACCTTCCAAAAAAAAACTTACTGATCACACCACTATCAAAAAAAGTCCTGTCATGACTTCATTTGTTACACCCCGGATCCAAATTTCATATCCAAACACGAAGTGTTAAAAATAACAGTAGCCCAAAAGCATAACTAAACCAGACAATAACCAAAATTTCCATTTTTTTCATAATCAAAGTGCGGAATCAAAGAATAAAAGTCTTCAAAGCGTGATATAAAATATCCAACTAAATCAAATATTATTCCATTATTCAACATGAAATCTTCAAAAATAAAAGTCTGGTATGGGTTCAACTATAATAACCTAAAAATAACCCATCATCTAATACTAAAAAGTCTCTACTGAAATGAAAGCATAAATCCTAAGCCTACACGGTAAAAGAATCCTCCTCTCTGTAGTCAGAATAGTCCCCTTGCAAATCAAGTTCTACAACATCCTCTCCAATATATTCTGAAAACAAATCCGGTAAAACAATGTGAGATAATGAAATCTTCGCAAGTAGCCATGTAGAAAAGAAATATTTATACTATTCTAAATAAACAAACGAATAATCAAATTAATCAAGCAATTAAATCATAAAACAAGCATTCATGATAAGTTTCATAGGACTCATGAAATAGAGAATAGAGGAAATTGACAGACTATGCTACTATGCAACCTAACATAATTATAGGCGGGCCAGCCAATACCGATCAGGTTATTCGACACCCAACGAAAGTACTCGACCGGTACCAGAGTGAGTTAGCATATACGGTTCAACCAATACCGGATTAGATAACGTAGCAACCGACCAATACCATAGCGGTACCATCTTCGAGATGATGGAGTGCCTATGACACAAAATCCGAGCTCTAAAAACCATTTCACTTACTAACTACACTATGGATCCATGTAAGAGCTAAGTCCACTTGATAGTGGTAAACCAAAACTAGGTAGGAGACATACGTCACAACAATCTGCATATGTGAAATCAATAATACAGGCATACGCCAAATCACATACATGATAATAAACCCACATACATGGAGACAAATACTTGTCAATCAAAGCCCCCATACGAGGAGACATATACATGTCAAAATCATGGTCTCAATGGTCAAATATGATCCAAGTGTAGATTAAATCATTCGATGCTCAAAACATATTTAAATAGTCTAAATGCAAGTGTAGGAACCTTTGAAATCAAGTTTCATCAAAAATAAAAGAGTTTGGAATGATAAACCTCAAATAAGAATCATTTGGTAGAACATACCCAAAATCACTTTAAAAATCCAATTAAATTTTTGGCTATTGTAAACACTCTCAAAGTACCCTATTCTAATTGGTACAAGAGTTGGAATCACTCAAAAATAGGTTTACGATAAAAAAAAACTAGGTCAAAACCTTGAAATACAAAAATCTGACATGGACGCTCGCTACAACGCTCGAGCGTTGTCTTGGTGCTCGGTTAAGTCTGAATTTCTCTTTAACCGCTCAATACAAAGTTTGGGCATTGATAAATTTGGGTTTCAAACTATAAGGTTCGCTAGGGCATTTGGGGGACATATCAGGGGCTCGTTCAACTCAAAAATTCAACTATCGGGTTCTGATTTTTAAAAAAAACTCAGGCAAAGTGCTCGCTAAAGCGTTGAGCGACGCGTTAGGCATCCTAAGCTAAATACACTAATAATTGGGTGCTTGATACAACGCTTGGGCGTTGCGTTGGGCATCAATTCAAATTCGTAAATTTTCACAAATTTTCAAAATTTCCGAATTCAACAATAAAATCTATAAATCATGCTTTTGTCACTTTGAATAAATTCTAACACATACAATAGCATTTCCTAAGCATGTTTAATCAATCTTAAATCATCCAAACAACAAATCATGATATTCTCAAAATCAAACAAAATCCTTCGTATAAGCATGTTCTTCAATAAAATCAAAACTATATTTTTATGCAAGTTGTGAGGGGCTACTTACTTCTCTTCTTAGATCAAAACCTTCACCAAAAGATCTCAGACGTCACCCTTGAACCCCAAACGAAAATAGTAACTCCTCTTCTAGTTTAGATCAAAGTAGAATACTTTTCAGAACTTTAACAAACTCAAAACCACGCATGTTGGAGATAAAAACATAAGTTGATCTGTTCCTTACCTTAAATCCAAACAAAACACCTCCTTCCCCCTCTCTAATCTGATTAAAACCAAGGTAAGAATGAGAATCACTCTTAAAGAAGTTGAGTAAAAGAAGAGGATGGGGAGTGCGGCTACGCTTTTCTCTCTCTTGTACGTGCATAGGACCTTCTATATATATTTTTTTCTTTATATTTCCGTCTAGGTCATATATATTAACCCTAATAGTCCTTTAAATAGAATTCTTCCTAAAACCAATGATCACATCCCAATAGACCAAACCCTTCTTTAGGGGATTCGTCCATGCAACTTCTTTCTCTTTTTTTTTTCTTTTTTAACTAACAACTAATTAATTTAATCAAACTAAATAATAATAATAATAATAATAGTATTATTAAATTCTAAATTAATTACAAATTATAAACTCACCTCAAAATTAATTCTTCAAAGTCTCCGGGTCACCCTGCAACTCTTCGGGTTGAACCAATTTTTCATTCCCTGCAATATTAATAATAATAATAATTCATATATGTGTTTTATCTTATTTATTTTAATTAATAAAAATCTATAATTTTACATCATTCATGACCGCATCCCAATTGTCTTGAAAAAAATCTAAGGTGAAACCATCCAGACACTGGGCTTTATTTCTTTCCATCTGTTTAACCACTTTCTCAATCTCGTCTTCCCCATATTCCTTCTCATGCTTAACTCTAATCACCTCCTCAAGAATAGCATATCCTCCCTCTAAGTAACAGCTTTCACAATTTTTGTTCATTATCAATGTTGATTATAGTACCTCAACCCCATAAAGGTCCTGCCAAATCATCATCCTAGGAGGGGTGGACTAGCAACAAAGTTAACCTTTGGCATTGTTACATAAAGTGGCTGTTGTTAGACTTAAAACCCTATTTTAATGCTAGCAGACTACAATTTTTACCATCACACAAAGTAATTTTCCCTTCCTTAATCTTTAATATGAATCATCCCCCACCGCGCCCCCCCCCCCCCCACCCACCAAAAAAAGTTTATATTTGTTGAGATGTACACCAAGAAGGTACAAGAAATCCAAACATGAAAATAAGTTTCCAAGACCCCTAAACCTTGTTAGAACTCAGTGTACAAGAATGTTGTTATAACGTTTACAATGCCAACACTGATGATATAAAGAATCTTAGACATTGTTATAAAGTGTATCAAGATAAATCACCTAGTTGATTTAAGATGGGAACAGATTTTGTTACCCTTATATATTTTGATTATCATGGTACATACTATAACAAGAATAAAGAATTAATATTGGGTGACGTACCTAAACCTCTCTAAGCAGTAAGCAAAATCCCATCAATCATGAACTTGATGGAACAGTTTTTCTATGCAACGCTTCAGCCACCTAATTGTAGACTCCATAAATTGCACCTTATAAAATATTGAATGAATATTCACAAGTAACCGAAATCATAAAAAAGAAAATTCCTTTTTGTGGCCGACACAATATGTCGGATTAAATATTTCCTCTTGTAGCCGACATCTTGTGTCGAATACAAAATTTTGTTATATGTCCGACTTTTTGTGTCGGTACATGAGCTGGCACTCCGAATCTTTTCAATTAGGCAGTTACGCCACATTAGCAATTGCATGTGAGCATAACTGAATTGTATCCGACGTAATATATCGGATACACATATTAATATGTGTATATGACATATTAGGTCGGATAAGAGGGTTGATATGTGTATCCGACCTGTGTTGTCGGATACACACGTTTTGCTTCAATTTGGAAAATCCCGTGAGATATCCCTTATTTACAGCCATACCTGTATCTGGGAAGTGGGAATTCTCCATTTTGGCCTCCGGAATTGATCAAATTCCACCAATTCAAGCTTTAGATATGAGTTGGAAGGTTCTAGATACCTTTTTGTGTCTACCCTTATGACTATCCTACCCTTGGCCTTGCCTATAAATAGAAGGCTCCTCCTCAAGCAAATGGCTGGAGAATTGAAGGTCTAAGGCTTTTTGAAGAAGAGGGGAAAACTCTGCCCAAGTTCTTGCTCAAGTCTTTCAAGCATTCAAGGTAAGCTTCTATCTCCTTCTTTTATTTCAATTCCAAGCACTCTCCCCTTCTACCTTTCTGTAGTGTAAGGCCTTGGGTGTGCTTGCAATCCCAAACCATGTCCAAAGTACCTAAAGCATCCTCTCTAGCTGTAAAACGTGAAGAGAGAGTTTGGGGAAACGGATGTTAGGGTGGATCTTTAGGATTAGAACCCATTGTTACAAGATTTGTGGTATGTTTGCTGTGGATCTTGGTTTTGATCTCAGTCATGGAGAGGTTACATAGATCCATGCCTTCAATTGCATTTGATCTTAAATCTCTCCGAAAATTCTGATTTCCTACACTTTGTCATGCACACATATCACTAGTTTTGCTAAAAATAGGCTAGATCTTGGATTCACCATGCTCAATATGGTAAATCTGAAATCCTTGGCCTTAGATTGAACTCTTGGGATTTCATGAAAGTGTTCTTAGAGATTTCAAGTCATTTTAGTCGAATCCACTTGCACACATGCACTAGTGTTGCTCTTTTACTCAAGGTTTTCAAAACAGGACAGCACCTATACCTTGTCTTAGAATGCTCATAACTTCATCATCCGACTGAATTTTTGAGTGATTCCAAAGACATGTAGTAGGTGGGAATGTCTAGTTTATATCTGGAAATTTTCATCCATTTCTATGGAGCCATTTTTTGATACTATTTGGCCAAATTCGGTAGGTCAGTTCAGTTTAGATCGCTTAACTTGTCACTTTGATCGAGCACCATTTGCTCATTTTTAATCCGTTTAGAGTGTTTTTAATCTCTGTGTTTTCTTTAAAGAGTATACTTTCAAATCCAACTGGTTTCAAGAGTTTTTGCTTTGATTTGTGTCTTGTATGTTTGATTGACTCAGAGCTGCTCTGTAGCAGAGTTCTGGATTAATCTGTGATCCTCTAGGCATGTTCGGGAGGTCACACAAATCGCGAATGGATGGAGTTTTGTGTGAGGCCTATTTCATTTGAAAGATGGCACCTCATACTTTATCCATGCAAGTTTTCATGGATTTATATGGAGCCAAACTCCACGAATAGAGTTTCAAAGACGCCTACTCGCTGCTTTTTCTGATTTACAGCAGCAGACTTGACTGAGTATTTCTCTCTTGTTTTAAATCGGATCGAGCTGAAATTTTTGCTGAATACTCTATTTCATACCAACTTTCTAATGGCTTTGATTTCATTTGATTTGAGTTTAAATCGAAGGATTTATGAGTGATCAAAGTTTTCAATCTCTTATGGTTTAATCTTCCCAGATTTGTTTTGACTTGATTTTCTTCAATCTTTGCTTTGATTTTTACTTACTCATGAAGTCCTAGAGGTGATGTATCCATAGAGACAGTCCAAATTTATTGAGCTACTCATATGGAAGAATCACACATGTGTTTGGTTATTTTCAAGCACTCTTTGTTTGTTTTGGTTAGCAAGCAATTATTTGAGTATGAACAGCATATGGCAACTGTCTTGTACGGATGAGTGGGGGTGCCTAACACCTTCCTCTGTTCATAACCTATTCCCCTTACCTGATCTCTGGATTTATCCTTGAGCTAGAGCTACTTTGGCTCTATTTTGCATTTTATGATCCCTTTGGTGTCCATTCACACCATAACTTGAATGGTGGCGACTCCAACCCTTTTTGTAAACCCATGTGATGATTTAGAAGTCATCTAGGTGATTTCCCATGTCTCACAACTGGCGACTCCGCTGGGGACTATTGGAATTGAGCCATGTGTGTTGATTGCTTGTTCATGTTTTGGTTATTGATTGTTTGCTGTTTTGTTTCTTTATAATAATCATGTTTGATTTGTGTGCATCTGTTTTTAGATGGTATGGGACCCATGAGAATAGGGCATTTGATGTGTATGCTTGGTTGTGTTTAGAACCATGTTTAGGAGGCTTACATAGTTTAACCATGCTTGATCACTATGTTGCCATGATAGCATGTTTTGATTTGGGTTTTAAAGTCATGAGCACGAGATCTGAATTTTTGAGGGATGTTTGGAATGTGTCAAGCATGCTCACAATGATTAATTGCTCTTTTGTATAACATGGTAATATGCTTTCATATTTGTATGATGTTTTGTGTGAATACATGATTAGTATGAGCATGCTAGGTGTTTTAAATTACCTTGATATACTCATGCTTATTTATCTCACATGTGATTTTTATATCATGCCTTAGTGGACATGGTTGTGTATGCATGGCTACGAAAAAATAGTGGCAAGGGTGGGACGTTGTGATGAATGTGTCCTATTTTTTTCAAATGCACATGTGCACCTTTTATATTTATTTGCACGGCCTACCTATCACCTATAGGAAGTTGAACCCGAATGTGTGTAGCTTGGCGCACCGAGATCGTTACTTCGGAAAGCGAAAGTGAAAATATTCACCTTAGAGCTTTGAGCTAATGATGTGATGACATTGTGGATCTTGAATTATGGTCATACACTAGGCTTGAGATCTAAGTTGCCACTAAGACAAAACCCAAAACCCCTACGCTTGAAGGTGGAGAAACACGTTTTTGGCCAAAATAACCAATTACGATGAGAAATGGGTTTGTAATCGAGGGAAGGCTGTTTTGCATGGTTCTAAGGCCTAAGGCATGATATGGACATCATATTGAAGGTAAATGCAAGGTATCAAGGTAATTTCAGTTGGTTTTTAGAATTGCTTTCATATTTTGTAAATCAAGTCCATGGTGTCCATATGTTTTGGGATTGTTGTCTTTCCCAAACGGGTCTCATATCCTAAGATTAGAGTAGCCCATAAAAGGAGTTTTAATTCCTTTTAGAAGTCATCCTACCCAAATTCCTCTAGAAGGCAACCTAATGTATAAAATCCATACTTTTGGTGTTTTATTGCGATGGGAATCTAGGCCCATCCCTTATGAATGTATACTAACAAATTTCCTTGTTGGTTTTGGTCAAGAAAAGGTGTGGGAAAAGTGTTGGTACAGAGAGCATTCTAGTATAGGATTCTCATTTTTTTGTTTAAAAGCCCAAGAAGGCAAAGTTGTAACATATAGCCCGTGGAGGCATTTGTACTTTGTTTTTTTCAAGCCCTGTGGAAGGCATGGAATAGATTTTGTATATATGTGTTGTAAAGTTCCTTTTATCAATATTATCATGTTCATGGTCTTCATGCACCATTTGGCAAAGATTCAAGTGTCAAAGTCCACTGTTGGACTATGTTAGAAGCCTAAAAATAGGAGAAAAATAAGTGGGAATAAAGATAAAATGATTGTTACAAATCTGGGAATCCATGTAATAAAAAAAGGGTGTTTCTGCCATTAAACAAAAACACAGGTTGGCAACACCATATTACTAGTATATCCGGGCTTAAATGTCGGTAAAGAATTTTTTTTATTGTATCCGACTATTAATATCGGATACACCATAAAACGCCTTTAGCTGACTTGATATTTCGGTTACAACCTAGAAACTTGCATTTTTGTTTCCTAATCCAAATCTTTTAAATATGCAAGGCCCAAAACACTGTAAGTAACCTGTGGGAACCTCAGTAGCATTAATGGGGAATAAATTAAGTGTTCAAATGATTTAACCAAGAATCCAACCTAATTTTGGAACACAAGTCCACTCTTTCCTCCAAGCTTAAAGAAAATACATCAAGGGGGACTCAAGGTACCATATTTCTTGGTGACAAATCACCTCCAGCATGTTCCAATCATGCTTTTAAACTTAAAAACGGAGGTAAACTTCCAAATGTGCTTAAGATTCTAACTTTGGGGTATTTGCCTAAAATGGGGAGCAAATAAGTCAACATATGACTATGTCTTTCATAACTTGGCTTTAAGATGAGTTAGAATTCAATATTATGATTGACTTATCTTCCAAGCTAATTTTTCAAATAAACCTCCAGGTTTAACTCATTAAGGCTTATACTTTCAAGGAAACACTCTTTAAGTCATATCCTAAGAAAGAAAAGAGGAAAAACTTTTCAAGTGGATGCATAGGTTGCTTGGGAACCTTGGAATCCCAAATCTCTAAAAACCTCTTTGTAAGTCACTTGGAAACCCTTGAATTCCAAGCAAAATGAAAATGCAAAGATCAAAAAAATAAAAGAATAAAAAAGAAAAAGAAAAAATTGTAAAAATCAACTTCTTTATAGTTTTGAGTTTCCTTTTTAACTCAAAACCTTTAATGAAGGTTTAAAAATCATCATGGGCATCTGAAAGCCTGGAATTTCAGATTTTATTCAAAATCTCATAGGCCTCTGAAAGCCTTTGAATTTCAGCTTTTTAATCTTCATAGGCCCTTGAAAGCCTTGAAATTTCAAAAAAAAAAATCAATTCATAGGACAACTGAAGGCCTCTAAACTTCAGATTTCATGGGCCACCAGTAGCCTTTGAATCCCAAATCTTCATAAGCCTTAGGGAAACTTGAGTAATTCCCTAATTTCATAGGCCTTCTAAAGCCTTAATTTAGAAACTCATAGGACTGCTGGAAGCCTAAAATTCAAAATTTTTTAAAACTTCATAGGCATAAGGAAGCCTGCGTAATTCCTTAACTCATAGGATCTCTGAAAGCCTGAAATTTTAGAATTTTGTCTGCATAAGCCGTTGGCAGCTTGAGTGATTCCAACTCATGATTTGTTTAAAAGCTTTTATTTTAGACATTTCATATTTTGTGGGACATGTTGGAAGCCCTAGAATATTCCAACAATCTCTTCGGTCAGTCTTTTTAGTACCAACCAACGCATAAGCCCTTGGAAGCTTGAGTAATTCCAATTCGTGATTTGTCTAAAGGCTTTTACTTTAGGCACATCATATTCTGTGGGACATGTTGGAAGCCCTTGAATATTCCAACAAATCTTTTGATTGGTATTTTTTGTATCAATCGACTCCATTCAGGAGGGTTAATCTTAACCAAATCTAAAAAAGAAAAAAATATATAATAATAATATTCCAAACTCATGTTCACTAAGCCAGCATACATGCATTCATAGGTGTGTAAACATGATTTAAAGGGATACTGATATTTCTTTTTCTCTTTTTTTCAAGGTTTTCGGCTTTTACCTGCAAAATTGCTCCCAGACGTTCACAGAGACTGAAATCTGCAATCATGAACCCAACTGAGAACCAATCAACTGTGTCCGCTCAAGACTTTCATTAGTTGCAGGAGCAAGTGGCTGGGCTTGCCAAACTGCTGGAAACCTTATTGTCTAATCAAGCACAGCAAGCTCAGGCTCAGGCTCACCAAGCCTTTTCATCCCACAATGCACCTTCACCACAAACCAATATCCCACCTCAACCTGAATATCACCAACCTATCCCCGAGCCTATTTTGATCAGGGAGGAGGAATTTGAATTAGAGAAGGAGAAATTGAGGGAGGAAATAGAGAAAAAATTTATGAGTAAGTTGGAATTTCTTCAAGATGAATTGAGAGAGGTGAAGGGAGTTACATCATTTGGGGGAACAAATTTTGAGGACCTTTGCTTCTACCCGAGAGCCAACTTACCAGTGAAGTTCAAATGTCCCGACTTTGAGAAGTATGATGGGACGGGCTGTCCAATGAGCCATCTTAAGCTGTATTGTGGGGCGTTGTGCCAGTATGGAAGGGACGATGGGGTATTAATCCAATTGTTTTAAAGGAGTCTAGTTGGCCCAGCTTTGAGGTGGTTCTCAACACTTGATCATGGAAGGATCAGGAGATGGAAAGACTTGGCAGATGCCTTCTTGGCACAGTATCGTTTTAATTCAGATATCATACCAGATCAATACGACATGATGAGAATGTCCAAGGGGAAGGATGAATCCATAAGATAGTATGCCAAGAGGTAGAGAGAGATGGCTGCTCAAGTAAAACCACCCATGTTCGAACAAGAGATGATCTCCAACTTTATCACCACATTGGGGCAGCCCTTTTACAATCACTTAGTGGGTCAAACCACTACAAACTTCGCTGCCCTAGTTCAAGTGGAAAACCGCATAGAGGATGGAATTAATTCTGGGAGAATCATTGACTATTCTGCCATAGCTGGTCAACAAGATTCCACCTCCTCTAATTTTTCTGCTCTGAAGAGAGGAAATGGAGCGAAGAAGAATGGAAACAGAAAAGAAGGGGATGTTAACATGGTACAACAACCATCTGCTCCCAACAAGCCCATCCAGATCAATGTTTCCACCCCGTTTCACACACCAATGCAATCAAACCCATCCACCCAACAAGCGCCCATTAGGGTTAATATTCCAGCAACACCATCAACGTCCCAAAAAAGAGTTTTTACCAAGGAGGAGAGGGATGCCTGGATGGCATCGAGAAGAAACAGGGTTTTCACTCCTATCCCTATGTCTCCTTCTCAACTGCTACCCACCTTATTGAAAGCAGGGTATGTAACTTTAAAGGAGTCAAATCCTAATGCATCCAAAGGGAGAAATTTTTATCCCTCCACCACTTGCGATTACCACATGGGTGCTACTGACAGGTGTTGGCCGTTAAAACACGCAAAGTTAATATAAGCAAAGTAACATTTCATGCACGATTAAGCAACATCGATAAATCAGGCTCGCATAATCATTTATACCATTCATGAACACAAAACAGTTTGATAAACAGTTCTAGAAATGATTTTCAGCAAGTTTTAATATAAGAACTCAATAGCCAAATCAGTAGCATAATCCACACATTGCCAGGATGTACTAAGCAGTCACATCCAACCAATATCCCAATCACATGCATCCCGCACGTGCACAATAATAATAATAATCATATCAAGTGTTGTGTTTTCAGTGTCATTGTAGAACTCACAAAGATAGATAAACCTTTTGAGATGATTCTCAACCAATTGGTATACCACCGTGCGACTTAGGAGCGATGCTGCTAATGATACTCAAGCCCCATGCAGCGCAGCTTAGACAAGAGCCGTAGTCACCGACTTATTGCACACGTACCCATCAGAGTTGGCATGTACCACCAGCATGCAGCACCAGAATCAATACATGGAGATGGTCGCTTATCCACATGTACAGGGAATCACCAGGGGTTCACCGGGGTGTCCCTCCAGACATAGGACCTTCCCAGACAAACTAACTTGCAAAGGAAGCGCGTCGCATATAGGAGTAACTCAACCCAAATGACATATCCCTCAGCTATCTAGCTATGACTATGGATCCATAACCAGCTATGCCCACTAGACTCCAAAATTCCCTAAAGTATCATAATTCTATAAGGGTTGGTGCCTAGCGGCATATAATGGTTATATCTGTACATTTACTTCATTATTCAGTCATTCGAATTCTGAATTCTCTTTATAATGTCTTCTGATTTATAATGCCATTTAGAAGTGTTTAGATAATCAAATGGTAGTTAGGCTTTTCCAAAATCACATTTCTCATTTACCTTCAAAACTTGGCAACTAATGTCCTAAATATCTCCCTAATTTGTTTTTCTGTAAAACAGGGAATTAGATAGTTTATTTTGGTCTTAAAAGACCTTAGTTAATCATTAAAATTGTCTAAAAATAGTTTAGAGTTGAATTAGGTTCGAAATTATGAAAAATTGGAATTTCTGCTTAGAGCGCCTGGGATCACTCCGGGCGGTCTCCAGTCGGCGGTAGTTCAATTTCGAGCGCCAACGGTCCGTCGTCCCGCAGTCCACAGCGTCCTAAATTTTATAACCAGCGCCTAGGATCGCCGATGAGCGCCGAGTTCAGTCGAGGTCGGCGGTCATACAAAATCGAGCAGAAACAGTTCTAAATCATGATTTTTGTCGTCTAAACTCATTCTAATGTATTTATAACATGCTTAGCTAACTAAATACAACATTACATATCATAGAAACATGCGTTTGTGATTAAACAGAGGTAAATCCAATTTTAAAACCAAAACGATGTCACCTACCTCTATACGCTGATTTCTCCTTCTCTATTCTGAACAATGGCGAACCTCTAGCACTGAGAAACTCTCTGGACGATGAATGCACGCCCAGCCCTTCCTTCTTCTTCTCCTTCTTCTCTTCTCTTTGGTCGTTCAAACAGGTTCGTCGCTTGCGGCTTCAATACGAGCGAGAATACAAGTATAAAATTAGGTTATTTCTTTATACATATATATATCCCCTGATCCTATGCATCTCCCATGCAACTCTTCTATACACCTTGCCCAATTAGAATACATACCTCGATATCTCACGATCGGACGGTCAGATCTGTGTCTAATTCTGGATCTCCGCTAAGTTGATCACCCCCTACAATATTAAAATGTTTCTATCAATCATAACTCTCGGTAATATTATTTACTAATTTAATTTATTATTTAAGGAAAAATTCGGGGTTTTACACCATACGTGGTGAAGGTCTTATCAGGAGGAGCTCTCATCTTAATAGAAATGGATGGGACAGATTTTCCTGAGCCAATTAACTCTGATGCAGTCAAAAGGTATTTTCCTTGAAGGAATAACATTAGGAAATGATTCGAGGCCATTTTTCTTTATCCCTTAAAAACCTTAAAATCCCTAACCTAGCCAAGTTGAGCCTGTTTGTATTTTTTCTGAAACCTAAACTGGGACTTACAGTTTCATACTGGGGCAAGGTCAATAGGGGCAAAAATAAAATACAAGAAAAAAGCAAAGAGAAAAAAAAGAGAGGAAAGTATGGTGGCAAATGAAAGACAAATAAAAAAAGAAAGAGAAAGAGAATAAAATTTGGGAGGTTATATCTATCATAACTGTAAGCCCAGATGTCCTATTTTCAATCTTTGAAAATTTGAGCCTATAATACCCTTTCTTTCATAAACTTAGACTAGCCTTCGTTTCGTCCAATTTTTAAGCCCTTGGTGATCTTAGTGTATTCCTTCAACTTTCAAAGTAAGATTGGTGATGACGAAATGAATAAGCCGACCCTAGTGAAAACCATAATTGGCGCTAGGGGCAATATTGGCAAGAGAAAGTTTTAGATGAAGAAAAAAGAGAGGAAAAGGAATCAAATTGGTTGAGTTGATCATGTCACCAAAGCTTCTAGGGAAATCAGCGTAAGACTGAGCAGATGGATGACAATAGGATCAGCAGAAAAGGGATGGAATTTGGGGATGAGTCTAAAGGTCCTAAGGTTGACAGGTTTGGTTTTTCCCTATTAATTGAAATACCTTTTTCATTGTTCAACTTGATTTTAATTCCTTGAATTATATGTGATTAAGTATTATGGACCACTTTTCAAAAAATACATAAAAAAGGAAAACTATATTTTGGCCAATGATGAGAAATCATTGACTTTTCATAAAACTAGGGTTTTTACAAGCATATGGGAATTCTAAGGTCAATAGTATAAAAACCTATCTTTGATATATCATTTTGTGTTTTTCCACTAGTGGAATTTTCTTTTGTACAAAAGTGTGAAAAAAGAAAAGGAAAAGAAAAAATACAATAAAGTGAGCTAATCCCTATCTCCAAGTCGCTCCTCAAACTCCCGAATCCAAGCCGCCTGAGCCACGACAAGTCCTGGGGCCCCCTCGGCATTTGGATCACTCAGAAATGATATGATGTCATCAGAAAAAACTTGCCTAATCCTCATATCCTGGAGCCTGGCAAGAGTCTCATCATGCCTCCGACGTAGAGCCCTGACCTCAAAGCGGGGGCCTATCTCTGCTCCTTGAGCTGCCTCTCTAGATCGACACACCGAAGCCTCATCTCCCTGGACTCGTGTACCCATATGTGCTGCAGCTGTCTATGGGATGCTCTCTCGAACTCCAAGATGTCCTCGTAGGTCGGTTCTGGAACCACAGGAGGATCCTCCAATACCGGGGCATGACTCTGGACCTACTCTCTGATCCAGAAGAGATAGTCTTTCTTATGCAGCTCAGAAAAGACCGGGCCTCTCAAGAAGCATGCATAAGACCACTCCTTCAATTTAGCACATAGCCCCATGGTGGCTGGTGTGAGTGGTCCTATAAAGTCATCATAAGCGTCTGGGATCGTAATCCCCTGGGTCTGTCCAAACTGCCTAAGAACTCTCAGAGGCAGATAAAGTGTGGAACCCCTCAAGCCTACCAGTATCACAAAGTTCTTCTCTCTGAAGCTAATCACGGTCTCCGTACTGAGCTGATAAGTACCAAGCCATCTCACCTAGTCATCCTGGAGCGTGCCTAAAAAGGCAAACCACCCCGTCTTGCCTCCTGGGATGGAAGGACATCCCTGATTGTTCATCAAAGTGAAAACATCCATATTCCGGGCATAATGTTGATCAATCAGCTCAACCTAGGATAGATGGTCAAGTAGCCAAATCTGCAAATAAAGGGAAGAACTTCAATTTATTTTCAAGAGCTTCAATTTATTTATAATTTGCAATTTAAAAATGGAAAGGTGGGTTTTTACCTGGAGGATAGGGGCACATGCAAGGAAGCTCTTCTTTCGCCTGAAGTAGCAGTCCATCAATGCCTGGTAGATCTCTGCCAAGATCATGGGAGCCAGCCTCTCGTGCTCCTTCACTTGGCATATGACTGAGATGAGGGCCAAGTCCACCTCATCGTCCTTACACGGAAAAAGTAGCTAGTTCACTACTATCAAAGTCAAGGCATTGAACTGGGCTTGCCGGTTCTCGCTTCGGATGAGCTTTTTAGTCAAGAATGACTTTGATAGAGTCAACAGTGCATCAGTGTCCCCTAGCTCCTTCTTGCCAATACCCAAGAACGTGGAAGCCTCTTTTTTAAAACTTGTTTTGTGTAAAACCCCGAATTTTCACATAATAAATAAATAAATAATAAATAAAAGGAAACATGAGTTTAAGTCCTAGTTAAAATAAAAAGTGAAGATCTAGAGGATAAGTAATTCAAATAAGTAGTAAGTTATAAATAAAGAAAGAATTTTAAGGAAATTAGCCTAAAAGGGTAAAAGGGTATTTTGGTAATTTTCAGAAAAAGGTAATTAAAAATAAAGCATTGAATAATAACTAGGATTAGAAAATAGAAGAAAATCATTTATTTAGACAGGTTAGAAATTAAAAGGAATTAATAAAAGCCCAAATGTGGAAAAAGGGTAAATACGAGATTTCAAGTCTTAATTTGGAGAAAATAAAGTTTTAGGTGATAATAATGTTTAATTAATTATTATGCACGAAAATAAGTTGTAAGTAGGAGTTTAGATGATAAGAGATTTAATTAATAATGTTTTAGTAGAAAAATAGAAGGTAGAGAAAAAGTAGGAGTTAATTAGAATGGGTTAGACCTTAATTAGACCTTGGTTGGGTTAGCCCAAATTAAAAGTAGCCTATTGGGGTTGGTTTAGGACTTCTAAAGCCTAATATAAATAGGAGATTAAGGTTAGACAAGAGAGAATTTTCATGGGTTTATTATTGAAAGAAAAGAGGGAGAGAAAGGAAGAAGGCTGCTAATGGAGCTGTCTGACCAACCATCATCAAATCATGATCGAGGAAATTCCGTACGGTGGATCGCCTTCAAATTTGGAAGTTTTGATCTTCACTGATGGAACTACAATGTGAACGGTGGAGATGTGAATTGGGAAACTCGAGCTTGGTGCGTTTGGGAGAAAAAGTAAGGTCCAGAATTAGAAGCTTCAATGGAAGAAGGATTTTAGCATATAAGGCAAGTAGTAACCCTTGAAAACTGGAGGAACTGCATGGTTTTGTTTTTTATGATTTAATATGGTTTGAATGGATTAGTCGGAAAGGATTTTACATGGAATCAAATATTTTATACTATAGGATTTTGTATGCTTGAAGGATTTGTTAAAGTAATGAAGGAAACTTGGTTTGATCATGCAAATAATTATAGGATGGTATTTAATTGATGAGAATTAATCTAGAGGGCTTTAGGTATGTTTTAGAATGTTAGTAGATTAATTTAGACCAAAGAAACATATAGCAAAAGCCTAAAAATCCGAACTTGGTAAATCTGGAAATTTCTATTAAAATTTGCACGAGCACCTAGGATCGCCCAGGACCGCCTAGCCCTGCAGAAGTAGGCGCTCTATGCAGAATTTGTAGATTTTAGTGATTTTTGTAACACGAATAAATATCCAATAATTTTACTAATAAGTGAAGCATACTAGCATCTTTATAAAGACCTAATTAAGGTATAAAAATTTATAAAATTATATTTTGAAAATAACCAAGTAATTGTAGGTCCTATGGATAGGATAGAATATGAAAGGGACTAATTTGAAGGTAAACAATGGGAATGATACCAGCTTGTATTTATGGATTAAAAGCATCTTCTAAACTTGATTTGAGATTTGTAGAGTATTCTGGAAATTGTAAATACAGAAAATTTGAAATAAGTACTATCTTAGGTAACAATATGAGAACTTTGATTACAATAAAGGGAATAATAGGGAAAACTCTAAGCAAGACTTGAATTACTTCTGGTTTGTACTTTAAATATGAATATTGGGTTCTGGAATTTCATAAACTCTGATTTTTATCGAAATTATGATACATGAGTTTTATTTTGAATATAATTGAGAAATTGCATATGTTATTCTGAAAAAGGCTTTATTTGGATTTTTAAGGATTGAATCATGGTTTTCTCTTGGAATTGAATATTTGGGTATGGATTGGTATGTGTTATGATGTTATTAGCTTTTCTTTTACGGTTGAGTGATACGTCTCCTGTGGTTGAGTTGATACTAGCTTTTACGGCAGAGATGGGTAATCCTCTGTGTAGAGATGTGTAATCCTTTACGGGTAAAAGTGTGTATGCCTCCTACAGTAGTGTGTCCTCCTATATGTGGTTTTATCATGGTTTGTGTTAGTGGGCTTAGCTGTATATGGATCCATAGTTTTGGTTGGTTAGCTAAGTGGTATTTAGTTTGGGTTGAGTTACTCCTATATGCGAGCGCGCTTCCCTTGCAAGTTAGTTTGCTCTGGCAAGGTCCTATGTCTGGAGGGACACCCTGGTGAGCCGCTAGTGATTCCCTGTACATGTGGATAAGCTACCATCTCCATGTATTGATTCTGGTGCGGCATGCTGGTGGTACATGCCAACTCTGTTGAGTTCGTGCGCAATAAGTCGGTGACTACGGCTCTTGTCTAAGCTGCGCTGCATGGGGCTTGAGTATCATTAAGTAGCACTGCCCCTAAGCCGTACAGTGGTATAGCATTTAATCGAGTGTCATCTCAAATAATTATCATCTTTGTGAGTCCTGCAAGGGCACGTGTTTTTTCGCTTTTGTCGGTTTTACCCCGTTAACATCAGATTACTTGTATTTGTACATGATCATCTGTTTTATCGCTTTATTTGTAATTGCCATGGATAACTTGGATTTCTCGTCTTATCATTGATTAATCAAATACCTCATGACTATTTGCTTACACTGGACTGTTTCTAATTGCATGCACCTGCTACTTGCTGAGATGTAAATCTCACTCCATTTTCCCCTATTTTTCAGGTTGCTTGGAGAGATCGCGAAGATGGGGTTTATTTGATGGGTAGAATTGTAATTGATATAAATGTTCATATGTTGATTAGATAAATGTGATTGTAAAATGAATTGAATATATATTGATTAAAGAATTGTTTTTATTGGCCACCAGAACTCTGATGTAATTAATAAGTTTTAAAATTATTGTGAATCTTAGTTTGTATCTAACCCCAGCTTCGTGGTAACATCTTGAGTTTGGTTGTTGAACCGGACTTGGGTTGTTATAGTAGCAAACCGGGTTCAGGTTTGGTGCTAATTTGCACTGACGCGGGTTCGGGGCGTTACAATTTGAGTGGTGGATTCACCACTTTGAGGGAAAATCTCAAATTTAGGATGGTCTCAATTTCTTCTACAGTGGGAGTCATTTCTTTATCATCAAATCGGAACAAATTTAGTTGGGGCTCCCAATGCCCAATTAAAGCTTTGATTATCTCCCACTTGAGTGGAATTTTGGGGATTGAGAGTATGTGCCCCAAATTGGTAAAATCCCAATCTATGCTTTCCTTATGGGTCATTGAGCTAACCCAACTCTCATAAAATGAATCAATAACACTATACCTAGTAAGATTTGGGGGTTTTGACCTTGATTGTGCATTTGCAAGAGGATTGGCATTGGCTTGCGTAGAAGGGGCGGAAGACAATCCGGAGGCCATTAGAGAACGATTGGACCTTGTTTGAATCAGTTGGGAGAAGAAAAAGCACAGAACAGGGACTTTCTGAGCTCAAAAAGATGTCAAAATGACGCACATCCCGCGATTTGAGGATTTTAATACTGTTTTAATTGTATCCGACAACTCAGGTCGGATACATTTGTTTTTATGCATACCCGACATACTATGTTAGATATAGATAATTTCATCTATAGCCGATGTTTATTGTCGGATATATATAAGCAAAATGTATATCCGATCTGATATGTCAGATACATAAAAAAAAAGGGGGGGGGGGAATAGGAGGAACTGAAGGGTGGATTTGAGAAAATTTCCTATATTACCTGTTCACAGTTCATAATTGTAGAAAATGGGAAAGAAAGAGACAAAAGATGGAGTCCTAAATTAAAATTCTTCTTTTATATACAATGTCTCATTGTTTTTACAAGTATACTATAATGTGTAAAGAATCCTAACTCTATCCTAACTATCTGCAGGTCCACCTCGGCCTCGGCCTCGACCTCATCCTTGTCCTTGTCCTTGTCCTCATCCTCGTCCTTGTCCTCTACGCACACCCCATCTGCGGCAAAAAACCTCCATAAAAAGTCGCTGAGCTGTATGAAATGGAATAGGATCCAGTTGTCTCGAGAGAAATACAAATGGAAGGCCCTCTAATGCTGGTACAATAGCAGTAGAAGGATCCACAGGATCTGCAAGTTCAGGATCATCATCTGAATCAATGTATGTAAGATCCATGAGATGAGAGTCATCCACAGCCAAGGCAGGAACGTCCAAAACCCCAGGAGAATCTGCTGCAGAGGAAGAAGCAACATCGATCGGATCCTCAACCGGAGCAGTTGGATCATCTGTATGACCCCCGACAGCATCAGGAACATGGGTCTCCTCAGCAATCTCGGGAGGAGAGTCAGGAATAGAGACTTCTGGTATAGCAAATATGTAATCAGGAATTGAAATATCTGAATCAACTAAAGAAAATAAAGTGGAATAAGCTTACCAGGAGCTGGAACAACATCCAGAGGTGGGGAATCTGGATCAGCAGGGATTGTAGGATCAGGACCAGCCACAGGAGATGATACGCCGGCAGGATCCGTAGTGGAAGCAGTGTTGGAAATGAGAGGGAGACTGGGTCAGTAGCTGGGATGTCATCTGTGTCAGTAGCACGAACCGGAGATGAGTTAGGAACTGGAAGGTCGGGCTCAACAAGCACATCATCCATGTGATCTAGAATAGGACTCCCGGATCTCCTCATAATATCATCAATATCTGTCGAACCCATGGCAACACCCGCAGAGGTGGGGGGCCTAGGTAGTCAAACTCCTGCAAATCATAAATGGATAAAGATCAGTATCAAGATGCAGGAATAAAGGATAGAGTTGGCAATATGTGACCCGACTAGACGGGTCAACCCAAACCGACCCGAGTTAAACGGGTTTGGGTTGACCCGATTATTTATTGGGTTGGGTGCGGGTTGGGGTTTTCCCAACCCACCAGTAATCGGGTCAACCCAATTATGACCCGCCACCTGACGGGTTACCCGATTAAGAGAAACAAAATTCAAATTAGTCTAGCCTCTTGCCCTAATGGCTAATGCCCTTCTTCCTCTTCGACTCTTCTTCTCTTCCTCTTCCTGTTTTCCCCTCTTCCTCTTCCTGGTTGTCTACTCGTCTCTTCTCAATCGTCGCAGCCAAGGCCAAGCACAGCAGCACCCATGACGGTGATGGGGCCTTGCAACACCTCCGAAGCTTAGCACTGAGACCGGCGGAGAGCCGAGTATGACTTGAGGGAGAGTCCTCGCTAGGGTTTGTTGCCTTGGCTGGAATCATGTTTATAGGAAACTTTGTATTGGCATTTCGAGCGCAGATCAGAACTGCAGACTCATCGTAGTGACGTAGGCTCGAGCTACCTCCTCCGCCGTCTTGAAGGTGCCAAGCCACACTCTTCTCTTCCTGTAAACACGAACAAGACGAGAGCCATTGAAGTGAATAGACATGCAAAGCTTTAAAAAAAATGGTGTTAGTTATTGGGTAAATCATGACTGTTCTTATGTGCACGTCGGGAGATGCGACGCGAGAGCACACTCGATGATAATGCGAAGGGAAAGGAGTCACCACAACCATATGGGGTGCAGGCAGACACCTGGGTGCCCTAAGGATGTCTACTTTGGTCTGTGGCTTGAGATTCCGACTAAGGTCTTGATTACGGTCCGGGGAAGTCCATAGACACCCTGGTCCACCTCGTCGGTTGACGGGTCCCATGGGTTTCCTTGGTTCGAGTCAATCTTAGTTCAACTCACCCTTATGTCCTAAACCAACATGCTCACTTATTAAGTGTGAATGGGACCTTCAAAGGTGTGGGTCCCTTTTATTTTAATTGATTTTATCTTTTTATCCAGGTGATGTTGGTCTGATGTGGGCCCTGTTGGAAGGCCCATTGGATACCAAATAGGGCTTAGGTCAAGCCCAATTCCCATTTGGGGTTATGTTGGATAACCCTATTTATTGGATTCGGTTATGTGGTGTGCGCGCGTGGGAAACGCGGCATGGGGTAATTCGGAGTCGCCACCGCCTGATGGGATGCAGGCGGACACCTGGGTGCCTAATCTTGTCTAATTAGGGCTGTTGGTCTGCGGCTTGAGATTCTAAGTCTTGGTTCTCGGTTGCGGGCTGGGGAAGTCCGTAGACACCCCAATCCACCCCGTCGGATGACGGGTCCCGTGGGTTCCCTAACTTCAGTCAGCTTTCTCACTTTGGTTCTCACCCGATTCCTAATCCCGCATGCATTTTTGTTAAGTCTTGGGGGGACCACCTAAGTGGTGTGGGTCCCTTTAGTTGATTTTTATCTTTGCTTAATCTTAAGTGATCTGGGTCTGTTTGGGTGGGCCCCGTTTGAAGGCCCAACCAGTGTCCTGGATGGGCTTGAGTTGGCCTGTGTGCCCTTGGTGGGCCTCTGTCTAACCCTGGGAGGCCCTGTGGGCTTTGGTTAGTGAGTTGATTTTATATTGGGGTTCAAGTTTGAACATTAAGTGGTTTTTATGCAAGGATGGGCCGGATGGGTCTGTGGGCCCCTTAGGTGGGCCCACATGGTGGCCAAGGGTATTTTAGACTTATCTTGTTTATATTTGAGCCAAAGTGGGCTGGTCATTGGGCTTGGGGCCCATGATCCCGGCTTTGGGCTTTGAAAGCCCAGTTCCTTGGAAATTAGGGCTTGCACCCTAACTTGGTTCACTTGGTGGGCTTTAGCGGGCCCGACAGGCCCTGGCCCATGGTCTCGGCCAAACCAGGCATTTTATGCATTCCATACATTCACATCAAGGTATGGGTGGGCCGCATTGGGCTTGGCCCGCCCGGTTCAATCGGTTCATTTCACTTAGGTTGTTTAATTAACATGCATTTGGTTCATTGGGCTTGGTGGGCCCCGTTGGAAGGCCCACAAGTGTGCCTGGTTGGACCGGTGGTCCAAGTCCCATCTTGGGTTTCCGGTTGGCCCGGAAACCCTGCTGGTTCATTGGTTTTGGTTCCGATCATCCCCAAATTCGGCTAGGGATCAATAATGCACAAAATCAGGCTTCTGTGTGTATCCGGTCAGTGTATCCGGATACACAGGGGCCATAGGTGATCCGGTCAGTGTATCCGGATACACAGAGGCCATAGGTGATCCGGCCTGAGTATCCGGATCACCCTGGAATTGGCCTTTTTGGGTTCTGGCCTTTCGGGATTGATCCCAGGGGCCCCTTAGGGCATTTTAAAGGTCTGGTGGGCCCTCGGATGGGCCCACGTAGGTTCAGATTTGGGAGAAGCCACACTTGGCTTCTCTCCTTGGACTTTTCGGCAAAGCCAATGGGGGGGGGGGGGCTTGCTGCCCTCCCTGTCATCCTGGGTCAAGCCAGCGATGGGAATGGGGACCAATGTATCCCCATTCGGTCTCCAGGCTCTCACGACTGCATGCATGAATCAACATGATAGCATCATATCAAAATGATTAAGAAAGAAAGAAACAAAACATGCTTTACATGCTGGACTGAATACACATGCAAAACATAGTAAGAAATCACAGCCGAGAAGGGGTATCCGGCTAGGTTCGTGCCTATGTGTATGGCTCATCACAAAACCACCATCGAAGGGGAAGAGGAGGGGGATTAAAGGGGTACAGCAGATTGAAAGGGGGGAACAAGCTCCCTGTCACAACAAGCCTAGCATCAAGTCTAAACAGCCACTACAAGACCTTGAGAAGTGTGTGTGAAACCGAATTTCCACATTTCTCAAACGATCCTACGTGGGTTTCCCACGTGTGGTAACCCTTATGCCATAAAAAACGAAGAAAATACATGCTAAGCATGGTAACAACATGATTTCATGCGAAGAAGGAAGCCATGCAAACAATATTTTTAGAAAAATACAAGTTTAATATATGACAAACACAACATGCTAGGGAGCCTTACCTGAAGGTTCTTGGCTTCTTGCGCGAAGTGGAGACCTCTCCTTGAGCTTGAACAGCAACTGGAGCTCCTCCTTTGGCCACCACAGCACTTCAGCTCCTCTTGTTTCAGCAAGAATGGAGAAGGGAAGAAGGAGATGAGGGTGGTTTGGGGTGGTAAGGGGAGGTGATGGAAGGCTAGAGGGGTGGGAAGAGGTGGTATTCGTAAGGGAGCAGGTGGGGGAGAAGGGCTGGAGAACAAGAAAAATAATGCCAACCTCGGAAATGAGCTGCTGGTTTGCTATTTATAGAAAAACTAATGTATTCGGTAACTCAGGCCGGATACACTAAGCCCTCCTCGTATCCGGACTTGCAGTCCGGATACACTAGCCTTCTTTTGTATCCGGCAACTCAGGCCGGATACATGACTTAATGATTTCAAAATTTAATGCCGCCGCGAATCTGTCGGCCAAGTGGTGCGGATATCGCGCGAATATCTTTATGTATCCGGTCTTCAAGTCCGGCCATGAAGGATAGGCAGTGTATCCGGTATATGTGATCGGATACAAATCGAAAAATTACAGATTTGCCCTTCGACTTGACCGATTCGACCGATTTGACCCTTTTTGATATCTACGGATCCCCCGTACGAAATTTTTATATTTAAGATTTAGTCCCAGAGATATTTTGCTGCGTTGGCTGCCACGTGTGCAGCTTTTGTGCCACGTGTGCAGTTTCCGGATTTTGCTACTCGGAAACTTCGACAGATCTTATCTCCTTCATCCGAACTCCGATTTGAGCAAACTCAATTGTGTTAAACTCGTATCGGAGCCCTCTATTTAATGACATGGGGCTAAACACTTGGCACGGATTCCGAGAAAAAGTCAACTTTTGGCCTTCCCTTACGTTTGACTGCCCTTAGAACCTTCATCCGGACTCTGATTCCTGCAAACCCAGTTGCGCTGGAACCTGTCGGGATTCTCTATCCATTAGGCTAAAGTAAGGTTTTTGGCACGGAAATCGAGGAAAAGTCAACTCTTGGCTTTCCCTCGAGTTTGACTGCCCTTAGAACCTTCATCCGGACTCCGATTCCTGCAAACCCAGTTGCGCTGGAACCGTGTCGAGATTCTTCATCCAATGGGATAGATTAAGGTGGCCAAATTTTATCTGATTAAAAGGTCAACTTTGTACCCCTCAAGGTTTGACTCTTTGGCCGGGTTTCTACATTTCTGGCTTTTCAGGAGCGCAAAAATGAGGTGCTTACATGTGGTTTAGAGGTTAATGGAATGTACAAGGTAATTAGTGGGTTCAATTATTGGAAAAGGGGGCTTACTGGGCCTAACCGCAGAACAGGTGCAGTTTGGCTTGAACTGCACATGCAATGCGGTTGGGACCAAACCACTCTGTGTGTGCGGTTCTGACCCAGAAAACCCAAAGGGTGATTTTCCATGAGGGCTTTGGTTTCCTGGGTCTCTCGTGATGTTCCAGTAGTCGTGTGGGCCCACAGTGGTTCAAGAGAGTGGGGGATGTAAAATCCAGAATTTTAATAACATAAAAATATTTTAGATTTTGTTGTTAATTAGTTTAATTAATGAAAAATTTTAATAATTGAGAAGAGGAAATTAATTTGAGCTAAATTTAAAATCTAAATAGGTTGAATTATTTAAAATGGGAAAATTTTATTTATTTGGGGAAGATGCTGGTGTAGGTTATCTGTGGAGTGGCAGGTACCTGATCGCACACTTAAATGAGATGAATAGGTAGGAATCCTTGCGTGGGCTAGCATGCACCAAATCAAGTGGTTTTAAAACTCGTCAAGTGGCAAAGTGTATTTAAAGTAAGTATAAATACTTAGCGTATTTAGACTCTAGGGTTTTCGTTTTCGCATACTTTTGGAGTTCGAAGGATTCGACTGGGAATCCTAGGGCATTCGGGAGAAGAGCAATATTGTGCATTCCAGTCGATCGAAGGGTTTTCATCGTGTGTTCCAGTCGATCGAAGGGTTTTCATCGATCGGAGGGTTTTCATCGATTAGAGGGTGTTCAGAAAAATTACCGTGCAACTAGAGAAGGTTTTGGGCGACGATCAATGTTTCACTTCTAGTTCCCTGAGTTGCAGTGCAAGGGTTTGAGTGTGCAAGAGGTGAGTAGCATCGTTTTAAAACTGGATTTCGTATTGTTTCGTGAGTTTAATCTGAATGCATATGTTTTCTGGAATGAGATAGTCATGTTTTCTGGAAGGAGATAGTCCGAGTGTGGGTTTTCTTTAGGACTGAATGAGACGAATAAAATGTGTTTAGATTAATTTCAAAAGTGTTTTAAAGGTCTTCTGGGGATATTAGGAGACTAAAGAAATTGTTACAGAGAGAAAAAGTTCGGCCAGTGGTGTAGATCTGGAAATAACAGAAATTCGGAAATCCAGGGTAGTATCCGCCGAGTTGGCGCTATCTGGCGCCAACTGCAGGTAGTCGGCGCAAGGGACTTTGTCCCTTATCCGTCGAGCTCGCGCTCAGCGTGCGCTTAGCTCGCGCGGACTGATTTCTTTCCGCCCATCTCGCGCGAGTCTCATGCCTATTGCGCGCTCAGCTTGAGCCTAGTAATATTGAAGTAAGCGCGACTGGTATTTGTTAAGAGATTTCTTACCGCCGACCTCGCGCCTAGCGCTTGAGGTCAGCGCAAGCCCCAATCTTTTGCCAAAAGGTGAGAATTGATAAAAACCAGTTACAGTGGACACCTTGAGGGTTTAAGCACTTACTTATTGACTAGTTTAGGATGTTAGAAATCCTATATTCGATTCAAACCAAACTGGAGACTATTGAATCACATTCTGAACATTATTGCAAACTATTCGAAAGGAGAGTTTAAGAAATTTAGGTAGTTTGTGCTATTCATGATCCTATAAGTAAATGAGCCAGTTTGGGTATGTACTTTATCTGTTTCCTGTTTTTGAAATTGTATAAGTCAGTTTTGTTCAATATCCAATGCCTGAAAAGTATTGAATGGTTTTGTGTGAGTAAGAGAAATTTTATTGTATGAGAGTGTTGTTGTGAGGTTGGGAACCTTTACGTTATGTGAGTTGATGTTCTAGTTGGAACAACTTTTGAATGAGTGTATTGAGATACACAGGTTTGAAATCAATGTGAGTTTACTGTATGCGGAGTTTATATGGTTATTAATCGGTTTTGGGTTTAGCTTCCCTTGGATCCTTGTTAAGCTTAGTAATGTGATGGTATTTGTTTATTGGTATAATTGCATGGCCTTGTGTGTTACCACGACTAGTGTAGAGCAGCCAGATACCCTGAGTAGGCCTGGTTGTCAGTGCCGATACCCGGAGTAGGCCTGCATTGGATGACGATACCCTGAGTAGGCCGGAACTGTGTACATGGAGGTGTGGAGTGTCTACTTGGCATGTAAATTAATCAATTTAACAATATGCATGACATTGACCAATGTTGGTATTTGATTTTGTTTGATGTGATATGTTTTATTTGCTGGTTTGTTGGTATTTATGGTTCATGGAATATTATTTACCGATTATTGGGTATTTGTACCTTCTGCCGGTGTAGAGCAGCCAGAAACCCTGAGTAGGCCTGGTTGTTAATGCAGAAACCCAAGGAGTAGGCCTGCATTGGATGACACAGTCATTTCAATATCCAAAACCCTGAGTAGGCCGGATATACATTTGGAGGCGTGGGCATGGTTATGAGAAGACTTTGTGTTATATGACATTGGTATATCTGGAATTATATCTTGAGATACGAAATTCTGGTTATTCGCTATGTTGTTGTCAGTTAATCATTATTTTATCAATAACTTCAGGATTGGAAATGGATTGTTATTGCTTGATTTACCTAATGGTTTTCCGCACTAATATGAATTGGATTATTGAAGTTTAGTCGGATTATTCGGAATATGCGTGTTATCATCATTGTATATGGTTTATAACAGTGGCATGTTTTAGAACTGAAATAAATGTATTTGTGCATGCATGTAAGACCCTGATTTTTTTGGTGAATTTATCCTTTTATTTAGTTATTCAGTTTGATATACATAAACTGTGTTTATCAGGTGTTTAGTGTGGTTTGAGGGCTTAGCCCATGCTCATATGTACAGGCGTTATATAGCCGTTTTTCGGAAAAAAATTTAGTTATTATTGTATTATTATAAAAGTATAGTGTCTACGTATTAATGTATGTCGATGCGGAATATGTAGGGTTTCTAGTGGGCGAGCGCGCATCGAATCAAGGAAAAAGGGAAAGTAATCAAGTAGCGTATGTCTCGCGAGGTAAAAATACCAAAGGGGGAAAGTAGGGTTTGGGTTGTAGGAATACGCGTAACTTACGGAGGTAATTTTCGTTAGACTCGTTAGAGCTGGGCAATTTGGCGATTGCGGCGGTAATGGCGATTGGGGTTATTCTCAGGAAGAGCAAGACTCGGAGGGACTACTAGAAGTTTATTCGAGTTGGATTTATGCGGGTTTTCTCTCTCGTGAGCAGAGAAACAGTTCGGCTACCATTTCATCTCACCATTTCATCTTCGCGCATCCGGGATCGTGTTCGGCCGATTTTGGGAAAGGCTATTGTTCTGGGATTAAGCGCACACTTGTGAGTGGCATCGTTTTACAACCGAATTTTCGGATTAATTCGTGTATTTGATTGAATGAATGCATCGTTTATGATTGAAGTATTCTCGGTGTGTTTTCTGGGCAAACCAGTTACGGAGGGTTTTGTACAGTGAATTTGGGGATAACTGGAAATCATGTAGATTAAATCCAAATTAGGTTTGGATGTGTCCTGGGAGTATTAGGAGGCTATATAAATGGTTACAGACTGAAAAATTTCAGCGAGAGTTGGATTTCTGGGATTAACAGAGACCTGGGAATCGTAGTGGGCTACCGCCCACTTGGCGCCTACCTGGCGCCCACTTAGGAAGTGAGCGCCAAGAAAAAAGGACCCGGCGCCGAGCTAGCGCCCACCCCGCGCTTAGCTCGCGCCTACCTCAAATTCGAGCGCCTTTCTCCCACTCTTCTCGCGCCCGTCTGGCGCCTAGCTCGCGCCCACTCGACCACGAGTGAGCGCCAGCTTCAGTTAAACGAATGGACTTACCGCCCACTTGGCGCCTACCTGGCGCCCACTTAGGGAAGTGAGCGCCCAATTGTTTTTCGTGCAGAATCCTATAATTTCGTAAAAGCAAGGGGGTTCTGGATACTAGAGGGTCTTCAACCACTTACCCAACTAATTGATTACGACATTAGAGGTAACAATTTTGCTGGTGAGAACATTTGCGATAGATCCTAGTTTTAGTAAAGGCTTATGAAGTAGGTGTGGAGAAATAATTCGAGGATGCTCGGGATGTTCACATACTAGGGCTTTATTTTAGTCCTCTTGAAACATGCATTGTTTGGTACCTGATTTGATTTATTGAACCCCGTTTTGATGGCAAGTTTTGAATGAGGTTGTAATTATTATTTATTTGATTACTTGTGTGAGTTGATGTTCTGGTTGGAACACTTGTGTGAGTCGATGTTCTGGTTGGAACACTTGTGTGAGTTGATGTTCTGGTTGGAACACTTGTGTGAGTTGATGTTCTGGTTGGAACCACGGGTGATGTGTACTAATGCAGAGTTTTAAACAGTTAATTATCGGTTTGGGTTTAGCTTCCCATGGATCCTTGTTAAGCTTAGTAATGTGATGGTATGTGTTTGTTGGTGTAATTGCATGGCCACGTGTGTTGCCACGACCAGTGTAGAGCAGCCAGATACCCTGAGTAGGCCTGGTTGTCAGTGCCGATACCCGGAGTAGGCCGGCATTGGATGACGATACCCTGAGTAGGCCGTCATTTCAGAGTTTCCGAAACCCTAAGTAGGCCGGAACTGTGTACATGGAGGTGTGGAGTGTCTACTTGGCATGTAAATTAATCAATGTAACCATATGCATGGCATTGACCTGGTTTGAGTTGTTATCGGAATTTACGTTGTTATTATCGTTGGTTATTTGTCGAAGCATGTCTTATAACTGTGTTAACTATTTTGTGCATGCATGTGTCACTCGCTGGGATATTCGTATCTCATTCCCTCGTTGTTACTTTGTTTTTCAGATATTCGTGGTGAGGTGCCTACGGGGGTAGATCCGGCTGATACTTATAGGGAGGAGGATTATTACTACCGACCTTAGTCCAGCAGGTTGTTTGGTCTTAAACTGTTAAGTTGAATTTTGAGGATTGTAATAAGATAGTAAACTTGGGACCATTTGATGTATTTGATGATTTCATAACTTGCCTGGATAGGAATGTTGAATTGTGCACTCTGATGTGATATAAAATGTGGATGGTTATCCAGCGATCACCATTATTGAGATCCTTAACTAACCCCTAGGAGACGTGTTATATCTTTAATGAAGAACACGGATCCGGGGCGTTACAATGCATGTGCTGCTTACTGGGATATTCATATCTCATTCTGTATTGTTTTGTTTTGTTTTCAGCTACTCCTGGAAGAGGACGATACTTGCTGGTAGTTACTTGGTCATGTGAGTTTTTTTCTGTTTGGGATTATTCTAGCGCACTCTGTTATATAGTTATTGTTGTACTCGTGTTTTTCTTTCACTCTGATATTGCGATCCTGTGTTACATATTAACCTCTGGAGATGAGTTATGGTTTTTATACGTAACTCGGATCCGGGACATTACAGGGGAGCACCCCACTTGATCTCTTTTGGAATTCATGAACAAAGAAAAAAGGGGGAAAGAAGGTGTAATGCCCCGAACCCGGGTCAATGCAAAACCAACATCCGACCCGAACCCGGTCTCTACTATAACAACCCGAATTCAGTTCATCAACCAAATCCGAGATGTTACTAGCCCATATCAAGTAAACATCAAGAATATACCAAACTAAATAAATAAATGATCCATTCATTATATGACTATCAGAGTGCGGAACATCAATATGCGGAAGTATAGTCTAATATCCTAAAAACTGAAATAACAAGAACCATCAAAATCAAATATTAAAGACTGGTAAAATAAAAGGGTCACTAAATCTCTCAACTCTCTAACACATCAAAACCAACATATGAATAATAATCCGTCCAAAATAACTACATCCATATCAATTCACAACCTCAGACAAAATCCGGATAATAGAACTCCTCCGGCGAATAATCCACAAGCTCTCCCTAGAAATCACTACTATGATCCCCCTCTCGTGTATCAATTGAAAAATAAGATAAAGGTAGGGTGAGATACGAATATCCTAATAGGTAACACATGCATGTTTTAAACATTTCATATACATAAAGATAGCAGTTCATGCACGATTAAGCAGTTTCGACTAAGCAGGCTCGTATAAACATTCGTATCGGTCATGGAATACAAAACAGTATATAAAGCAGTTCTAAATATAAAATTTCATCAAGTTCTATGATAGGAATCCAATATCATAAATCAATAGCATAATCCATACATTACTAGGATGCACAAAACAGTCACATCCAACCAATATACCAAATACATGCCTCCAACATATATGCAACAGTAACAACATGTGTTTGTGTTTTTAGTGTCATTGTAGGATTCACAAAGATAGATAAGTATTTGAGATGACACTCAACTAAATGCTATCCCACCGTGCGGCTTAGGGGCAGTGATACTAATGATACTCAAGCCCCATGAAAATCAACTTAGACAAGAGCCGTAGTCACCGACTTATTACACACGAACTCAACAGAGTTAGAATGTACCACCATCATACAGCACCGGAACATGAACATGGAGATGGCCACTTATCCACATGTACAGGGAATCACCAGCGGAGCACCGGGGTGTCCCTCCAGATATAGGACCTTACAGAGCAAACTAACTTGCAAGGGAAGCACGCTCGCACATAGGAGAAACAACCCAAATGAAATATCCCTTAGCTATCTAGCCACAACTATGGATCCATAACCAGCTGTGTCCACTAGACTCCAAAAATCCCTAAAGGGTTGGTGCCTAGCGGCATATAAAAAGGGTAAATCTGACATTTCCTTCAATATTCGGGTTAACTGAGTTGGACTTATGATCTGAAATCTCATTATGTAATTATCTGGTTGATAGTGTAATTTAAAGATGTTCTATAACTGGTATTTCAAATGATAGGTAAAATTTTCCCAAAAACTAAATTTCACAATTACGTACAAAGTTTGGCAACTAGTGTCCTAAATATCTCCCTAATTTATTTTTTTGTAAAACAGGAAATTTGATAAATTATTTTGGTCTTAAAGCATCTTAATCAATGATCAAAATTGACTAAAAATAGTTTGGAATTGAATCAGGGTTTGAAAATATGAAATTGTGCATTTTCTGCACAGAGCGCCCAGGATCGCCTAGGATTGCTCAGGCGGTCTAGGGTAGGCGGTAGTTTAAATTTGGTTGCCGACGATAAATCATCAAGCGGACTCGGGCGGTCTCATTTTTTGAACTAGCGCCTAAGAGCGCTGAGGATCACCGAGCACAGTGAGGTCAGCGGTCTCTCAAAAATGAACAGAAAGTGTTTATAAATGTGAGTTTTCCTATTCTAAGCATTACAACAATACATATAACAACTATATCATGCTATATACACATATATACATCACAAAATCATGCTTTGGAAATTAAACACATGAGAATACAAAAACGGACGATAAAACTGTGTCACCTACCTCTGTTCGCGTGGTTTCTCCCTTCTCCTCTTGAACAACGACGAACACTATCACATAGCAACGTTCAGAAGACCAAAATCAACGTACTCTCTCCCTTTTCCTTCTCCTACTTCTCCTTTTCTTTTCCTTCCAGTCTCCAACGATCTCTCATGGTTGCTGTTTTGTCTTGCGGCTGCAGAATACGAAGAGAATACAATAGGTATTCCAAACGTATAGCATTAGGGTATTAAACAAGTATTTATACCCCCTGATCCCATGTAAAACCCCGATATTTTTCTACATGATTTTATTGGAAAAATAAAACTAATAAGGTGTGTGTATGTAAGAAACTTGGTGGGCGAGTGTTGCACCAAATCAAGTGGTTTTAAAACTCGTCGAACGGCAAAGTGTATTTAAAGTAAGTATAAATACTTAGCGTATTTAGACTCGTAGGGTTTTTCGTTTTTGCATCCTTGAGTTGAGTAGAGATTACGGCTGGTGATCTAGGGTTTTGGGAGAGAAGAAGAAGACTGGGTGTTCCTGCCGATCAAAGTGCTCAGCATCAAGGTTTCAGAGAAACTCTCGTGAACCGAAGACGAACGGAGTGACGATCGACTGTTGGTTTTGCTCTACGAGGAGTTGCTGTTGCAAAGCTTTGGAGCGTATAAGGTGAGTAGCATCGTTTTGTTTTGTCGTTGGTTTTGGTCTCTGTGATTTGTCGAAAGCATGTTTCTGAATAGCTTCTGTTGCTTCTGTTCGAGCGTGAGTTTGTTTGATGGGTTTAGAAGCCGTGATTCAAAAGTTGGTTAGATTAAATCCGAAATAGGCTTAAAGGTATTTTGGTAATGGTAGAAGCCTATACAAGTAGTTACAGAGGTCAAAAGTTCGGCCAGTCATTGAGTTCTGAGATTAACAGAGAGTCGTATATCAAAGGTAGGATCCGCAGACTTGGTGCCTACCTAGCGCCTAGCGAAAGAGTCGGCGCAAGCTAAATTACTTGTTCTCGCCGAGTTGGCGCCTAGCTCGAGCCAATTGCGCGCGAGGTATTTCCTAGTATCACAGAGTTCATGCCTAGCTCACGCCAACCATGTGCGAAGTGAAATCTCGTCTCACCGAGCTCGCGCTTGGTTCATGCCTACTAATCTGAGTTAGCGCTAGAGAGACCGTTTGAATTATCGCCGACCTCGCGCCGAGCGCCAGAGGTCAGCGCACCCTATGGAAATTGCCGAAAGATGGTTTTTGCCAATCCTAACCAAATTTTGATATTTTGATACTACAAACTCATACCCAAAGGCTAGATTAGGATATTAGAAACATTATATTCATTCAAAACAATTGGGAGAGTATTGAATCATATTCCGAGTATTTCTACAAACCGTCGAAAGGTGAATTTAAGGAATATATGTAGGTTGTTGCTATTCATGATCCTATAAGTAAATGAGCCAGTTTGGTTATATATCTTTTATCTGTTTTCTGATTTTGAATTGTATAATCTGTTTTGTTCAATATCAAAAGATTGAATAGTATTGAAATGTTTTGTGTGAGTAAGAGGATTTTACTGCATGAGTTCTGTTGTTGAGAGGTTGGGATACCTTCTAAATTTGTATGAGTTGATGTTCTGGTTGGAACAACTTGTGATGAGTGTATTGGGATACACAGGATGGTAATCAGTATGGGTTTATTGTTTTTCCAATGCTGAGTTTTATGTGGTTCTTAATCGGTTTTGGATTTAGCTTCCCTTGGATCCATGTTAAGCTTAGTAATGTGATGGTATTTGTTTGTTGGTGTAATTGCATGGCCTGGTATGTTGCCACGACCAGTGTAGAGCAACCAGATACCCTGAGTAGGCCTGGTTGTCAATGCCGATACCCCGAGTAGGCCGGCATTGGATTACGATACCCTAAGTAGGCCGGAACTGTGTATATGGAGGTGTGGAGTGTCTCCTTGGCATGTAAATTAACCAATTTAAGCAATATGCATGACATTGACCTTTCGTTGATTTATCGGTACTATGGTTGTTTATTTGTTGGTTATTTATCGAAGCATGTTTATAACTGTGGATAACTATTTTTGCATGCAAATGTTACTCGCTGAGATATTCGTATCTCATTCCTTCGTTGTTGTATTGTTTTTCAGATATTCGTGGTGAGGCACCTACTGGGGTAGATTCGACTGACACCTATAGGGAGGAAGATTATTACTACAATCCCTAGACTAGTAGGTTTATTTAGTTTTAAACTTTGATATATTTGTTTTGGGAAATGTAATAAGGTAGTTGTTTGGAACCATTTGATTTTATTTGAATATTATATTAGACTCCTTAGATAAGAATTTAATTGTGTACTCTGATATGGTATTAATTGCATGATTATCCAGCGATCACTTTTATTTGGATCCTTACTTAACCCTCTGTGAGACGTGTTATATCTTTAATAAACAACACGGATCTGGGGCGTTACAGAGATGGTATCAGAGCCCTAAAGCTAGAATTAGAAGTTCCTAGGTAGTATGACCTTAGGAAACCCTGGGGGAACATTGTGTGTACACTAGATAGAACCATGAGGATTAGAAGAGAGTTCCTAACTAATGCGGTGTTTTGTGTTACAGGAATACATGGCTGGTAGAGGCAGACGCACGAGGGCCGTAGAATATCCTGAGGAGGATATACTGCAGGATCAGCCACCTGCACCACCACGAGGATCTCCACCGCCAGTGGAGGATATTTGGGCTGCTGTCGGCTCACTTGCGAACCTCCTTGCATTGGAAATGGAGGAGAGGATGAGTCACACTGGAAATGGATATGGAAATGGACACAGGAATGGTCATGGAGCGGCTGTGGATCAGCAGCAGATGGGAGAGGAGTTGTCCTTGAGGGACATCGATCAGTTCAGGAAGTTGACCGCCCCACCCTTCCATGGAGTTTCAGATCCATTAGAGGCAGAGAGTTGGGTGGCCAGAGTGGAGCGTATGTTTGATACCATGGACAGCCCAGAGGACAGGAAGGTGCGATTAGCTACCTTCACACTAGAGGGCGAGGCTCAACAGTGGTGGCAGTCTTTGAGGAGGCGGACTGCTGAGGGGATTCAGATGACTTAGGACTGATTCAGGCAGGTCTTCTATGAGCCGTATTTCTCTACTGAGGTGAGGCTGCAGAACGAGGGAGAGTTCATGGACGTCTCTCAGGGGTCTCTGACCATGGCGCGGTACGAGGCCCGGTTCGCAGTTCTTTCTCGATTTGCGCATCACATCGTACACGATGAGCAGAGACGTACTCATCATTTTGAGAGAGGGTTGAGGGCAGATATTAGACGCATGGTCTCAGTGTTGATGTGCACTGAGTATTATAATCTGGTGGGGAGAGCACTGAGTGTGGAGAGAGAGATTCCAGACTCGGGGGCTGAGCAGAGCAGAGGGAGAGTACAGCCGAGTGTTCCAGAGCCTCGGAGGATCCCAAACAGGTACAAGAAGCCGAGGATTGATACCAGAGGTTTTGGGTCTTATGGAGAGAGAGACAGGAGGGGTTATGGAGGTTGTTTCAGCTATGGCAGATTCCATATTCCGGGTCCCTGTGTAGCACCGCCGGGGACATGTTTCAGATGTGGCAGCACGGTCACCGGGTGGCAAGATGCCCACATCCGGCCACGTATCAACTGCTGAAGACAGTTAATATAGCTTCTATGGACAACCGATCGGCTGATGCTCCTCGATTCCAGTATCCTAGACCAGCACCAGCGTTACTAGCACCACAGAGGTCACAGGGTCAGGGCAGTGGTGGATATCAGGGTAGACAGGCACCACCCCCCACACCCTCAGCAGCAGACGAGGGTGTATGCCGTAGCAGCTCAGGAGGATGAGCCAAAGGGGGGACTTACTAAGGAGGCTCGTGATGAGGAGCCAAATGCACTGTAGCTGGTTGGAGGTATTCTTTTCATACATGGTAGATCAGCTATATGTTTGTTTGATTTGGGTGCTTCTAGATCTTTTATTACTCCTCCTTGTGCATTTCGTATTGGTCTGATCCCTGCCACACTTGAGTCTGAGTTACTTGTACACACACCATTGGGAGAGGCGACTAGAGTACAGACCGTATTTAGAGATTGCATGATCCGGTTAGGTTCTTTGGAGTTGCCAGGAGACTTGGTGGAGTTGAGTTTTGGGGAGTTTGATGTGATTTTGGGCATTGATTGGCTGTTTAGGCATCATGTGAGTATAGATTATCATAGGGGTACCATTATGCTATGTCAGCCCGATCAGCCTATGCACTGTTCCGTTGTGAGGGATTGAGTACACGGATCAGTTTGGTTGCTTCCATTGAAGTTGAGGAGGCAGAGTTTGAGGCATCTAGTCTCTCTAGTGTGCCTGTGGCATTAGAGTTTGAGGACATATTTCCTGAGGATTTTCTAGGATTACCACCATCTAGAGAGGTCGAGTTCAATATACGACTCTTACCTGGTACGGCACCTGTGTCCAAACCTCCATACAGGATGTCACAACCTGAGAATCAAGAGATGAAAAAGCAGTTGGATGAGCTAGAAGCAAAGGGCTTTATTAGACCCAGCGTGTCACCATGAGGTGCACTGGTCCTGTTTGTTCAAAAGAAGGACGGGTCGATGCAGATGTGTATAGACTACCACCAGTTGAACCAAGTCACCATTAAGAATAAGTATCCAGTACCTCAGATTGACGACTTGTTCGACCAGTTGAGGGGAGCGTCTTGGTTTTCTAAGATCGACCTGAGATCTGGATACCACCAGTTGAGAGTAGCACCTGAGGATATAGAGAAGACAGCTTTCCGCACACGGTATGGGCACTACGAGTTTCTGGTTATGCCATTTGGGCTGACTAATGCCCCGGCTGTCTTCATGAACCTAATGAATCGGGTATTTCATCCTTACTTGGACAGCTTCGTGGTTGTGTTTATTGATGACATTCTGGTGTACTCTCAGAGTAGAGAGGATCACACTTAGCACCTCAGGACAGTATTGCAGACATTGAGAGAGCACAGATTGTATGCAAAGTTCAGTAAGTGCCAGTTCTGGTTGAGAGAGGTGAGTTTCTTGGGGCATGTGATTTCTGGGAAGGGAATAGCAGTGGATCCAGCTAAGGTGCAGGCTGTTGTAGAATGGCCTAGACCTTCATCTGTGACAGAGATTTGGAGTTTCTTAGGGATGGCTGGATATTACAGGAGATTCATAGAAAACTTTTCCAGAGTGGCAGCACCTTTATCCAATCTCACTAAGAAGGCAGTGAAGTTTGAATGGAATGACAAATGTGAGACCAGCTTTCAGGAGTTGAAAAGTAAACTGTCTACAACTCCAGTTCTGATTGTTCCATCAGTGAGTGAGGGATTTTCGATTTATTGTGATGATTCACAAGTAGGATTGGGCTGTGTTTTGATGCAGCAAAGGCGGGTAGTAGCATATGCTTCAAGGTTGCTACGTCCTCATGAGAAGAATTATCCTACACACGATCTGGAGTTAGCGGCGATTGTATTTGCACTCAAGCTATGGAGGCACTACTTGATGGGAGCTCAATTCGAGATATTCTCAGATCACAAGAGCTTGAGGTATATATTTTCCCAGAGAGAGCTGAATATGAGACAAAGGAGATGGATGGACCTTCTAAAGGATTATGATTTCACTCTTCACTACCACCCTGGCAAGGCAAATGTGGTGGCAGATGCTTTAAGCCGTAGGGGTGTTTCTCAGGAGGAGGTGGCCACATTAGCTACTTTCATGGCTAGCCAGTGCACTCTAGTTGATACAGTGGTAGACTGGCCAGGAGAGTTTAGCACCCACGGACATGGTTTGATTTTGTCATGAGTTTAGGTGGAGCCTAAGTTGATACAGAGGATTCATGAAAGGCAGTTGACTGATACAGATTTGACTCATACCAGGGAGTTAGTATCAAAGGGTGATGAGGCTGCTAGAGAGTTTGAGATCAGGGATGGACTGCTGAAATTTAATTGTCGGATTTGTGTCCTGAATGATGATGAGATCAGAGGAGTGATACTTGATAAGAGTCACAGGTCTAGATATGCAGTTCACCCGGGTGGCACCAAGATGTATCGGAATTTGAAGGGGGTATATTGGTGGTCGAGTATGAAGAAAGACATTGCCGAATTTGTAGCAAAATGTCTCACATGTCAGCAAGTAAAAGCAGAACATCGGAGATCTCCAGGCTTGATGAGACCATTACTCGTGCCCGAGTGGAAATGGGAGCATATCACGATGGATTTATTGAATGGGCTACCGCCGACAGCTAAGAATCACAATGGTGTATGGGTAATTGTTGATAGGCTGACAAAATCAGCTCACTTCTTGCCTTATTCGACTACCTAGAATGTAGCATCATTGGTTGAGTTATATACACGGGAGATAGTCAAGTTGCATGGGTCCCAGTGTCTATTGTGTCGGATAGGGATTCCCATTTCACATCTCACTTTTGGTAGTGCTTTCAGGAAGCCATGGGTACCAAGTTGAGTTTCAGTACCAGTTTTCATCCGCAGACTGATGGTCAGTCCGACAGGACAATATAGACCTTGGAGGACATGTTGAGGTGTTGTGTCTTGGATTGGGGTGGCAGTTGGAGCAAATATTTGCATCTAGTGGAGTTTGCCTACAATAATAGCTACCAAGCTAGCATCCAGATGGCACCATACGAGGCTTTATATGGTAGGGTGTGCAGATCTCCAGTATGTTGGGTGGAGATTGGGGAGAAATAGTATTTTGGGCCAGAAATTATTCAAGACAGTATGGAAAAGGTAAAATTGATCAAGCAGCGGACATTGACTGCACAGAGTCGTCAGAAGAGTTATGCAGATACTAGACAGCGGGAGTTGAAATTTGAAGTGGGAGATATGGTCTTTCTAAAGATTTCACCATCAAAGGGCATTAGGAGATTTGGGAAGAAAGGGAAATTATCACCTAGGTTCATTGGTCCCTATAAGATAGTGAACGAGATTAACCCAGTAGCATATCGTTTGGCTTTACCGGGCCACTTGGAAGGGGTGCATGACGTATTTCACATCTCTATGTTACGTAAGTATATCTCCAATCCCAGTCATGTGATAGATTCCGAACCCTTGATGATTCAGGAGGATTTGACATATGAAGAGAAGCCAGTTCAGATCTTGGACCGACGTGAGCAGATCCTTCGCACCTAAGTGATACCCTTGGTAAACGTGTTGTGGCAAAACCATTCCACCAAAGAATGCACTTGGGAAGGCGAAGAAGAGATGAGGAAGAAGTATCCAGAGTTATTCGTTTCCTTGAGGTAAATTTCGAGGACGAAATTTTTGTAGGGGAGGAGAATGTAAAACCCCGATATTTTTCTACATGATTTTATTGGAAAAATAAAACAAATAAGGTTTGTGTATGTAGGAAACTTGGTGGGCGAGCGTTGCACCAAATCAAGTGGTTTTAAAACTCGTCGAATGGCAAAGTGTATTTAAAGTAAGTATAAATACTTAGCGTATTTAGATTCGTAGGGTTTTTAGTTTTCGCGTCCTTGAGTTGAGAAGAGATTACAGCTGGTGATCTAGGGTTTTGGGAGAGAAGAAGAAGACTGGGTGTTCTTGCCGATCGAAGTGCTCAGCATCAAGGTTTCAGAGAAACTCTCGCGAACCGAAGACGAATGGAGTGACGATCGACTGTTGGTTTTGCTCTACGAGGAGTTACTGTTGCAAAGCTTTGGAGCGTATAAGGTGAGTAGCATCATTTTGTTTTGTCGTTGGTTTTGGTCTCTGTGATTTGCCGAAAGCATGTTTCTGAATAGCTTCTGTTGCTTCTGTTCGAGCGTGAGTTTGTTTGATGGGTTTAGAAGCCGTGATTTAAAAGTTGGTTAGATTAAATCCGAAATAGGTTTAAAGGTATTTTGGTAATGGTAGAAGCCTATACGAGTAGTTACAGAGGTCAAAAGTTCGGCCAGTCATTGAGTTCTGAGATTAACAGAGAGTCGTATATCAGAGGTAGGATCCGCCGACTTGGCGCCTACCTAGCGCCTAGCGAAAGAGTCAGCGCAAGCTAAATTACTTGTTCTCGCCGAGTTGGCACCTAGCTCGAGCCAATTGCGCGCGAGGTATTTCCTAGTATCACTGAGTTCATGCCTAGCTCACGCCAACCATGCGCGAAGTGAAATCTCGTCTCACCGAGCTCGCGCTTGGTTCATGCCTACTAATCTGAGTTAGCGCTAGAGAGACCGTTTGAGTTATCGCCGACCTCGCGCCGAGCGCCAGAGGTCAGCGCACCCTATGGAAATTGCCGAAAAATGGTTTTTGCCAATCCTAACTAATTTTTGATACTATAAACTCATACCCAAAGGCTAGATTAGGATATTAGAAGCATTATATTCGTTCAAAACAATTGGGAGAGTATTGAATCATATTCCGAGTATTTCTACAAACCGTCGAAAGATGAATTTATGGAATATATGTAGGTTGTTGCAATTCATGATCCTATAAGTAAATGAGCCAGTTTGATTATATATCTTTTATCTGTTTTCTGATTTTGAATTGTATAATCTGTTTTGTTCAATATCAAAAGATTGAATAGTATTGAAATGTTTTGTGTGAGTAAGAGGATTTTACTGCATGAGTTCTGTTGTTGAGAGGTTGGGATACCTTCTAAATTTGTATGTGTTGATGTTCTGGTTGGAACAACTTGTGATGAGTGTATTGGGATACACAGGATGGTAATCAGTATGGGTTTATTGTTTTGCCAATGCTGAGTTTTATGTGGTTCTTAATCGGTTTTGGATTTAGCTTCCCTTGGATCCATGTTAAGCTTAGTAATGTGATGGTATTTGTTTGTTGGTGTAATTGCATGGCCTGGTATGTTGCCACGACCAGTGTAGAGCAACCAGATACCCTGAGTAGGCCTGGTTGTCAATGCCGATACTCCGAGTAGGCCGGCATTGGATTACGATACCCTAAGTAGGCCGGAACTGTGTATATGGAGGTGTAGAGTGTCTCCTTGGCATGTAAATTAACCAATTTAAGCAATATGCATGACATTGACCTTTTGTTGATTTATCGGTACTATGGTTGTTTATTTGTTGGTTATTTATCGAAGCATGTTTATAACTGTGGATAACTATTTTTGCATGCATATGTTACTCGCTGAGATAGTCGTATCTCATTCCTTCGTTGTTGTATTGTTTTTCAGATATTCGTGGTGAGGCACCTACTGGGGTAGATCCGACTGACACCTATTTAGTTTTAAACTTTGATATATTTGTTTTGGGAAATGTAATAAGGTAGTTGTTTGAAGCCATTTGATTTTATTTCAATATTATATTAGACTCCTTAGATAAGAATTTAATTGTGCACTCTGATATGGTATTAATTACGTGATTATCCAACGATCACTTTTATTTGGATCCTTACCTAACCCTCTGTGAGACATGTTATATCTTTAATGAACAACACGGATCTGGGGCGTTACATCCCATATAGCTCATTTACTAATTTTCTATGCACACTGCCCAATCAGAACACAACAAACTTAAAATATGAATCATACCTTGATAATGTAAAACCCCGAATTTTCCTTAAATAATAAAATAAGTTAATAAATTAAATCCAGGAGAGTTATAACTGATGGAAATATTTTATTAATGTAGGGGATGATATAATTAGTGGAGATCCAGAGTTGGACGCAGATCCGACCGTCCGGTCATGAGATATCAAGGTATGATTAACACTTTAATTTAAAAGCTATGATTGGGCGTGTGTATGGAGTCTTTTGTAAGTGAGATACATGGGATCGGAGAGTATAAATATCAATTAAATAACCTAGGCAATCCTAGGCGCTCTGTGCAGAAATTCCCGATTTTCGTAATTTCGAACCTAATTCAATTCCAAACTATTTTTAGTAAATTTTAATGATTAATTCAGATGTTTTAAGACCAAAATAAATTATCTAATTCCCTGTTTTACAGAATAATAAATTAGGAAGGTATTTAGGACATTAGTTGCCAAACTTTGAAAGTAATTGAGAAATCTAGTTTTTGGAAAACTTAACTATTATTTGATTATCAGAACAACTCTAAATGACACTAGAAACCAGAAAACTTCATAAAGAGAATTCATAACTCAGATAACCCGAATATTGAAGTAATTGACAGATTTAACCTTTATATGCCGCTAGACACCAACCCTTATAGAACTATTATATTTTTGGGACTTTTGGAGTCTAGTGGGCATAGCTGGTTATGGATCCATAGTTGTTGCTAGATAGCTGAGGGATATGTCATTTGGGTTGAGTTTCTCCCTTGTGCGACGCGCTTCCTTTGTAAGTTAGTTTGTCTGGGAAGGTCCTATGTCTAGAGGGACACCTCGGTGAGCCGCTAGTAATTCCCTATACATGTGGATAAGCGACCATCTCCATGTATTGATTCTGGTGCTGCATACTGGTGGTACATGCCAACTCTGATAGGTACGTGTGCAATAAGTTAGTGACTACGACTCTTGTCTAAGCTGCGCTGCATGGGACTTGAGTATCATTAGTAGCATTGCTCCTAAGCCGCACGGTGGTATAGCGATTGGTCGAGAGTCAACTCAAAAGGTTTATCTATCTTTGTGAGTCCTACCATGACACTGAAAATGTAATGCCCTGGATCCGAGTCACGAAATAACACCGTAACTCATCCCCGGAGGTTAATTTAAAACACAGGATCGCAATATCAGAGTGAAGGAAAAACATGAGTACAACAATAGCTATATAACAGAGTGCGAAAAAAATTCCCAAACTAAAATAAAACTCACATGTCCAAGTAACTACCCGCAAGTATCGAGCTCTCCAAGAGTATCTGAAAACAAAACGAAAGCAACGAGGTGAGATACGAATATCCCAGTGAGCAGCACATGCATGCACAAATACATTTATTTTAGTTCTAAAACATGCCACGGTTATAAACCATATACAATGATGATAACACACATATTCCGAATAATCCGACTAAACTTCAATAATCCAATTCATATCAGAGCGGAAAACCATCAGGTAAATCAAGCAATAACAATCCGTTTTCAATCCCGAAGCTATCGATAAAATAATGATTAACTGACAACAACATAGCAATTAACCATAATTTCGTATCTCAAGATATAATTCCAAATATACCAATATCATATAACACAAAGTCTTCTCATAACCATGCCCACGCCTCCAAATGTATATCCGGCCTACTCAGGGTTTCGGATATTGAAATGACTGCGTCATCCAATGCAGGCCTACTCCCCGGGTTTCTGCATTGACAACCAGGCCTACTCAGGGTTTCTGGCTGCTCTACACCGGTGGGAGGTACAATACCCAATAATCGGTAAACAATATTCCATGAACCATAAATACCAACAAACCAGCGAATAAAACATATCACGTCAAACAAAATCAAATACCAACATTGGTCAATGTCATGACTATTGTTTAGTTGATAAATTAAACATGCCAAGTAGACACTCCACACCTCCATGTACACAGTTCCGGCCTACTCAGGGTTTCGGAAACTCTGAAATGACGGCCTACTCAGGGTTTCGTCATCCAATGTAGGCCTACTCCCCGGGTTTCTGCATTTACAACCAGGCCTACTCAGGGTTTCTGGCTGCTCTACACCGGTCGTGGCAACACACAAGGCCATACAATTTCAACAACCAACAATAACATTACATTACTAAGCTTAGACTCTGGATCCAGGACAAGTTAAACTAGTAGTAAGTATAAAACTAGCAAATCAACCCAATGTATTTTCCATCATGTAAAAGTAATATATATAGATCAACATGTTCAAGTGCATACCATAGGTCATTCAGGACCAGCTTGCTCACTCATGGAGTCCTCAAAGAAATTCTCAAATAATTTACCGGAACAGAATAAGATATGATTCTAAACCAGCCACCGATATAAAACAATATTCAAGTAAATCATTCCTGAAGTGCACCGTGTATTCAAAGGTGAACTAGCATAATAGTGTAGATGTATTTTAGCAAAACAATATGGTTTCAAAACTGACTTTTCAGAATAAAGCACATTATACGGAAATGATTTCAGCATCCAAACTTCGATTAAACATAAATCAGCAAAACATCTCCTAGATTCTCAATTTCGCTCTCATAATCCAAATCAATCAAAACGAATGTTGTAAAGACCTCAAAACACATTTTGGATGAGTGGAATAGTCTTAGGATCTCCTATAAGGTCACCATACCAAAAAGCAATCAATTCTGAGACAAAAAGTTTCGGACCTCAAAATATTCTAAGTCTAGTTAAAAACGTTGACTTTTGGTATATACTTTTTCTAGACAAATCTACAAGGAGTTTCAGGCTCAAATTTTGGTTGTAGTCTACTGAAGGGTAAACACATCTCCTAGAATTTTATGGGCTCCTGAATCACTCATCTGGGTATTAAACCCAAACTGGGCTTTTTGATAAAAACCGGGATTTAGGCATGAACTGGAAAATTGACTTTTTATTGGCTGGGAATTAGACCTTGGAAGTATTTTTATTGGTTCCAAATGGGGGGTAAAACCTTATTTACATGTAAAGACTTAAGTAAATGGAGCAATAAATACACAGGACATTTACTTAAATGTCTTTCATGTAATTAAGGGGGCTATTTTCAACAAATTCTATAATTCGGTAAGTATAATTGGGTATGCGCTCACCTCCTGAAGTGAGCGCCAGTCGGCGGATAGGAAACAAGCTAAAATCGACTATGCGCTCACTCGACGCTAAGTGAGCGCGAGCTAAGCGAGAGAAGGGCGCGAGAAGAGCGCGGGATAGGCGCATCGATTTTAAGTGGGCGCGAGCTAAGCGCCAAGTGGGCGCGAGCTGAGCGCCAAGTGGGCGCGAGCTCGGCGCCAGATCAATATTGCTATGCGCCTACTTCCCGAAGTGGGCGCAAGTGGGCGCCAAGTGGGTGGATACCCACTGCGATTTTCAAGTCTCTGTTATTTCGAGATCTCCAATTCTGGCTGGTTTGTTTAGGTCTGTAATTACTCCAATACACTCCCAATGCTCCCAGAAGACTTCCCAACAAATTTTGGATTTAATCTAAACATCTTTAATTTCAAGTAAATTTTCAATCTGACGTTCGGACTCACGGCATTCCAGAAAACCCAGAACTCACAATACAACCATGGCATTCGAAATATGTCACGAAGAAAACTAAAACCTCGGTTTTAAATCAATGCTACTCAGCCGTATACGCTTATCCCAGAATAAAAGCTTATTCCACAACCGGCCGATCACGATTTCCGGCTGCGCGCGAGGATGCAAATGTAGCCGAACGGATCCTCTGCTCGCGAGAGGAATAACGCACTGAAATCCGACTCCACTAATCCGGTCTTAGCTCTCGCGGTTCTCATCTCTTCCCAGCGAAACCCTAATCGCCAAAGTAGCCGCAAAACACCAAACGTCTTCAGTTACAAAATATGATGCGAGCATTCGAAACCAAAAACCTAATTTCCCCTTTAGTATATATACCTTCCACACACTCCCATACGTATTGCCGCACGACAACCTTTTAAAAGCCTTGATCCTGTGCATGCTCGCCCACTGAAAACCCTACATTTTCCCGCATCCACTTAAGCTTATTCTCTTTGACAACTAATGACCACAAATCTCCAGCAATAAATAAATTTTGATTAAGCCTGTCCATAAATCCATGTGTTCATACTTTTGCATAAATTTTATTTTATCTACTATTTTATATTGTTTTTTTTTTTCTACTCAAAACTGGGGTTTTACAGAAAATCATAAACACTTGATATTATTATTGTATGCATGCTGGAGGCATGTGATTGAGATATTGATCGGATGTGACTGTTTAGTGCATCCTAGCAAAGTATGAATTATGTTATTGATTTTGATATTGGATTCTTATAATAGAACTTGCTGAAATTCATCTTTAGAACTGTTTATCATACTGTTTTGTATTCATGATTGATACGAATGATTATACGAGCCTGCTTAGTCGAGATTTCTTAATCGTGCATGAACTGTTATTTTACTTGTATTAACTGTTTAATCATGCATGTGTTCCCTACTAGGATATTCGTATCTCACCCTACTTTTATTTCATTTTTCAGCTGATACGCGAGAGGAGGATCATAGTGATTTCCAGGGAGAAGTAGCTGAGTATTCACCGGAGGATTACTTTTACCCAGATATTGTCTGAGGTGGAGGATTGATATAGACTTAGTTATTTTTGATAGACTATTATTCATTTGGTTTGATGTACTAGAGAGATGAGAGATTAGTGACCTTTTATTTTACCAGACTTTGATATTAATGTTGATGATTAACTATATTGGTTATTGAGGATTTTAGACTACACTTTCGCACATACTTGTTTCCGCACTCTGATAGTTAATTAATTGAATGGATTATTTAATTCTTTAGTCTCGTATATTCTTGATGTATATTTGATATGGGCCAATAACACCTCGGATTTGGTTGTTGAACTGAATTCGGGTTGTTACAGTAGCGAACCGGGTTCGGGTCGGGTGCCGGTTTGCACTGACTCGGGTTCGAGATGTTACAGATAACTCATGATCGGACAGTCGGATCTGCATCCAACACTTGATCTCCACTAATATTATGCTCACCTATGTCAATAGATTATTTCCACCAATTATAACTCCCAAAAATATTATTTATTAATTTATTCTATTATTTAAGGAAAAATTCGAGGTCTTACAGAAGGCATGGGCTGCTACCTCTTCCATTTCGTTTCAATACCTCCAGCAGCAGCCTAGGGGCCTCGGCACTCCTATATTGGGCATTCCACTTAACCAACCAATAGGTAACCCAAGACCAACAACAAGGAACATCAAACCATGCAAATTAATCATGAAACAATGCATACTGTGGACATGTGAGATAGCAGCCTCTAAAGACAATTCGGACCAGCTCTTGTCATGATAAAGGGGTAAGAAATGCTTGGGGATTGTGGGAGAAGGATTGTGCACATGCATGGTGATTGGGAGTGGACTTAGATGCACCAAAAGGTGGACTAACCTGCTGGCTTCAGCAGCCGAGCAATGGGGGGAGGAGGAGCATGGTAATGGTAGATGCATGCATACATGTGTAACGCCCCAGATCCAAGTCACGAAATAACACCGTAACTCATCCCCGGAGGCTAATATAAAACATAGGATAGCAATATCAGAGTGAAGGAAAAACATGAATACAACAATAACTATATAACAGAGTGCGCTAAAATAATCCCAAACTGGAATAAAACTCACATGACCAAGAACTACCCGCAAGTACCGTCTTCTCCAAGAGTACCTGAAAACAAAACAAAAACAAATGGAATGAGATACGAATATCCCAGTAAGCAGCACATGCATGTACAAAACCATTTAGTTCAGTTATAAAAACATGCCCCGGTGCAACACATATACGATGACGATAACATGTCTAATCCGAGTAATGTAAAACCCCGAATTTTCAGTAAATAAATAAATAAAAATTTAATACGAATATTTGGAGTGTCAATGAATTTGTCAAAATAAATTGGGGATTTAATATAAAGGAATGATTTGGGGTACTTATAATTCGTTCGGGATGTATAACGGACTAATAATGACAAAGAGAATAAACTTGGAAATTTCAGAAGAAATTGAATGTGTAGATGTGAAAATATTAAGAGAAGGGTATTTCGATCAATTCACATTAATTATCGGTAAATAATTAAATACATTAATTAAAATTGTTATAAGACTTGAGAAATAATAATAGATTTAAGTTGGGGTTTAGATTGTTTATTAACAATGATATTTAAAGCTTAGTAATTGGAATAATGGCATATTGGTAATTGTGTTTGATTTAGAGCCTTAAGTCGAGGAGATGAGAATTTCATTGAAGAATATTAATTATAATTATATATGGTCACACTGATAGAGGAGATTCGGAGTTTGACACGGATCTGACCGTTGGATCGCGAGATATCGAGTTAAGTATGGATTAACGGTCCTTATTAAGTCTAATGGGTGGATGAGTATGGAACATGATCATAGGGAGATGCATGGGATCATATGAGAATAAAATAGGGTTTTTATTTGGGGTTGATCGTATGTCTCGTTTTGGGTTTTGACGGCTGAAGGGAAGAATAACGAAAGAGAGAGAGAGATCGAGAGGAGAAGAAGAAGGAGGAAGAGAACGTATCTTTGGTTTCTCATCATTCCCAGAGTGTCTCTTGCCTGCGAAGAGGAGAGGAAGTCGCTGGTTGGAAGAAGAAAGGATCTTGAGCGAACAGAGGTAGGTAGCACCGTTTACTCATTCGTTTTGGTTTCCTGCGGTTTATTCGATTCGAGTTGCATGATCTTTTATGTTGTAAATATACGTATATTGTCTGATATTAATTTTATATGAATGTTAGAAGCGATTAGAATACAAAAAAAATTGAGTTTTCAAAACTCCGTTCGTCGTTTTGGTTAGAGCGCCGATCGTGCTTGCACTTAGCGCTCCTCAGCGCTATTCGGCATTAGTTGAAATATTTAGAGCGCTCGTGATCGCCGACTAACAGTCGCTCGGCGCTCGCTTTATTTAAAATGAAACACGCGAAACGCGTTATCGCTCAAGAGCGCCGACATGGTCAGCGATCCCAAGCGATCAAATGCATAAAACGAATTAATGGCTTTTAATGATTACAAGCCTAAACTTTAAATATTTTTATATACTTTAATGAATTAAAACCCAAACGTAAATACTTCAATCTTACTTTATTGAATTAAACTAAACTCTAAATACTTTCATATGCCTTTTTGACCCTCACCAAACTTTAAATAACTTGAAAAACTTAACCTAAACCTAATTAGATTGTATACGTAATCTACTCTTTTACAAAATCTAAACTGTAATAACTTTTGATAAATTAACCAAATCTTAATTAAGTCCTAATGCTTTAAAACGACCCACATATATATTATTAAACAATTAAATTTTTATATTAATGTAATTAATACATTATTATAACCGCACTTTAGCGTACATGATATGCGTTCGATTTCTGGTGTAATTAAATATCTGTCTAACACTAAATCAGGATGTCACGCTAAACTTATTTAAATGTACTGAACAAAATATTATAATTAATAACTGAGAAACTGTTTAGAACTAGACTTTGAATTATCAACTAAACATGAACCTAATATGCTATAAATTATAGTGGAATTGAGAATTATTTGTGCATTGGCTTGGTGGCCAATTTTATTGATAACCTGCTTGGTGGCAGAGATTTATTGTATATTACCTGCTTGGTGGCAGAGATTATAACCTGCTTGGTGGCAGAGATAACCCGCTTGGTGGCGGAGACCCTAACCTGCTTGGTGGCAGAGATTACCCGCTTGGTGGCGGAGACCCTAACCCGTTTGGTGACGGAGACCCAACCCGCTTGGTGGCGGAGACTCCTAACCCGCTTGGTGGCGGAGACCCAACCTGCTTGGTGGCAGAGATAACCCGCTTGGTGGCGGAGACCCTAACCCGCTTGGTGGCGGAGACCCCAACCCGCTTGGTGGCGGAGACATTACCTCCTGCGGAAGAGATTTATTACCTCCTGTGGGGCAAATGTATTTCCGATGGATTGCATCTTACAGGAGAGATACCTCATGTGAGGGAGATGTGATTATGCATGATTGCATCCCACATGGAGGATGGGTGTGTGAGTTACCACTGGAAGGTGAGGAAGCTATCTCCTACGGTAGAGGTAGATGCTAGGTGTTCACATCCTGTGGTAGAGTTATGTTGTCTCCTGCAGGGGTACCTGTAGTCTTAGAGATGTGCATTCTCCTGCAGAGCTTGTGTGGATACTATGTGTTTACGTCCTATGGTAGAGATAGGCTACTACCTGAAGGTTGGCTTTTATTACTGATATAATGATTGATTCTCAGGTTGATGGATTGTTATTTAAAAGGAAATATTGAAATGTCATAATTGAACAGAACTGCTATGATTTATGTGAACTGTTAAAATGGAATATTATGGAATCATGAATAAATGTGAAACTGCTCTTAAGAAGACACTACAGAAAATAAACCAGAAACCATGGGAATGTGAAATATAATACATTGTCCTATAAATTGAAATGAAACACACATGATTAACTTCTTTTAATTCGGGCACTGATTAAATGTTTGTTTGTATCGTGATTATTCGTTTATCTTATTGACTGTAATTACTCGCCTATTTTACCGTGCATGAAACCACTGTTATTTTCTATATGTATAAACTGTTTCCTTATGCATGTGTTACCTACTGAGATATTCGTATCTCACCCCTACTTTATATTCTATTTTTCAGGTTATCTTGGAGAGGACGCCACGGGTTAGACAGATAGTGGGTTGAAGTCTAGAAATTCCATATGAAAAGAGTAGGATGATTTTATATAGTTGTATTTATTTTATTGGAATCATAATAGATGATTTGGTAGGATATTAAGAGTTAGTTAATTTGTAGTTGCCTCCATTTGAGTAATTGATGTAATAGGGAGATTCAGTTTATAATAAATGATTTAAGCTTCCTAGCACTCTGATAAATCTTAGTTCTTTATTCCCTTATATTTGAACTGATTGTAATGTACCACAAGTTAATGCCTTGATCCGAGTCAAAATGAGAAAAAAAATGACTCGGATTCGGGGCGTTACAAGTAATCCAATAGAATCCCAATAATCCATTTGATATAAAATAGGAAAATCCATCATGTAAATCAAGCAATAACGTTGGTATCAAATCGTGCATATAGCCGTAAAGTCACGTATAACCAGGTAACAACATATCGAAAAAATCATAGTTCAACAACTCAAAAGATATAATTCGGGTCCCAACAAGTATCAACAATAAAGTCACATCATAGCCATGCCCACGCCTCCAAATGTATATCCGGCCTACTCAGGGTTTCGGATATTGAAATGGCAGCGCCATCCAATGCTGGCCTACTCCGGGTATCGGGATTGACAACACCGACCCCTCAGGGTCACGATGCTGCTCTGCACTGGCGGAAGGAATTCCAATACCAAATAACCGATAACCACATTCAGTGAACCACCAATACCAGTAAACCATCGAATTAACATATAATGTCAAATAAAGTCAAAAACCAACATTGGTCAATGTCATGTAGTTGCTTAGATTGGTTAATCAACATGCCAGAGCGACATCCACACCTCCATGTACACAGTTCCTATTTATAACCCTCTGATGGCGCTCCAATGCTAAACTCATCTCACAATCCCCATGCGTGCTCGCCTACCAAAACTTCATACATGGCCAACCTCTTAAGCTCGTGATTTGGTGCTTTCCCCGGTACCGAACTACCTATATTAGTCTCTCATTTGCTCACAACAATTTTTGTACCCATTATTATTATTAAATTCAAAATTACCCTCGCTCGCTCTATAACACCCCAAACCCGGGTCAGTCTAAACCGGCACCCGACCCGAACCCAGTTCGCTACTGTAACAACACGAATTAACTCAACAACCAAATCCGAGGTGTTACTGGCCCATATCAAATACATCATCAATAATATACCAAACCAAAAAAATAAAATCCATTCACTTTATTATACTATCAGAGTTGTGGAAACAAGTATGTGCGGAAGTGTAGTCTAAAATCCTCAATAAACATTTAAGTTGATCATCAATCATTAATATCAAAGTCCGGTAAAATAAACTGATTACTATCTCTCTCATCTCTCTAGTACATCGAATCCAAATGAATAATAATCTAATCAAAAGTACTAAGTCTATATCAATCATCCACCTCAAACAAGATCCGGATAATAGTAATCCTCCGATGTATACTCAGCTGCCTCTCCCTGGAAATCACTAAGATCCCCCTCTCGCGTATCAGCTGAAAAATGAAATAAAAGTAGGGTGAGATACTAATATCCCAGTAGGTAACACATGCATGATTAAACAGTTAATATAAGTAAAGTAACAGTTCATGCACGATTAAGCAATATCGACTAATCAGGCTCGTATAATCATTCATGAATACAAAACAGTTTGATAAACAGTTCTAGAAATGAATTTCAGCATGTTCTAATATAAGAATCCAATATCAAGATCAATAACATAATTCATACTTTGCTCGGATGCACTAAGCAGTCGCATCCAACCAATATCTTAATCACATGCCTCCAGCATGTATACAATAATAATATCAAGTGTTGTGATTTCAGTGTCATTGTAGGACTCACAAAGATAGATAAACATTTTGAGATGATTCTCAACCAATTGCTATACCACCGTGCGACTTAGGAGCAATGCTACTAATGATACTCAAGTCATGCAGCGCAGCTTAGACAAGAGCCGTAGTCACTGACTTATTGCACACGTACCCATCAGAGTTGGCATGTACCACCAGCATGCAGCACCAGAATCAATACATGGAGATGGTTGCTTATCCATATGTACAGGGAATCACCAGCGGCTCACCGGGGTGTCCCTCCAGACATAGGACCTTCCCAGACAAACTAACTTGCAAAGGAAGCTCGTCGCATATAGGAGTAACTCAACCCAAATGACATATCCCTCAGCTATCTAGCTACAACTATGGATCCATAACCATCTATGCCCACTAGACTCCAAAATTCCCTAAAATATAATATTTCTATAAGGGTTGGTGCCTAGCGGCATATAAAGGTTAACTCTGTCAATTACTTCAATATTCAGTCATCTGAGTTCTGAATTCTCTTTATATAGTTTTCTGGTTTATAGTGTCATTTAGAAGATGTTCTAATAATTAAATACTAGTTAGGTTTTCCAAAAACTAGGTTTGTAAGACACTGATTTTTGGTAAGGTATTATTTTTTTTATTATTAAAATAAAGTTTGTGTGCTTGTTAACTTAAGTGGATGCGGGAATATGTAGGGTTTCCAGTGGGCGAGCATGCACAGGATCAAGGACTTTAAAGAGGTTGTCTAGCGGCAATACGTATGCGCGCGTACAAGGTAAATATACAAAAGGGAAATTTAGGTCTTGGTTTATAGAATACTCATATGAATACTTTTGGCAATACTTTCGTTAGCTGAAGAAGTTGGGCGACTTGGCGATTCGCAGCTACTGGTGTGGCGATTAGGGTTTTGCTGAGAAGAACGAGAACTGCAATAGCTGCGATCGGATAGTTGGAGTCGGAGATACAGATTCAGTGGGTTATTTACTCTCGTGAACAGGGGATAGTTCGGCTACCTTAGCATCGACGCGCGCAGCCGGAAATCGTGATCGGCCGTGGTTGTGGAATAAGCTGTTATTCTGGGATAAGCGTATAAGTGTGAGTAGCATTGATTTACAACTGCGGTTTTAGTTTATTCGTGATGGTATTCTGATTTCATGGTTCTATTCTGAGTTTTCTGGGTTTTCTGGTATATCATGAGTCCGAGCATGAGATTGAATTACAACGTGAAATTAAATGTGTTTAGATTAAATCCAAAACTGGTTGGGAAGTATTCTGGGAACATTGGGAGTGTATTGGAACAATTACAGATCGAAACAGATCGGCCAGACATAGAGATCTCGAAATAACAGAGAGTCGAAAATCGCAGTGGGTATCCGTCGAGCTGGCGCCCACTCGCGCTCACTTAGGAAGTAGGCGCCCCGTTGAAGTCTCATTATCCGCCGAGCTGGCGCCCACTTGGCGCTCAGCTCGCACTCACTAAATAGTATGCGCGAACCTCGCGCGAAGCCGGCGCCCATCTCGCGCCCATTTCCCGCTCAGCTCGCGCTCACTTAGTGTCAAGTGAGCGCATAGTCAAAATTTGGCCTGATCCCTATCCGCCGACTGGCGCTCACCTGGCGCTCACTTCAAGAAGTGAGCGCATACCCAATTTAACTTGCCAAAATTGATTCTTGACTGAACCAAGGGGGATTTTGATGACTTGAGGTTTATACCACTTAACCAATCACTTGTTTGGGAACCTTGGAACCTGCATTACCTATTAAATTCCTAAAGGAAAATCTAGTGGCAAATTCTTAAAGACTTCTAAGGTTGAGTTTAGGTTATTTGTATGTGTTGTGCTGGATACCAAAACAATGGGAGTTCCTAATTAGTTTTCCCTTAAATTTATACACTGTTTTGATTGAGAAATTATTAACTTCTGGTTTCACTTGTTTGGAAATTTCTGAATATATTGTAAGGTTTTTCTTGGTATGAATAACTGTGTTTTGTATTCAAATGGCATGTGTTGCGGAAATGAGAAAATACTGAAAGTATTTGAGATACTGTTTGGTCCAGAGGGACAGGTGATGAACTGTGATGAATTATACATGATGTGGAATGAATGGTTTTATTTTGATGTTGAAATTGAGATTATACGATGTTTTACTGTTTTGGTTTAGCTTGTCTTGGATCCAGGTGCTTAAGCTTAGTAATGTAATGTTATTGTTGGTTGTTGAAATTGCATGGCCTTGTGTGTTGCCACGACCGGTGTAGACCAGCCAGAAACCCTGAGTAGGCCTGGTTGTCAATGTAGAAACCCGGGGAGTAGGTCTGCATTGGATGACGAAACCCTGAGTAGGCCGTCATTTCAGAGTTTCTGAAACCCTAAGTAGGCCGGAACTGTGTACATGGAGGTGTGGAGTGTCTACTTGGCATGTTTAATTTATCAACTAAACGATAGTCATGACATTGACCAATCGATGTGTTGCCGTACTTAACAGAGATGTGATTTGGCTGATGAAATGGGTTTTGGTTTGAACTTGAAATTGATGTTAGTTGTTTAATTGTACGGAATGTTTATCGATGCATAGTTTTGAACTGTGGTTAACTATTTCTGCATGCATGTGCTACTCGCTGAGATATTCGTATCTCACTCTGTTGTTTTGTTTTGTTTTCAGATACTCGTGGTGAGGCGACTACTGGGGTAGATCTATCTGAGGCTTATAGGGAGGAAGATTACTATTACCTTCCTTAGACTTGTAGGTTGTATTGTTCCGAATCTGAGAAATTTGAATGTTTGAGGGTATTAAAGTCTATTTGGGGTTGAACCATATGATTCTAGTTCAGTTCTAAATGTTACATTCTTGGATAAATCAAATTGTGCACTCTGACAGGTTATAGTTAGATGATTATCCAGCGATCATAATTGATTAAAGATCCTTGCCTAACCTCCGTGAGACGTGTTATATCTTTATTGAACAACACGGATCAGGGGCGTTACAGAGATGGTATAAGAGACCCAATCTGGGAAATTTGAGATTCCTAGGTAGTATGACCATAGAAAACCCTGGGGAAATATTGTGCGTACGTTAGATAGAACCAGGAGGATTAGAAGAGAGTTCCTAACTAATGTGGTATTTTGTGCTTACAGGTATACATGGTCGGTGGAGGCAGACGTACGAGGGCTGTGGATTGTCCAGAGGAGGATATGCCACAGGAGCAGCCACCTGCACCACCACGGGGAGCCCCACCACCAGTGGAGGACATTTGGGCTGCGGTTGGCTCACTTGCCCACCTCCTTGCGATGGAGAGGGTGGAAAGGATGAGTCAAACTGGGAATGGAAATGGCCAGCGAAATGGTCATGGAGCTGCAGATGATCAGCAGCGGGTGAGAGAGGAGTTGTCCTTGAGGGACATCGATCAGTTCAGGAAGCTGACTGCCCCGCCGTTTTATGGAGTCCCAGATCCGTTGGAGGCGGAGAGCTGGGTGGCTAGAGTGGAGCGCATGTTTGACACTATGGACTGTCTAGAGGACCGGAGGGTGAGACTGGCTACCTTCACCTTAGAGGGCGAGGCTCAGCATTGGTGGCAGTCATTGCGGAGACAAGTGGTAGATGGGATACAGATGACTTGGGACCAGTTCAAGCAAGTCTTCTATGATCAGTATTTCTCGGCAGAGGTGAGGTTGCAGAAGGAGAGAGAGTTCATGGATATCTCTCAGGGATCCTTGACCGTAGCACAGTATGAGGCTCGGTTCGCGGTTCTTTCTCGATTCGCTCACCATATAGTGCATGATGAGCAGAGGCGCACCCAGCATTTCGAGAGAGGACTGAGGGCAGACATCAGGCGCATGGTCTCGGTGCTGATGTGCACCAAATACTCTGATTTGGTAGGGAGAGCTTTGCGGGTTGAGAGAAAGATTAGAGATTCAGGGACTGAGCAGAGCAGGGTTAGAGCACAGCCGAGCGGCACAGAGACACGGAGGGTCCCGGATAGGGACAAGAGACCAAGGATCGATTATGGACAGAGGGATAGGAGAGGTTCGGGAGGTTGCTTCAGTTGCGGCCGATTTCACATCCCAGGTCCATGCGTGTCACCGCCAGGCGTATGCTTCAGATGTGGCCAGCATGGGCATCGGGTTGCTGATTGTCCACACCCGAATACTTACCAGTTAATCAAGCCAGCCCTTACTGCACCCACGGATACCCAGTCGGCCGAGGCTTCGAGATTCCAATATTCTAGACCCGTGCCAGCACTACCAGCACCGCCGGGGTTTCAGGGTCAGAGCAGTGGGGGATATCAGAGGCAGCGGGCACCACAGAGGCAGCAAGCACCTCAGAGGCAGCAGGCACCACCCCCACACCCTCAGCAGACTAGAGTTTATGCAGTAGCAGCTCAGGAGGATGAGCCTGAGGGAGGGCATGTTGAGGAGGCTCGTGAGGGGGAGCCAGAGGCGCCACAGCTGGTTGGAGGTATTCTTTTCATTCATGGTAGATCAGCCATATGCTTATTTGATTCGGGTGCTTCTAGGTCTTTCATTACTCCTCTTTGTGCATGCCGTATTGGTTTGGTTCCTTCCACACTCGAGTCTGATTTACTTGTACACACACCATTGGGGGAAGCCACTAGGGTACAGACGGTATTTAGGGATTGCATGATCAGGTTGGGTTCTTTGAGTTGCCAGGGGACTTGGTAGAACTGAAATTCGGGGAGTTTGATGTGATTTTAGGCATTGATTGGCTTTTTTGACACCATGTGAGCATAGATTGCTATAGGGGTACCATTATGGTGTGTCAGCCAGATCAGCCAGTGCACTGTTTCCGCTGTGAAGGGTTGAGAACGCGGATCAGTTTGGTAGCATCCATTGAGGTTGAGGAGACAGAGTCTGTGGCACTTAGTATTTCTAGTGTGCCTGTAGCATCAGAGTTTGATGACATATTCCCAGACGATTTACCGGGATTACCGCCACCTAGAGAGGTTGAGTTCAGTATACGACTCTTACCTGGTACGGCACCTGTATCCAAACCGCCATACAGAATGTCACAACCTGAAAATCACGAGATGAAGAAACTGTTGGATGAACTGGAAGCAAAGGGCTTTATTAGACCAACTGTGTCACCATGGGGTGCACCAGTCCTGTTTGTCCAGAAGAAGGACAAGTCGATGCGGATGTGTATAAATTACCGCCAGTTGAATCAAGTCACTATCAAGAATAAGTATCCGTTGCCTCGGATTGACGACTTGTTCGACCAGTTGAGGGGAGCGTCTTGGTTTTCTAAGATCGACCTGAGATCTGGATACCACAAGTTGAGAGTAGCCCCAGAGGATATAGAGAAGACGGCTTTCCGTACTCGATATGGGCACTACGAGTTTCTGGTTATGCCTTTTGGGCTGACTAATGCCCCAGCTGTTTTCATGAACATGATGAATCGGGTATTTCACACACACTTGGACAGCTTTGTGGTTGTGTTCATTGACGATATTCTAGTGTATTCTCGAAGTAGAGAGGATCATGTACGGCACCTCCGAACTGTATTGCAGACATTGAGAGAGCACAGATTGTATGCCAAGTTCAGCAAGTGCCAATTTTGGTTAAGAGAAGTGAGTTTCTTGAGACATGTGATTTCTGGAGATGGGATAGCAGTGGATCCAACTAAGGTTCAGGCTGTGGCAGATTGGCCTAAACCTTCGTCAGTGACTGAGGTACGGAGTTTCTTGGGAATGGCGGGTTATTATAGAAGGTTCATCAAGAACTTTTCCCGAGTGGCGGAACCTTTATCTAACCTCACTAAGAAGGCTGTGAAGTTTGAGTGGAACGACAAGTGTGAGGCTAGCTTCCAAGAATTGAAGGGCAAACTGTTTTCAGCTCCAGTCCTGATTGTACCATTAGTGAGTGAGGGGTTTTCGATCTATTGTGATGCTTCTCGAGTAGGGTTGGGATGTGTTTTGATGCAGCAAAGGCGTGTGGTAGCCTATGTGTAAGTGTGAAAACTCACACTCCTTATATGGCAAATGTTTGACAAATTATATCCTCTAATAATCTTCAAGATGTGCAGAATCAAAATATAAATTCTGTGAATTTAGTAAAGAGGAAGGTGTGGCTGCCACACAGCTACCACGCCACTGGTAGCTCAAGGAAATGTAAAGATTTCTAAAGACAGAACATTTTGTAAAGGCACTTGCAAGGAACAACGCCGCTACCACTCCGCTGGCAGCGCATAAGTGAAATAGCACTTTGAAAGTAAAGCATGCGTACCGGCTTCGTAAGGCGACGCCGACACGCCGCTGGTAGCGCAGAGCAAGATTGAAGAATCTACAAATCAGCTGTGCACATGCCGCGTTCCCTCCCGCTAGCAGCGCGCTGGCAGCGCGCCCTTAACTGAGTCTATTTGGATTTGAGCGGGACTTGAGTTCGCTTCCAGCCGTCTACCCCGGTATGTAATGGTTATCATCCACCAGAAATCACAACAGAAGGAGGTGTTGTGATGCCTAAACCTCATGATCAGTGGAGTAAAGCTGAATCTGATCTATGTGGATGGAACAACAAGGCAATGAATGCCTTATTTTGTGCTGTAAGTGTTGAGGAATTTAGGAGAATTTCCTCATGTGAAGTAGGTAAGGAAGCTTGGGACATTCTTGAGGTCACTCATGAAGGAACCTCAGCTGTCAAGTTGTCTAGACTTCAAAGACTTACAACATCTTTCGAAACTCTATACATGGAAGATGATGAGTCCTTTGATGAATTTTATGTTAGACTTTCGGATATTGTTAATTCGAGCTTTAACCTTGGAGAAAAGATCTCTACATCCAAGGTTGTTAGAAAGATATTGAGATCTTTGCCTGAAAAATTCAGACCAAAAGTTACTGCCATTCAAGAGGCAAAAGATGTGGATACCATGAGAATTGAAGATCTTGTAGGATCTTTACAGACTTATGAGCTAGATCTGAATATTCCTAAAAGGAGTAAAGGAATAGCTCTAAAATCTGTAAATAATGAAGAATCAGATAATTCTGAAGTAGATCTGGATGAGTTAGTTCTCTTAGCTAAAAAATTCAAGAGAATGTTTAAAAAGAGACAATCTAATCCTTTGTTATCCATGGACAGATCTAATAGAAGATCTGATAAGAAAGTTTCTGATCTAAGAAAGGAGAAGAAATTTCCTCAGAACAATGAAGTTCAATGCTATAAATGTAGAGGATTTGGACATGTTGCTTCTGATTGTCCCTCAAAGGATAAAAAGAAAAAGACAAATTATCAGGTTACTTGGGATGACAGTAATACTGATAATTCTTCACAATCAGATGAGGATATTTCTGCTAATTTTACTGCTTTCAATTCCTTTTACTCATCTTCTTCTGGTAGTTCAATCTCTGACATTGCAGGAGATAATAAAGAGAGTTTATCAGATGATGATGAAGAATTACAAGAAGCCTACAATTAGCTATATAAGGAATTCAATAGAGCTCAGAAGAAAGTCAAGAAAATGAGTAAAAAATTGGAGTCAGAAACAGAGAAAAATAAAGCTTTTGTAGAAATAGATTCAATAAATAAGAAGTTACTTGAAAGACATGTCAAAGAAAATTTTCTGGTAACTTCTTTGACTGAAAAAACTGAAAAATTAAAAGAAAAGGAAGCTCAGATTTCTGCACTTCAAGGTAAAGTTATTGAACTTGAGAAATTGTCAAATTCAATTAAATCTAATGCTTCAAATTTTTCTGCAGGAAATCATCAAATTGATGAGGAATCAACTTCAAAGGAAGTTCCTGAAAGCTCAAAGTCTGCTGAAAAGAGAATGAGTGTAAGTAATCAAAATAAGGAATTTTCACAGAAAATTTCTGCTAGAGAAGTAAGCTCAACAGGTAAATCTTCAAAATCTGAAAAATCTAAATCTGTACAGGTTAGAAATACTGTCAAATCTGGAAATTTTGATTCTTCTGAATATAGGTTCATACTTGTGTGCCATCATTGTAATAAAAGAGGTCATATAAGACCAAAGTGTCATGTTTTGCATGGTTTTCCCAAGGGATATTTTGACAGTAAGAGGAAAGTAAATTAAAGTCAATCCTTGGATTTATATAACAGATTTGATTCCTTGATAAAATTGACTGAATCATTAAATAAGGAAGTTACAAATCTGTTAAAGAAACTTCCTTCAAAATCTCAAGTTGTTGATGAAGGGACTTCTCAGAAAACACATGAAAAACATATTTGGGTTAGAAAAGATTCCTTAGTTGCAAATGTGGTTCATATAGCTTTAAAAGGTCATGATGTCAACATGTGGTACTTGGATAGTGGTTGTTCAAGACATATGTGTGGACATAAGTCTATGTTTAGTACCTTTGAAGAATATTTTGGTGGAAGTGTAACATTTGGTGATGGAAGCACTTCTCAAGTCAAAGGTAAAGGAACAGTAACTGGTCCTAATGGAGTTTGTCCAAAAAATGTTTTATTTGTATCTGGTTTGAAGGCAAACTTAATTAGTATTAGCCAGTTATGTGATTCAAGATTGTTTGTCAACTTTACCAGAAAAGAATGTAAAATTTTGGATAATTCTGGTAGAACTGTTCTTATAGGTGTAAGAACAAGTGACAATTGTTATGGAATCATTGGAAACAATGAAAGCTCTTTAAAATCTTCTATATGCAATGAAATTGATTTGTGGCATAGAAGACTTGGTCACATTAACTATAGAGATTTGTCAAAACTCTCTAAGTCTGAATTGGTTAGAGGAATTCCCAAGTTTGGGACAAATAAAAAGAAAGGAATGTGTGGTCCTTGCAATCAAGGAAAGCAAATCAAAGCCACACACAAGAAAATCAACATTATAGGAACCTCTAGACCATTAGAACTGATTCATATGGACTTGATGGGACCTACAAAGACTGAAAGTCTTGGAGGAAAGAGGTATATCTTTGTTGCTGTAGATGACTACAGTAGATACACCTGGGTAAATTTTCTAAGAGAAAAATCTGAATGTTTTGATTGCTTTAAACAATTGTGCTGTCAAATTCAAGTTGAAAAGAACTTGCAAATAGGGAGGATTGTTAGAATAAGATCTGATCATGGGACAGAATTTGAAAATCAGATGTTTTCCTAGTTTTGTGAAGAACAAGGAATTAAACATGAATTTTCTGCTCCTAAGACCCTACAACAAAATGGAGTTGTGGAAAGGAAGAATAGAGTTTTGCAAGAAATGGCTAGAACCATGATGATAGCCAAGAAAGTGTCAACAAAATTCTGGGCTGAAGCAATAAATACTGCCTGTTATATAAGTAACAGAGTATATGTCAGATCTGGGTGGAAACAAACTCCTTATGAAATTTGGAAAGGAAAACAGCCAAACTTGAAATATTTTAGAGTTTTTGGAAGTAAATGTTATATCCTAAGGGACAGAGAAAATCTAGGAAAATTTGATTCTAGAAGTGATGAAGGAATTTTTCTAGGATATTCCTCTTCAAGTAGAGCATACAGAGTTTTTAACTTGCAAAAATCTGTTGTAATGGAGTCTATTAATGTATTAATAGATGATGAAGGAATTGGCTATGAATTTTTGCAGGTTGTAGATGAAGAGGATAAAATCAGAGATGCTTCCTCAAGCAATGAAATTGTTCCTTTGACAAAAACTCTCAAAGACCACCCAACTGAGCAAATTGTTGGAAATATTTCAGATGGAGTAAGAACAAGACATCAATTACATAATGAGGTAAGATTTTCTTCTTATTTATCTCAATTTGAGCCAAAATCTTATAAAGATGCCTTGTTGGATGACTCTTGGTCAAATGCTATGCATGAAGAACTAAACCAATTTACTAGAAATAATGTATGAGAATTGGTTGAAAGACCCTCTAATCTGAATGTGATAGGAACCAAATGGATTTTTAAGAACAAATCTGATGAGAATGGGGTTGTAACCAGAAATAAAGCTAGGCTTGTTGCTCAGGGATACACCCAAGTAGAAGGAATAGATTTTGATGAAACCTTTGCTCATGTAGCTAGGTTAGAGTCAATCAGATTGCTTTTGTCTATTGCATGCTATTTGAAGTTTAAACTGTTTCAAATGGATGTTAAGAGTGCATTCTTGAATGGATATTTGAATGAAGAGGTTTAAGTAGAGCAACCTAAAGGATTTGAGGACTCAAATCATCCTAAACATGTTTATAAGCTGAACAAGGCCTTGTATGGACTCAAACAAGCTCCTAGAGCTTGGTATGAGAGACTCGCTTCTTTCTTACTTGAATCTGGATTTATGAGAGGAAATGTGGATAAAACTCTTTTTATTCAAAGAGAGTCCAAGCATATTTTGATTGCTCAAATCTATGTTGATGATATAGTGTTTGGATCTACTTCTGAAACTCATGCTCATTCCTTTGGAAACTTAATGAAGAGTGAATTTGAGATGAGTATGATGGGTGAACTGAATTTTTTCTTAGGACTTCAGATTTATCAATCTCAACAAGGGATTTTTTTCTCTCAAGCAAAATATGCAAGAAATCTAGTCAAGAGATTCAATTTAATTCATGCAAAACATGCTAGGACTCCTATGAGTACTAGCTTAAAGCTTGGAAAAGATGAATCTGGGAAGGATATAGACCCTACCTTGTATAAAGGGATGATTGGAAGTCTTCTGTACTTAATTGCAAGTAGACCTAATATAAGTTTTAGTGTTGGAGTTTGTGCAAGATATCAGGCTAATCCTAAAGAATCTCATCTAAATGCTGTGAAAAGGATTATAAAGTATGTAAATGGAACTGTTGATCTGGGAATTTGGTTCTCCAAAGAAACAAACCCATATCTTACTGGATACACTGATGCTAATTGGGCTGGGTGTATGGATGATAAAAAAAGCACCTCTGGTGGTTGCTTTTATATGGGTAATAACCTCATTGCTTGGTTAAGCAAAACTCAGTTTCACTGAATACAGCTGAAGCAAAGTACATTGCTGCAGGAAGCAGTTGTACTCAACTAATTTGGATGAAACAAATGCTATCTGATTATGGTTTAGATCAGGATCAAATGATTCTCTTCTGTGACAATCAAAGTGCCATAAATATTTCCAAAAATCCTGTTCAACACTCAAGGACTAAACATATAGACATCAGGCATCACTTTATAAGAGAGTTAATTGAAGACAAAACTGTTATGATTGAATATATATCTACTGAAAAACAGTTGGCTGATATTTTCACTAAACCTTTAGATCAGAACAGATTTGAAACTCTTAGGAAATCCCTAGGAGTATGCTCTCAAAACTGAAAATCAGGTTCTGTTTTGTGTTAATTTAGATGTAAAATGATTTACATGTCTGTTCAAAATGAATTTATGTGTTCTTGATACTAAAATCTTAATTCAGGAAGCTTGAGTCTATGCATATTGACAGAAATGTCTTTTACTCAACTATCAATTTTGTCTTAAACACCTTTGTGTATTGAAGTTTATTGTGTGTTGAAGCTTGGGATCTATAGGCTATCACCTTTATGAAAAGAAAAGTTTTGGAAATGGCTGCCATAGAGATTAGAGTGAAAGCCACTGTAATTCTCAAAAAGAAAAAGAGAAAGAAGGTATATTCTTGGAATGAACTGTAAACTCAGGTTTTTTAAGGGTCAATGCCTTCTACAAAAAGAAAAGAAAAAGATATCAGAAAAGGCTACCTATCTCTGATGTGCGAAAGCCACCAAAATGAAATTTGGGGTATGTCTATACTTTCCAAGTATGATTACACTAAAATAGCCTTCCATATGTATAAAGTGTAAAAGTCAAAAATGTATTTCACACACTACACAAGCATTGATTCATTAATATGCATGTGTGTTCAATATCTTGAAGAAAATGTATAGTATGAGAAACCATAAAGGAAATTTTGGCCATAGATATGAGATGTATCATATCTGAATTAACCTTGATAGGTTCTTCAAGATCAGTTTTGTGATAATTACTTCTTGGATTGAATAAAAGTTGATTATCTGGATGATTTTTAGTTCAGTTAAAATCTTAGCTTTGTGTTTAGATGTATGAATTTTTCATGAAGAATAGTTCAAAATCTTTTTATAAATTTTCGCCTTGTGATTGTATTTTTGCTTGATTGTGCATGTGCACCTTCTACGTCGCTAGAAGCGTGCTGGTAGCCTTCTCCCTTCTTTAATGCTTTGGCACCTGCCCTGTTAAGCGTCGCTGGATGCACGCTGGCAGCGTGTTCTTTTTGTCTATAAAAAGGTGAAATCTGTTTCACTTTTTACCTCTGTTTTTTTTCTTGTCTGCGGTTCTCCTCGCTCCTCGTGTCGTGGTCATTCTTTGCCTTCGTGCTTACCTTCCTTCACCTTGTCCACTGTTCAAGTAAAATTTTTTTTACTGTCTTCGTCTTGCTTCTTCATTTTCTTCTTCCTATTACAGTGTTCTTCTCTCGTTCTTCTAAGTTAGGGTTTGGTAGATTGTTCTGCCATTAGGGCTTTGTCGTGCTTTGCTTGTGTTCTTCTCTCTCTTCTATTTTTTTTTCTCCTGTATTTTCATCATGCCTCCCAAGAAAAAGTCTAGGACTGATTCTCCTTCCACCTCTTCTCCACTAGTGAGAACCTCTCTGGTTGTCTCTTCTCCACCGATGAGACCCCCATCCCCTTCACATTCCTCTAAACCATTCATTGGAAATGGTTTGTCTGATTTTAATGAGTTCTTCAAGCACAGGCTACTCCTCTTGTAAAGGGCCATTAAGCTTGATTCCTTTTCTGACTCTCCGCTCTTCTCCTTGTTTTCAGACAATGGTTGGAAGAAATTTGCTTTGATAAGTGGTTTTGCTTATCCAGACCTGGTTCAAGAATTCTATTCGAACCTCCACCATCTTCACCTTGCAAATCAAGGCTTTGTCAAAGCCTATGTCGGGGGCATCTCTTTCGACTTCTCGAAAGATCTTATCTCCTCTCTTCTAGAACTGCCCATTGTTGATTCTCCTTACTTTGACTTTCTAGCTTCTCACTCTGATCCTCCCATGGAGTCAATCATTTCTTCTCTTATTGTTCAGGGTGCTCCCACCTCCATAAAAAATAAGCCCAACTATCTTCCTCATGGCTCTCTCCAAGATCTTCTCAGGATCTTGAATCTGTTTATTTGTGCTTCTCTTGTTCCCTCAGATCATCATTCTGAGATTTCTCACTCTCGAGCAAGACTCCTTCATGCTCTCTGGAACAGAGACAGTGTCTGTCTCCCTTCCATCATCTTCAATCAGATCCTTCAGTCTCGGAATTTAAAATCCAAGACTGCTGCTCTTCCCTTTGGGATTTTCATCACTTACTTGTGCATTCACCAGGGGGTCCTACCTTATCCTGTTGAATTGATCCTTCATCCCAAACCTCCAATTGATGCCTCCACCCTTACCAGAAGCAAAAGAGCAAATCCTTTTCGGTTGGCTTCTTCGGAGCCTTTTTCTTCTCAATCCTCCTTGTCCAGTTCTGATGCTATGGCAATCCTGGACAAGTTGAATTCCATGCAAGCCTCCTAGGAGGCTTTCAATTCTGAGGTAAGGGCTCACATGCTCATGATGAGCATGTTCAAATCAGAGACCCAAGAGAAGCTGGATAAGCTTGCAAAGGATGTTGATTTTGCATGTGGCGAGGTGCAAAGGGATGTTGCTGCTCAGCAACGCATGCAAAATGAAGCTGATCATTTTCTGAGTAGCATTCGAAGAACTCAGTTGGAGATGGATCACAAGTTATGTTGGCTGCACTCCCGGTCCCAAGATGCGTACCGGCATTATTCCAGAACTTGGGATCCGAAACCTCCTTCCAGAAAGGGGGAGTCATTTTGATGATGTTGCTGCTGGTTGATGCTGCTGGTTGCTGGTTGATGGTTGCTGGTTGATGATCATCAAGTTTTTGTTTGTTCGATCATCAACTTTTGTTTTTGTTTGTTCTGTTGGTTTTTGGGTTTTCTGGAAGTAGGTTTACGGGGGAGACTTTTTTTGGTTGAATGTGTATATATTTGCTGAACACTGTATATTTCTTCTGAACACTGTATATTTTCTCTGAAAATGAATGAAATTCTGTGTTCTCCCTTATCATTGTGATTTGAATGCTTAAGTGGAAATCAATATCTGAATTTGATATTAAGCACTGTTTGAAGTTTGTTGTCAGGCATTTGCCAAGGGGGAGATTGTAAGTGTGAAAACTCACACTCCTTATATGGCAAATGTTTGACAAATTATATCCTCTAATAATCTTCAAGATGTGCAGAATCAAAATATAAATTCTGTGAATTTAGTAAAGAGGAAGGTGTGGCTGCCACACAGCTACCACGCTGCTGGTAGCTCAAGGAAATGTAAAGATTTCTAAAGAAAGAACATTTTGTAAAGGCACTTGCAAGGAACAACGCCGCTACCACTCCGCTGGCAGCGCATAAGTGAAATAGCACTTTGAAAGTAAAGCACGCGTACCGGCTTCGTAAGGCGACGCCGACACGCCGCTGGTAGCGCAGAGCAAGATTGAAGAATCTACAAATCAGCTGTGCACATGCCGCGTTCCCTCCCGCTAGCAGCGCGCTGGCAGCGCGCCGTTAACTGAGTCTATTTGGATTTGAGCGGGACTTGAGTTCGCTTCCAGTCGTCTACCCCGATCGCAAGGCGACACCACCAGCGCTCGATGCGATCTGAGTTTTCTTCTTTAAATAGACGAGCTGTATTTGTTTTTCAGATGACTTTTTCTTTTGATTAATTCGATTTGGATCATGAGGTGTTCGAGATTCAATCAATTGATCTTTAGAGAGTCGGTGATCGAGTGAGGGGGAGATCTGAGAGAGATCACCTAGAATTGAAGTTTGAGGATTCTTCTTCATTTCGGAACTTCACTTGATCGTATGATCTCCTGGATTGGTGATCGAGCTTGTTGGATGCATAGGTGGATTCCTATTGCATTGGATCATCTCAGTGGACTCTGAGGTGATTGTCACGATCTGGATTGATCGTTAATTGCAGCTTGTGGATTCAAGTTGTGTTGCAGTTCGTGGATTCGAGCTGTGGATCTGGATTGATCGTGAATTGCAGCTTGTGGATTCAAGTTGTGCTACAGTTCCTGGATTCGAACTGTGGATTGCTGTTGAGTGAGTTCAATTGTAAAGGTTAAGTGTGTTTTCCTTTGTAATTGCTTTTCATTCAATAGTGAAGATTCTAAGGGTTAGTCGCCTCATATAGACTCGAGGTTTTTCCTGGATCTGGATTCAGGTTTCCTCGTATAATTTCTGTGTGTTTGTTTCCGCTTTGTTAAGATTATAATTGTTGTAGATCGAGGACCTGTAGAGTAGTCTCCTACTCTTTCATTATGCTTCAAGGTTACTACGCACTCATGAGAAGAATTATCCTACGCACGATCTAGAGTTGGCAGCGATTGTATTTGCACTTAAGTTGTGGAGGCACTATTTGATGGGAGCCCAATTCGAGATATTCTCAGATCACAAGAGCTTGAGATATATATTTTCCCAGAGAGAGATGAATATGAGGCAAAGGAGGTGGATGGATCTTTTAAAGGATTATGATTTCACGCTTCATTACCATCCGGGCAAGGCTAATGTGGTGGCAGATGCACTGAGTCGTAGGATTGCTTCCCAAGATGAGGTGGCCACACTAGCTACTTTCATGGCTAGTCAGTGCACTCTTGTTGATACGGTTGTAGATTGGCCTGGGGAGTTCAACACTCATGGGCATGGATTGATCATGGCACGAGTTCAAGCAGAGCCAGAGTTGATTCAGCGTATTCGGGAGGGTCAGTTGGCAGATTCTGATTTGTTACGCATCAAGGGGTTAGTAGAGAAGGGTGATGAGGCCACGAAAGATTTTGATGTTCGGGATGGATTGGTGAGATTTCGAGGGCGGATTTGTGTTCCAAATAATGCTGAAGTCAAGGGATTGATCCTAGATGAGAGTTACAGGTCCAAATATGCAATTCACCCCGGTAGTACCAAGATGTACAAGAATCTAAAGGCAGTATATTGGTGGTCAGGCATGAAGAAGGACATTGCGGAATATGTAGCAAAATGCCTTACTTGTCAACAAGTGAAGGCAGAGCATAGGAGACCTCCAGGTTTGATGCGACCTTTGCCGGTTCCCAAGTGGAAATGGGAACATATATCGATGGATTTTGTGTGTGGGCTACCGCCTACAGCTAAGAACCACAACGGCGTATGGGTGATTGTAGATAGACTGACCAAATCAGCTCACTTTTTGCCTTACCAGACCACTCAGACTTTAGCATCATTGGTTGAGCTGTATACTCGAGAGATAGTCCAGTTGCATGGGGTTCCAGTGTCCATAGTATCGGATAGGGATTCTCGGTTCACCTCGCATTTTTGGCAGTGTTTCCAGGAGGCCATGGGAACTAAGTTGAGTTTTAGTACTAGTTTCCACCCACAGACCAATGGTCAGTCAGAGAGAACTATTCAGACTTTGGAGGACATGTTGAGATGTTGTGTCCTGGATTGGGGTGGCAATTGGAGTAAGTATTTACACTTAGCCGAATTTGCCTACAACAATAGCTATCAGGCTAGTATACAGATGGCACCCTATGAGGCACTTTATGGCAGGATTTGTAGATCTCCCGTGTGTTGGGTGGAGGTAGGTGAGAAACAGTACTTTGGGCCTGAGATTATACAAGACAGCATGGAAAAGGTGAAATTGATTAGACAGCGGTTGTTGATTGCACAGAGTCGTCAGAAAAGTTATTTAGATACCTGACGACGTGAGCTAAAATTTGAAGTGGGAGATCAAGTGTTCTTGAAGATATCACCTTCCAAAGGTATCTTGAGATTTGGGAAGAAAGGGAAGCTGTCTCCACGCTTTATTGGGCCATTTGAGATTGTGAAGGAGATCAACCCTGTAGCTTATAAATTAGCTTTGCCAGATCATTTGGCAGGAGTCCATGACGTATTTCATATATCCATGTTGCGGCAGTACATAGCGGATCCTAGTCATGTGATAAATCCCGAGCCTTTAGTGATCCGAGAAGATCTGACATACGAAGAGAGGCCAGTTCAGATCTTAGACCGTTGTGAGCAGATTCTTCGCACCAAAGTTGTTCCCTTAGTGAAAGTGCTATGGCAGAATCATACTGTGGAAGAATGCACTTGGGAAGGTGAGGAAGAGATGAAGAAGAAGTATCCGGAATTATTTGTTCTTTTCTTGAAGTAAATTTCGAGGACGAAATTGTCGTAGGAGGGGAGAATGTAAGACCCTGATTTTTGGTAAGGTATTATTTTTTTTATTATTAAAATAAAGTTTGTGTGCTTGTTAACTTAAGTGGATGCGGGAATATGTAGGGTTTCCAGTGGGCGAGTATGCACAGGATCAAGGACTTTAAAGAGGTTGTCTAGCGGCAATACGTATGCGCGCGTACAAGGTAAATATACAAAAAGGGAAATTTTGGTCTTGGTTTATAGAATACTCGTATGAATACTTTTGGCAATACTTTCGTTAGCTGAAGAAGTTGGGCGACTTGGCGATTCGCGGCTACTGGTGTGGCGATTAGGGTTTTGCTGAGAAGAACGAGAACTGCAATAGCTGCGATCGGATAGTTGGAGTCGGAGATACAGATTCAATGGGTTATTTACTCTCGCAAACAGGGGATAGCTCGGCTACCTTAGCATCGATGCGCGCAGCCGGAAATCGTGATCGGCCGTGGTTGTGGAATAAGCTGTTATTCTGGGATAAGCGTATAAGTGTGAGTAGCATTGATTTACAACTGAGGTTTTGGTTTATTCGTGATGGTATTCTGATTTCATGGTTCTATTCTGAGTTTTCTGGGTTTTCTGGTATATCATGAGTCCGAGCATGAGATTGAATTACAACGTGAAATTAAATGTGTTTAGATTAAATCCAAAACTGGTTGGGAAGTATTCTGGGAACATTGGGAGTGTATTGGAACAATTACAGACCGAAACAGATCGGCCAGACATAGAGATCTCGAAATAACAGAGAGTTGAAAATCGCAATGGGTATCCGCCGAGCTGGCGCCCACTCGCGCTCACTTAGGAAGTAGGCGCCCCGTTGAAGTCTCATTATCCGCCGAGCTGGCGCCCACTTGGCGCTCAGCTCGCGCTCACTAAATAGTATGCGCGAACCTCGCGCGAAGCCGGCGCCCATCTCGCGCCCATTTCCCGCTCAGCTCGCGCTCACTTAGTGTCAAGTGAGCGCATAGTCAAAATTTGGCCTGATCCCTATCCGCCGACTGGCGCTCAATTCAGGAAGTGAGCGCATACCCAATTTAATTTGCCGAAATTGATTCTTGACTGAACCAAGGGGGATTTTGATGACTTGAGGTTTATACCACTTAACCAATCACTTGTTTGGGAACCTTGGAACCTGCATTACCTATTAAATTCCTAAAGGAAAATCTAGTGGCAAATTCTTAAAGACTTCTAAGGTTGAGTTTAGGTTATTTGTATTTGTTGTGCTGGATACCAAAACAATGGGAGTTCCTAATTAGTTTTCCCTTAAATTTATACACTGTTTTGATTGAGAAATTATTAACTTCTGGTTTCACTTGTTTGGAAATTTCTGAATATATTGTAAGGTTTTTCTTGGTATGAATAACTGTGTTTTGTATTCAAATGGCATGTGTTGCGGAAATGAGAAAATACTGAAAGTATTTGAGATACTGTTTGGTCCAGAGGGACAGGTGATGAACTGTGATGAATTATACATGATGTGGAATGAATGGTTTTATTTTGATGTTGAAATTGAGATTATACGATGTTTTACTGTTTTGGTTTAGCTTGTCTTGGATCCAGGTGCTTAAGCTTAGTAATGTAATGTTATTGTTGGTTGTTGAAATTGCATGGCCTTGTGTGTTGCCACGACCGGTGTAGAGCAGCCAGAAACCCTGAGTAGGCCTGGTTGTCAATGTAGAAACCTGGGGAGTAGGTCTGCATTGGATGACGAAACCCTGAGTAGGCCGTCATTTCAGAGTTTCCGAAACCCTGAGTAGGCCGGAACTGTGTACATGGAGGTGTGGAGTGTCTACTTGGCATGTTTAATTTATCAACTAAACGATAGTCATGACATTGACCAATCGATGTGTTGCCGTACTTAAGGGAGATGTGATTTGACTGATGAAATGGGTTTTGGTTTGAACTTGAAATTGATGTTAGTTGTTTAATCGTACGGAATGTTTATCGATGCATAGTTTTGAACTGTGGTTAACTATTTCTGCATGCATGTGCTACTCGCTGAGATATTCGTATCTCACTCTGTTGTTTTGTTTTGTTTTCAGATACTCGTGGTGAGGCGACTACTGGGGTAGATCCATCTGAGGCTTATAGGGAGGAAGACTACTATTACCTTCCTTAGACTTGTAGGTTGTCTTGTTCCGAATCTGAGAAATTTGAATGTTTGAGGGTATTAAAGTCTATTTGGGGTTGAACCATATGATTCTTGTTCAGTTCTAAATGTTACATTCTTGGATAAATCAAATTGTGCAATCTGACAGGTTATAGTTAGATGATTATCCAGCGATCATAATTGATTAACGATCCTTGCCTAACCTCCGTGAGACGTGTTATATCTTTATTGAACAACACGGATCCGGGGCGTTACAAGGTTTCTCCATCTTATTTATTTTAGAAGATGTTCTGTAAAACAGGGAATTAGATAATTTATTTTAGTCTTAAAACATCTTATTTAATCATTAAAATTGTCTAAAAATAGTTGGAATTGAATCAGGGTGTGAAATTACGAAAATCTGAAAAATCTAAACAGAGCGCCTAGGATCGCCCCGGTGGTCTGTGGTCGGCGGTAGTTCAAAATCAAACGCCGACGGTACGTCTTCAAGCGGTCTACGGCGGTCTACAGTTTATAAAGAGCGCCTAAAATCGTCGACGATCGCCGAGCACAGTCAAGGTCGGAGGTCGTTCGAAAACGAATAGAATCAGTTCCAAAACATGATTTATCTCGTCTAAACTCATTCTAACATATTTATAACATGATTATCTAACTATATACATCATTACATATCATAAAAACATGCTTTTGCGATTAAACGGACGTAAATACAAATCAATCGAATAAAACAGTGTCACCTACCTCTTCTACGCTGGTTTCTCTCCTTCTTCTCCAAACAAGAGTTCTCACAGGCGCGAGGTAATCCCTGGACGATGAAGAACTCAACCCAGCACCCTTCCTTCTTCCTCTTCTTCTTCTTCTCCTTCGGTCGCTCGTTCGTTCAAGGTTGTCGCTTGCGGCTAGTCAATACGAGCGAATTACAAAGAATACGTTTAAGTTATTTTAATAGGTATTTATACTCTTTGATCACATGCATCTCACCTATAACTTCCCTATACACCCTGCCCAATCAGAATACATACCTCGATATCTCATGATCGGACGGTCAGATCTGCATCTAATTCTGGATCTCCACTAATTAGATCATCCCCTACAATAATAAACTATTTCCATCAATTATAACTCTCAATAATATTATTTATTAATTTAATTTATTATTTAAGGAAAATTCTGGGTTTTACATCCTCCCCTCCTAAAAGAAAATTTTCATCCTCGAAATTTACCTTGTGGTCCTGGAAATAGGTTAGGATACTTTCTCTGCATTTCCAATTCCAATTCCCAAGTAGCTTCCTCAGTTGTGTGATTCTGCCAAAGTACTTTCACAAGTGGAATCGCCTTAGTAGGAAAAACCTACTCCTTCCTGTCCAAAATCTCAACTGGATGCTCCTCATAAGTCAAGTCCCCTCGCACTACTATCGGCTCATGCTGAATGATTTGAGTAGGGTCATGCACGTACTTCCTCAACATGGAATACGTCATGAACTCCTTCTAGCTGTATAGGCAAAGCCAATTTGTATGCTACTGGTCCAACTGTACCCTTAATCTCAAACGAACCTATATATCTTGGAGCCAACTTGCCTTTCTTTCCAAATCTCTTAATCCCACGAGATGGTGATATCTTCAGAAATACCAAATCACCAACTTCAAAATGCAAGTCTCTTCTTCTGGTATCTGCATAGCTCTTCTGACGACTCTGGGCTGTAAGCATATTCTGCCTAATTTGATTCACCTTCTCAATGTTATCCTGTACAATCTGAGGCCCAATAAGTTGTCTTTCTCCAACCTTCACCCAGCACACTGGGGATCTACACGGTCTGCCATAAAGTGCCTCAAATGGTGCCATATGAATACTTGCCTGATAGCTGTTATTATAGGCAAACTCCACCAATGGTAGGTACTGATTCCAACTGCCTCCCCAATCCATAACACAACATCTCAGCATGTCTTCCAACGTCTGAATGGTACACTCAGATTGTCCATCTGTCTGAGGATGATAGCTAGTGCTGAAATTAAGCTTAGTTCCTAAGGCTGCCTGAAATGCAAGCCAAAAGCGTGCCGTGAATCGTGCATCTCTGTCAGACACTATGGAAACTGGTACTCCATGAAGTCTCACTATCTCCTTGACATGTAACTCAACTAAAGACTTCAACGGCTGTGTAGTGCTCATAGGCAAGAAATGTGTTGACTTAGTCAGTCTATCCACAACAACCCAAATAGCATCTTCTTTCTTTGCTGTCAATGGTAACCCAAATACAAAATCCATGGTCACATGCTCCCACTTCCATTCTGGAATAGGAAGTGACTGAAGTAAACCACGTGGTTTCCGATGTTCAGCCTTTACTTGCTGGCATATCAAGCACTTTGCCACATACTCTGCAATCTCTCTCTTCATTCCTGACCACCAATAGATTTCTTTCAAGTTCTTGTACATCTTCGTACTTCCTGGGTGAATTGCATACCTCGATCTATGACCCTCTGTCAATATCGTTTCCTTAATCTCCTCATCAGCTGGAACACAAATACGGCCTCTATATCTCAATAGCCCGTCTCTATCTGCAAAATCTACAGTTGCCTCAAATCCTCTACTCATCATCTCCCTAGTCTGAATCAACTGTGGGTCAATCAATTGTCTCTCCTGAATCAATTGAACCAAATCTGGCTCAATCTGAACACGAGCAACTCGGATCACTCCATCCTATGGCATGCTAAACTCTCCTTGCCAATCTCTGACTGAATCAACCAATCTACACTGGCTCATCATGAAAGCTGCTAAAGTGGCTACCTGATCATCAACTGCACTTTTTCTACTCAAAGCATCAGCCACTACGTTTACTTTACCAAGGTGGTATTGCAAAGTGAACTTGAAATCCTTTAGCAGATCCATCCACCGACGCTGCCTCATATTCAAGTCTCTCTGTGAAAACAGATACCTCAAACTCTTATGATCAGAAAATATCTCAAACTCTACCCCATAAAGGTAATGCCTCCATAGCTTCAGTGCAAAGACTATGGCTGCTAACTCTAGATCGTGGGTAGGGTAGTTCTTCTCATGCGGCCTCAACAATCTCGAAGCATACGCTATAACTCTGCCCTGCTGCATCAATACACATCCCAAGCCTATCCTAGAAGCATCACAATATACTGCAAATGCCTCATCCATGGATGGCACAATCAAAACTGGTGCAGTAGTCAATCTCTGCTTCAATTCCTGAAAACTCTGTTCACATTTCTCATCCCATTGGAATTTCCCTGCCTTCTTGGTTAGGTTAGACAAAGGTGCAGCTATACGTGAAAATCCTGCAATGAATCTATGTCCTCCTCTGCCACTCTCAACTGATGATATCCTGACCTCAAGTCTATCTTGGAAAACCAAGATGCTCCTCCTAACTGGTCAAACAGGTCATCAATCCTAGGCAATGGATACTTGTTCTTCACTGTCACTTGATTCAGTTGCCTATAATCAATGCACATCCTCATACTACCATCCTTCTTTTGCACAAATAGAACTGGTGCGCCCCATGGCGACATACTCGGTCTAATGAAACCTTTCTCTTGAAGCTCATCTAACTGCTTCTTAAGTTCCTCTTGTTCTAGTTTCGCAAGCCTATAGGGTGGCTTTGAAACTGGAGCCATACCAGGCATCAACTGGATCCTGAACTCTACTCCTCTAGCAGGTGGTAATCTAGGTAAATCCTCTGGAAACACATCCGCAAACTCCTGTACTACAGGTACATCAGAGATGACAAGGGTGTCACTCCTAAGTTCCCCTGCTATCACAGATGCTACCAGACCAATCCGTGACTTCAACCCCTCACATTTGAAACAATGAGTGGTTTGATCCGGTCCTCTAACTATCACTGTCCCCACATAGCAATCCAACGTCACATGGTGTCTACATAGCCAGTCCATCCCCAATATCACATCAAAACCTCCAATGTCTAAGGCAATCAAATCGCCAGACAACTCCAATCTACCCAATCTAATCATACAGTCTCTATACATTTGTTCGACTCTAGTAGACTCTCCCAAAGGTGTGTGTACAGACAATGCAACATCCAATTCAGTGGGTGACAAACCAATCCGTCGTGCACAAGCAGGTGATATAAATGAATAGGAAGCACCAGAATCAAACAGAACACATGTTGATCTACCACAGATGAAAAGAATACCTCCAATCAGCTCAGGTGCCTCGTGATCAACCTCGATATCCTCCATACGATTGCTCATGCTCCTCATGTGCATCCACTGCATATACCCTCGCTGGCTACGGCCACTAAGCAGGTACTACCTGCCTCTGGCCTCCTCTCTGAACTGGTCCTCTGCCCTGGGGCTTCTGCCCAACCGGTGCCCTCTGAGCTGGTTGTTGAAACTGTGGCCTCTGTGGGAAAGCAGGCGCGGTCTCTGGCTGTGGTAATGCTGGTCGTGGCACTGATAACTAGGAGAGAACCGACAATCTGTGATCTTGTGACCCACCCTTCCGCATCTGTAACAAGTGCCCGGTGCTGCGACACATGGTCCAGGTACATGGTATCTGCCACAACTGGCACATACCTTCGGAGCTGGCCTATACTATCCTCCTGCAGGCTCCGCCCTAGTCCAGTCTCTGGGCCTCTTGTTTCCACCAAGGAAACCTCTCTGATCTGCCGGCCTCATGGGTGGTCTAGCTCTGCTCTGGCTCACTCTAGCCTCTAAGTCACTCTCAGCTTTGGTGGCTCTACGCACCACATCTTTCAGTTCGGTGCACAAGAGTACTGTCAGCATACTCTTAATCTCAGGCTTCAGACTCCGCTCAAAGTGTGAAGTCAGTCTTCTCTCATCCTGTGTCATGTGGGGTGCAAATCGGGACAAGGGTGCAAATCTAGCCTCGTACTAAGCCACTATCTGGCTTCCCTGAGTAATCTCCATGAATTCCCACTCCTTCTTAAGTCGGACTTCCTCAAAAAAGTATTGGTCATAGAAGACCTCTCAGAATCTATCCCATGTCATGTACATAGCCTGTAGATCCTGCCTCTTCCTGGCTGTCCACCAGTGAACTGCCTCTCCCTCAAACAAGAATGCTGCCAAGCGCACTCTCCAGTCCATTGGGCATCCCATAGCCTCAAAAATCCACTCAACTCGCATCAGCCATCTCTCAGCCTCCATAGGATCTGGACGTCCACTGAAGATAGGTGGATCTAATTTCTTGAACTGCTCAAGATCCTTGGCCGTATGTATGGCCCTCTCATGTACAAGCTCATCTCTGTGACCATCTGTAACGCCCCGAACCCGGGTCAGTGCAAACCAGCACCCGACCCGAACCCGGATCGCTACTGTAACAACCCCAATTTAGTTCAACAACCAAATCCAAGGTGTTACTGGCCCATATCATATACAACATCAAAACATACCAGACCAAAGAATTCAAAATCCATTATCTTATTATACTATCAGAGTTGCGGAAACAAGTATGTGCGGAAGTGTAGTTCAAAATCCTCAACTGAACATAAAGTTTGACCATCAATTAGTAATATCAAAGTCTGGTAAAATAACTGGGTACTATCTCTCTCATCTCTCAATATATCAACCCAATGAATAATGATAATCCAATAAAATGTACTAAGTCTATAGCAACAATCCACCTCAGACAAGATCTGGATAATAGTAATCCTCCGGAGAATACTCAGCTATCTCTCCCTGGAAGTCTAAGAGATCCCCCTCTCACGTATCAGCTGAAAAAAATGGAATAACAGTAGGGTGAGATACGAATATCCCAGTAGGTAACACATGCATGATTAAACAGTTAATATAAGTAAAGTAACAGTTCATGCACGATTAAGCAACATCGACTAATCAGGCTCGCATAATCATTTATACTATTCATGAACACAAAACAATTTGATAAACAGTTTTAGAAATGAACTTCAGCAAGTTTAATATGAGAATACAATAGTCAAATCAATAACATAGTTCACACATTGTCAGGATGTACTAAGCAGTCACATCCGACCCATATCTCAATCACACGCCTCCCGCATGTATACAATAATAATACCAAGTGTTGTGATTTCAGTGTCATTGTAGGACTCACAAAGATAGATAAACCTTTTGAGATGATTCTCAACCAATTGCTATACCACCGTGCGACTTAGGAGCGATGCTACTAATGATACTCAAGCCCCATGCAGCGCAGCTTAGACAAAAGCCGTAGTCACCGACTTATTGCACACGTACCCATCAGAGTTAGCATGTACCACCAGCATGCAGCACCAGAATCAATACATGGAGATGGCCGCTTATCCACATGTACAAGGAATCACCAGCGGCTTACTGGGGTGTCCCTCCAGACATAGGACCTTCCCAGACAAACTAACTTGCAAAGGAAGCGCGTCGCATATAGGAGTAACTCAACCCAAATGACATATTGAAAGAGTAGAGGACTACTCTAAAGGTCCACGATCTATAACAATTCAGAATTGAACAATGCGGAAACAGTACACAAAGAATTATACGAGGAAACCTGGATCCAGATCCAGGAAAAACCTCGAATCTATATGAGGCGACTAACCCTTCAAAATCCACTATTGAATGAGAAGACAATTACAAAGGAGTACATACTTAACCTTTACAATTTGACTCACTCAACAGCAATCCACAGTTCGAATCCACGAACTGCTACACAGCTTGAATCCACAAGTTGCAGAACACGATCAGTCCAGATCGCAACCAATCACTCACCAGTGATCCACAGTTCGAATCCACGAACTGCAACACAGCTTGAATCCACAAGCTGCAGGACACAATCAATCCAGATCGCAGCAATCCTCTCAGAATCCACTGAGACGATCCAATGCAGTAGGAATCCACCTACGCATCAATCAAGGCCGATCACCAGTCCAGGCGATCACACGATCAAATGAAGTTCCGAATTGAAGAAGAATCCTCTGTCTTCAATTCCAGGCGATCTATCTCAGATCTCCCCCTCACTCGATCGCCGACTCTCTAAAGAAGATTTGATCGAATCTCAAAAACCTCAAGATTCGAAATCCAAATGATCCAAAGAAAAAAGTCACTATAAAAAATTACAACACGTCTATTTAAAGAATAAAAACTCAGATCGCGTCGAGCGCTGGTGGCGTCGTGAAGCGATCGATGTAGACGGCTGGTGGCGAACTCAAGTCCCGCTCAGAGTAAGTTGAATCAGTTAAAAGCACGCTGCTAGCGAGCTGCTAGCGGGAGAGTACGCGGCAGGTGCACGAACCTTTCTTTCAAAACACAAATTCCCTTATGCGCTGCCAGCGGGGTTGCAGCGGCGTGATAGCAGTGTGGTGGCATCAACTTCTTCTTCTTTACTAAATTCACTGAATTTTCATTGTTTAATCTGCACATCTTGAAGCTTCATTAGAAGATATAATTTGTCAATCATTTGCCATAACAGGAGTGTGAGTTTTCACACTTACAATCTCCCCCTTGGCAAATGCCTGACAACAACCTTACACCAGTGTTTAATATCAACCTCAGTTAATGATGATTTCCATTTAAGAATTTTAAAACCACACTGTTAACGAGAGACACAATGATTTGGACGAATCCAGAATTTCATTCATTTACAAAAAGATATACAGATAACAGAATCATATACAATGTTCAAGAAAGAAAGACAGACATTTTCTCCCCCTTACTTATCACTCCCCTTATACACCCATATTCAGGAGAAAACACCCAGAACAGAACATAACCAAAAAAAACATCATATCCACAGCAAAAAGAATAACAGGCAGCAGCAAACAGCAAGCATCAGCATCAACCCAGCCAAACCATCAACAGAAACAGAAACTCCAGTAGCATCATCCAAATTTCTCCCCCTTTCTGGAAGGTGGTTTGGGTTCCCAAGACCTTGAGTAGTGCTTGTATGCATCTTGGGATCTGGAGTGCAGCCAACTGAGCTTGTGATCCATCTCCAGCTGAGTCTTCCGAATGCATTCCAGAAAATGATCCGGTTCATTTTGCATACGTTGCTGAGCAGCAACGTCCCTTTGTACTTCTCCACATGTAAAATCGACATCCTTTACCAATTGCCCCAGCTTCTCTTGGGTCTCTGATTTGAACATGCTCATCATGAGCATGTGAGACCTAACCTCTGAATTGAAAGCCTCCTGAGAAGCTTGCATGGAATTCAGTTTCTCCATGATAGCCACAGCATCAGAGCTGGACAGAGAGGACTTAGAAGAGGAGGGATCAGAAGACACCACCCGAAACGGACTTGCTCGTTTACTTCGGGTCAGAGTGGAGGAAGCAATGGGAGGACGGGGATGAATGATCAATTCAGTCGGATCAGGGAGTACCCCCTGATGAACACACATGAAAGAGATGAATATTCCAAAAGGAAGAGCTGCAGTCTTGGATTTTAAATTCCGAGACTGAAGAATCTGATGGAAGATAATGGAAGGAATACAGATACTTTCTCTGTTCCAGATGGCATGAAGAAGTCTTGCCCGATGGTGAGAGATCTCTGAGTGATGATCAGAAGGAACAAGAGAAGCACATACAAACAGGTTCAAGATCCGGAGAAGATCTTGAAGAGAGCCATGAGGCAAATAGTTGGGCTTATTCTTAATAGAAGTGGGAGCACCCTGAATGATTAGAGAGGGAATGATGGACTCCATAGGAGGATCAGTGTGTGACTCAAGAAAGTTAAAAGAGGGAGAGTCAACAAGAGGTAGTTCAAGAAGAGAGGATATAAGCTCTTTCGAGAAGTCGAAAGAAATTCCCCTGACATAGGCTTTTACAGAGCCTTGATTGGCAAGATGGAGATGATGAAGATTAGAGTAAAATTCTCGGACCAGGTCCGGATAAGCAAAACTACCAAGTAAAGCAAATTTTTTCCAACCATTGTTCGAAAACAATGAGTAGAAAGGGGATTCAGAAAAAAGACTCAAGCTTGATGGCCCTTTCCAGAAGAAGTGGCATGTGCTTGAAGAATGCATTGAAATCAGATAAACCATTCCCCACAAACGGTTCAGAAGAATGAGAAGGGGAAGGAGGTCTCACTGGAGGAGAAGAAATAACAGGAGAAGACCTCACAGGAGGAGACTTCACAGGAGGAGACCTCACAGGAGGAGACGATGTTGAAGGAGAATCAGTTCTCGACTTTCTCTTGAGAGGCATGGTAAAAAGAAATGGAAGAGAAAGAGAGAACAGACAGCACCAACCAACAAAACGAGAAAGCCCTAATGGCTGAAAAATCTACTAAACCCTAGCTTAGAATAATGAGAAAAAACTACAGAACTAGGAAGCAGAAAATGGAGAAGTAGGACGAAGATAAAAATTTTTTTTACCTGAACAGTAGGCAGGAAGGAAGAAGGTGACAGCGACAGCAGCACCGGGACACAGCGCGAGAGGCGAGGGAAAAACGAAGAGGGTGAAAAAAAACAGGGGTAAAAAAAAATCGCACTTTCACCTATATATAGGCAAACAAAGTATGCTGCCAGCGAGTAACTGGCGGCGTAGAAGGAGCACATGCACACACAAAGAAAAACACAGATTCAATGTAGAAATTTATAAAAGAGGTTTGAACGATCCTTCATGACATCCTCATACTTCCAAACACAAAGCTGAGATTTTAGCTGAACCAAAAATCATCCAGATAATCAACTTATTCAATCTAAGAAGTACTTATCACAAAACTGATCTTGAAGTACCTATCAAAGTTAATTCAGATGTGGTACATTTCATATCAAAGAGCAAAATTTCTTTCATGGTTTCTCATACTATAAATTTTCTTCAAGATATTAAGCACATATGCATACTAATGAGACAATGCTTGTGAGAAATGAGCAACATTTTTTACTTTTACACTTCATACATATAGAAGGCTATTTCAGTGTAAACAATCTTGAAAAGTATAGACATATCCCAACTTCATTTTGGTGGCTTTCGCACATCAGAGATAGGTAGCCTTTTCTGATCTCTTTTTCTTTTTAAAGAAGGCATTGACCCTTAAAAAACCTGAGTTTACAGTTCATTCCAAGAATATACCTTCTTTATCTTTTTATTTTTGAGATTTACAGTGGCTTTCACTCTAATCTCTATGGCAGCCATTTCCAAAACTTTTCTTTTCATAAAGGTGATAGCCTATAGATCCCAAGCTTTACCACACAATAAGCTTCAATACGTACAGGTGTTTCAGACAAAGTTGCTGGTTAGAAATAAGACATTTCTGTCAATATGCATACACTCAATCTTCCTGAAAACAGATCTTAGTAATAAGAACACACACAAATTCATTTTGATCAGATATGTGAGACATTTTACATCAAAATTAACTCAAAACACAACCTGATTTTCAGTTTTGAGAGCATACTCCTAGGGATTTCCTAAGAGTTTCAAATCTGTTTTGATCTAAAGGTTTGGTAAAAATGTCAGCCAACTGTTTTTCAGTAGATATATATTCAATCATAACAGTTTTGTCTTCAATCAACTCTCTTATAAAGTGATGCCTGATATCTATATGTTTGGTCCTTGAGTGTTGAACAGGATTTTTAGAGATATTTATGGCACTTTGATTATCACAGAAGAAAATCATTTGATCTTGATCTAACCCATAATCAGATAACATTTGTTTCATCCATATAAGTTGAGTACAGCTGCTTCCTGCAGCAATGTACTCAGCTTCAGCAGTACTCAGAGAAACACAGTTTTGTTTCTTGCTTAACCAGACAATGAGATTATTCCCCATGTAAAAGCAACCACCAGAGGTGCTTTTTCTGTCATCCATACACCCAGCCCAATCAGCATCAGTGTATCCAGTAAGATGTGGATTTGTCTCTTTGGAAAACCAGATTCCCAGATCAATAGTCCCATTAACATATTTTATAATCCTTTTTACAGCATTCAGATGGGATTCTTTAGGATTAGCCTGATATCTAGCACAAACTCCAACACTAAAGCTTATATCAGGTCTACTTGCTGTTAAGTACAGTAGACTCCCAATCATTCCTCTGTACAGGGTAGGGTCTACAACCTTTCCAGATTCATCTTTTCCAAGTTTTAAACTAGTACTCATAGGAGTCCTAGCATGTTTAGCATGAGTTAAGCTGAATCTCTTAACAAGATTTCTTGAATATTTTGCTTGAGAGAAAAAAATTCCTTGTTGAGATTGATAAATCTGAAGACCTAAGAAAAAGTTTAGTTCACCCATCATACTCATTTCAAATTCACTTTTCATTAAATCAGCAAAGAAGTGAGCATGATTTTCAGAAGTGGACCCAAACACTATGTCATCAACATAGATTTGAGCAATCAAAATATGTTTGGACTCTCTTTGAATAAAGAGAGTTTTATCTACATTTCCTCTCATAAAACCAGATTCAAGTAAAAAGAAGGTAAGTCTCTCATACCAAGCTCTAGGAGCTTGTTTGAGACCATACAAGGCTTTGTTCAGTTTATAGACATATTTAGGATGATTTGTGTCCTCAAATCCTTTAGGTTGCTCTACATAGACCTCTTCATTCAGATATCCATTCAAGAATGCACTCTTAACATCGATTTGAAATAGTTTAAACTTCAAGTAACATGCAATAGACAACAGTAATCTGATTGATTCTAACCTAGCTACAGGAGCAAAGGTTTCATCAAAATCTATTCCTTCTACTTGAGTATACCCCTGAGCAACAAGCCTAGCCTTATTTCTGGTTACTATCCCATTCTCATCAGATTTGTTCTTAAAAATCCACTTGGTTCCTATCACATTCAGATCAGAGGGTCTTTCTACCAATTCCCAAACATTATTTCTAGTAAATTGATTCAGTTCTTCATGCATAGCATTCAACCAAGAATCATCTAACAATGCATCTTTATAAGATTTTGGCTCAAATTGAGAAAGATAAGAAGAAAATCTTACCTCATTATGTACCTAATGTCTTGTTCTGACACCATCTGAAATATTTCTAACAATTTGCTCAGTTGGGTGGTCTTTGAGAGTTCTAGTCAGAGGAACCACTTCAATACTTGAGGAAGCATCTCTGATTTCATCCTCTTCATCTACAGCCTGCAAAAATTCACTGTCAATACCTTCATCATCAATTAGCACATTTATAGATTCCATTACAACAGATTTTTGCAAATTAAAAACTCTGTATGCTCTACTAGAAGAAGAATATCCTAGAAAAATTCCTTCATCACTTCTAGAATCAAATTTTCCTAGATTTTCTCTGTCCCTTAAGATATAACATTTACTTCCAAATACTCTGAAATATTTCAAGTTTGGCTGTTTTCCTTTCCAAAGTTCATAGGGAGTTTGTTTCCACCCAGATCTGATATAAACTCTGTTACTAATGTAACAGGCAGTGTTTATAGCTTCAGCCCAGAATTTTGTTGAAATTTTCTTGGCTATCATCATGGTTCTAGCCATTTCTTGTAAAACTCTGTTCTTCCTTTCCACAACTCCATTTTGTTGTGGAGTCTTAGGAGCAGAAAATTCATGTTTGATTCCTTGTTCTTCACAGAAATTGGAAAACATTTGATTCTCAAATTCTGTCCCATGGTCAGATCTGATTCTAACAATCTTTCCTATTTGCAAGTTCTTTTCAACTTGAATTTGACAGCACAGATGTTTAAAACAGTTGAAACATTCAGATTTTTCTCTTAGAAAGTCTACCCAAGTATATCTGCTGTAGTCATCTACAGCAACAAATATATATTTCTTTCCTCCCAGACTCTCAATCTTTGTAGGTCCCATTAAATCCATATGAATCAGTTCTAATGGTCTTGATGTTCCTACAATGTTGGTTTTCTTGTGTGTGGCTTTGATTTGCTTTCCTTGGTTGCAAGGACCACACATTCCTTTCTTTTTATTTTTCCCAAACTTGGGAATTCCTCTAACCAGCTCAGACTTAGAGATTTTTGACAAATCTCTATAGTTAATGTGGCCAAGTCTTCTATGCCACAAATCAATTTCATTGCCTATGGAGGATTTTAAAGAGCACTCATTGTTTCCAATAATCCCATAGCAATTATCACTTGTTCTTTCCCCTACAAGAACAGTTCTACCAGATTTATCCAATATTTTGCATTCTTTTCTGGTAAAATTAACAAATAATCTGGAATCACATAATTGGCTAATACTGATAAGATTTGCCTTCAAACCAGATACAAATAGAACATTCTTTAAGCAAACTCCATTTGGACCTGTAACAGTTCCTTTACCTTTAACTTGGGAAGTGCTTCCATCACCAAATGTAACACTTCCACCAAAATATTCTTCAAAGGTACTGAACATATCCTTATGACCACACATGTGTCTTGAACAACCACTGTCCAAGTACCACATGTTGACATCATGAGCTTTTAAAGCTACATGAACCACATTAGCAACTAATGAATCTTTTCTTACCCAAATCTGTTTTTCAGGAGTCTTCTGAAAAGTACTTTCATCAACTACTTGAGTTTTTGAGGAAAGCTTCTTTGACAGATTTGAGACTTCCTGATTTAATGTTTCAGTCATTTTTAACAGGGAGTCAAATCTGTTGTATAATTCCAGGGACTGACTTTGGTTTACCTTTCTCTTATTATCAAAATATCCATCAGGGAAACCATACAGTGCATAACACTTTGGTCTTATATGACCCTTTTTATTGCAGTGATGGCATACAGGTATGAACCTATGTTCAGACAAATCAGCATTTCTAGACTTGTCAGTTTTTCTCAACTGAACAGATTTAGATTTCTCAGAAGTTGAAGATTTACCTGTTGGTCTTACTTCTCCAGCAGAAATTTTCTGTGAAGATTCCATGTTTTGATTACTTACACTCATTCTCTTTTCAGCAGAATTTGAGCTTTCAGGAACTTCCTTTGAAATTGATTCCTCATTTATTTGAGGATTTCCTGTAGAAACATTTGAAACATCATATTTACTTAAATTTGAAACTTTCTCAAGTTCATTCACTTTACCTTGAAGTACAGAGATCTGAGCTTCCTTTTCTTTTAGTTTTTCAGTTTTTTCAGTTAAAGAAGTTACCAGAAAATCTTCTTTGGCATGTCTTTCAAGTAACTTCTGGTTTATTGAATCTATTTCTGCAAGAGCTTTATTTTTCTCTGTTTCTGATTCCTTCAATTTTTTACTCAGTTTCTTGACTTTCTTCTGAGCTCTATTGAATTCCTTATAGAGCTGATTGTAGGCTTCTTGTAGTTCTTCTTCATCATCTGATAAAGTCTCTTTATTATCTCCTGCAATTCCAGAGATTGAACTACCAGAAGAGGATGAGTAAAATGAATTGAAAGCAGTAAAATTAGCAGAGATATCCTCATCAGATTGTGAAGAATTATCAGTATTACTGTCATCCCAAGTAACCTGATAATTAGTCTTTTTCTTTTTATCCTTTGAGGGACAATCAGATGCAACATGTCCAAATCCTCTACATTTGTAACATTGGACTTCATCATTCTGGGAAAATTTCTTCTCCTTTCTTGGATCAGACATTTTCTTATCAGATCTCCTATTTGATCTGTCCATGGATGATGAAGAATTGGATTGTCTCTTTTTAAACATTTTCTTAAACTTTTTGGCTAAGAGAACAAGTTCATCCATATCAACATCAGAATTATCTGATTCTTCAGTATTTACAGATTTTACAGATTTTAGAGCTATTCCTTTATTTCTTTTTGGAATATTCAGATCTAGCTCATAAGTCTGTAAAGATCCTACCAGATCTTCAATTCTCATGTTATCTACATCTTTTGCCTCTTGTATAGCAGTTACTTTAGGTCTGAATCTTTCAGGCAAAGATCTTAATATTTTTCTAATAACCTTTGATGTAGAGATTTTTTTCTCCAAGATTAAAACTAGAATTAACAATATCTGAGAGTTTAGCATAAAACTCATCAAAAGACTCATCATCTTTCATATATAAAGTTTCGAAAGATGTAGTAAGTCTCTGAAGTCTGGAAAGCTTGATAGCTGAGGTTCCTTCATGAGTGACCTCAAGAATGTCCCAAGCTTCCTTAGCAACTTCACATGAAGAAATTCTCCTGAATTCCTCAACACTAACAGCACAAAATAAGGCATTCATTGCCTTGTTATTCCATCCACATTGATCAGATTCAGTTTTAGTCCACTGATCATGAGGTTTAGGGATCACAACACCTACTTCTGTTGTGATCACAGGTGGATGATAACCATTACAAACCGAGAGCCAGACACGCTCATCGATTGATTTCAGGTAAGCTCTCATTCTTGCTTTCCAGTAATAATAATTGTTACCTTCAAATAAAAGAGGTCTAGAGGCAGATCCTCCTTCTTTTCCAAAATCCATGCTATAGATCTAGATCACACTATATATATCAATTCAAAGTGAATATGCTTTGATACCACTTGAAAGAGTAGAGGACTACTCTAAAGGTCCACGATCTATAACAATTCAGAATTGAACAATGCGGAAACAGTAAACAAAGAATTATACGAGGAAACCTGGATCCAGATCCAGGAAAAACCTCGAGTCTATATGAGGCGACTAACCCTTCAAAATCCACTATTGAATGAGAAGACAATTACAAAGGAGTACATACTTAACCTTTATAATTTGACTCACTCAACAGCAATCCACAGTTCGAATCCACGAACTGCTACACAGCTTGAATCCACAAGCTGCAGAACACGATCAGTCCAGATCGCAAACAATCACTCACCAGTGATCCACAGTTCGAATCCACGAACTGCAACACAGCTTGAATCCACAAGCTGCAGGACACGATCAATCCAGATCGCAGCAATCCTCTCATAATCCACTGAGACGATCCAATGCAGTAGGAATCCACCTACGCATCAATCAAGGCCGATCACCAGTCCAGGCGATCACACGATCAGATGAAGTTCCGAATTGAAGAAGAATCCTCTGTCTTCAATTCCATGCGATCTATCTCAGATCTCCCCCTCACTCGATCGCCGACTCTCTAAAGAAGATTTGATCGAATCTCAAAAACCTCAAGATTCGAAATCCAAATGATCCAAAGAAAAAAGTCACTATAAAAAATTACAACACGTCTATTTAAAGAATAAAAACTCAGATCGCGTCGAGCGCTGGTGGCGTCGTGAAGCGATCGATGTAGACGGCTGGTGGTGAACTCAAGTCCCGCTCAGAGTAAGTTAAATCAGTTAAAAGCGCGCTGCTAGCGGGAGAGTACGCGGCAGGTGCACGAACCTTTCTTTCAAAACACGAATTCCCTTATGCGCTGCCAGCGGGGTTGCAGCGGCGTGATAGCAGTGTGGTGGCATCAACTTCTTCTTCTTTACTAAATTCACTGAATTTTCATTGTTTAATCTGCACATCTTGAAGCTTCATTAGAAGATATAATTTGTCAATCATTTGCCATAACAGGAGTGTGAGTTTTCACACTTACACATATCCCTCAGCTATCTAGCTACGACTATGGATCCATAACCAGCTATGCCCACTAGACTCCAAAATTCCCTAAAGTATCATATTTCTATAAGGGTTGGTGCCTAGCGGCATATAATGGTTATATCTGTACATTTACTTCAATATTTGTTCATCTGAATTCTGAATTCTCTTTAGAATGTATTCTGATTTATAATGTCATTTAGAGGTGTTTTGATAATCAAAGTGTAGTTAGGCTTTTCCCAAAATCACATTTCTCAATTACCTTTGAAACTTGGCAACTAATGTCCTAAATATCTCCCTAATTTATTTTTTTGTAAAACAGGGATTTAGGTAGTTTATTTTGGTCTTAAAGTACCTTAATTAATCATTAAAATTGTCTAAAATAGTTTAGAATTGAATTAGGTTCGAAATTATGAAAATCTGGATTTTCTGCTTAGAGCGCCTAGGATCGCTCAGGATCGCCCTGGCGGTCACAGGTCGGCGGTAGTGCAAATTCGAGCGCCCGCGGTCCGTCTTCTCGCGGTCTGCGGCGTCCTAATTTTTTTAACCAGCGCCGATGATCGCCAAGAACAGACGAGGTCGGCGGTCATACAAAATCGAGCAGAAACAGTTCTAAATCATGATTTTTCTCGTCTAAACTCATTCTAATGTATTTATAATATGCTTATCAATACATATAATAGAAACATGCGTTTGCGAGTAAACGAAGGAAAATCCGATTTCTGAAAGCAAAACGGTGTCACCTACCTCGTATACGCGCGTTCCTCTTCTTCTCTTCTGAACAGCAACCCTCAAATCTCCCTACGGTTGCAATGCAACACTCCGAGCAAGGTAATCTGGTCTTCCTCCCTCCTTCTCCTTCTTCTCTTCTCGGTCGTTCAACGCTCGTCGTTTGCGGCTGAGTAATACGAGCGACAATACGATTTAGGTTATTTAATACATATATATACCCCCTGATCCCATGCATCTCCCATGCAAACTCTCCTATACACCTCGCCCAATTAGAATACATACCTCGATATCTCAAGATCGGACGGTCAGATCTGCATCTAATTCTGGATCTCCGCTAAACTGATCACCACCTACAATAATAAAATATTCCCATCAATCATAACCCTCAGTAATATTATTTACTAATTTAATTTATTATTTAAGGAAAATTCGGGGTTTTACACCATTGCCACCATTTCCACCATTGCCGTGCTGGCTCAGTCTCTCCTCCCTTTCCTTGGCAAGAAGCTCTGCCAACCTGCTAACAACAGTCCACACATCACCCCTGGAGGTGGTGGAGGTAATGGAACATCCTACTGCTCCTCCTCAATAGGATTAGCTCTAGCATGTCTTCCTCTACCAGCCATCTGCAAAATACAAATTCACTTGTTAGAATCCAATAATTCTAGGGGTTCTATCTAGCGTACTCACAATCCCATTCCCCTAAAGCTGGCTAATCTAAGGTTAGGACCATTGCTCTGATACCATCTCTGTAACGCCCCGAACCTGGGTCAGTCCAAACCGGCACCCGACCCGAACCCGATTTGCTACTGTAACAACCCAAATTTAGCTCAACAACCAAATTCGAGGTGTTACTAGCCCATATCAAATACATCATCAATAATATACCAGACCAAAGAAATAAAATTCATTCACTTTATTATACTATCAGAGTTGCGGAAACAAGTATGTGCGGAAGTGTAGTCTAAAATCCTCAATAAACATTTAAGTTGATCATCAATCATTAATATCAAAGTCTGGTAAAATAAACTGATTACTATCTCTCTCATCTCTCTAGTACATCGAATCCAAATGAATAATAATCTAATCAAAAGTACTAAGTCTATATCAATCATCCACCTCAAACAAGATCCGGATAATAGTAATCCTCCGGTGTATACTCAGCTGCCTCTCCCTGGAAATCACTAAGATCCCCCTCTCGCGTATCAGCTGAAAAATGAAATAAAAGTAGGGTGAGATACGAATATCCCAGTAGGTAACACATGCATGATTAAACAGTTAATATAAGTAAAGTAACAGTTCATGCACGATTAAGCAATATTGACTAATCAAACTCGTATAATCATTCATATCATTCATGAATACAAAACAGTTTGATAAACAGTTCTAGAAATGAATTTCAGCATGTTCTAATATAAGAATCCAATATCAAGATCGATAACATAATTCATACTTTGCTCGGATGCACTAAGCAGTCGCATCCAGCCAATATCTCAATCACATGCCTCCAGCATGTATACAATAATAATATCAAGTGTTGCGATTTCAGTGTCATTGTAGGACTCACAAAGATAGATAAACCTTTTGAGATGATTCTCAACCAATTGCTATACCACCGTGCGACTTAGGAGCAATGCTACTAATGATACTCAAGTCCCATGCAGCGCAGCTTAGACAAGAGCCGTAGTCACTGACTTATTGCACACGTACCCATCAGAGTTGGCATGTACCACCAGCATGCAGCACCAGAATCAATACATGGAGATGGTCACTTATCCATATGTACAGGGAATCACCAGCGGCTCACCGGGGTGTCCCTCCAGACATAGGACCTTACCAGACAAACTAACTTGCAAAGGAAGCGCGTCGCATATAGGAGTAACTCAACCCAAATGACATATCCCTCAGCTATCTAGCTACAACTATGGATCCATAACCATCTATGCCCACTAGACTCCAAAATTCCCTAAAATATAATATTTCTTTAAGGGTTGGTGCCTAGCGGCATATAAAGGTTAACTCTGTCAATTACTCCAATATTAGGTCATCTGAGTTCTAAATTCTCTTTATATAGTTTTCTAGTTTATAATGTCATTTAGAAGATGTTCTAGTAATTAAATACTAGTTAGGTTTTCCAAAAACTAGGTTTCTCCATCTTATTTATTTTAGAAGATGTTCTGTAAAACAGGGAATTAGATAATTTATTTTAGTCTTAAAACATCTTATTTAATCATTAAAATTGTCTAAAAATAGTTGGAATTGAATTAGGGTGTGAAATTACGAAAATCTGAAAAATCTAAACAGAGCGCCTAGGATCGCTCAGGATCGCCCCGATGGTCTGTGGTCGGCGGTAGTTCAAAGTCGAACGCCGACGGTACGTCTTCAAGCGGTCTACAGCAATCTACAGTTTATAAAGAGCGCCTAAGATCGCCGACGATCGCCGAGCACAGTCGAGGTCGGAGGTCATTCGAAAACGAACAGAATCAGTTCCGAAACATGATTTTTCTCGTCTAAACTCATTCTAACATATTTATAACATGATTATCTAACTATATACATCATTACATATCATAAAAACATGATTTTGTGATTAAACGGACGTAAATACAAATCAATCGAATAAAACAGTGTCACCTACCTCTTCTACGCTGGTTTCTCTCCTTCTTCTCCAAACAAGAGTTCTCACAGGGGCGAGGTAATCCCTGGACGATGAAGAACTCAACCCAGCACCCTTCCTTCTTCCTCTTCTTCTTCTTCTCCTTTGGTCGCTCGTTCGTTCAAGGTTGTCGCTTGCGGCTAGTCAATACGAGCGAATTACAAAGAATACGTTTAGGTTATTTTAATAGGTATTTATACTCTTTGATCACATGCATCTCACCTATAACTTCCCTATACACCCTGCCCAATCAGAATACATACCTCGATATCTCATGATCGGACAATCAGATCTGCGTCTAAGTCTGGATCTCCACTAATTAGATCATCCCCTACAATAATAAAATATTTCCATCAATTATAACTCTCAATAATATTATTTATTAATTTAAATTATTATTTAAGGAAAATTCAGGATTTTACACGCTCCACCACCGAACCACCAATCCTACCAATGAAACTTAATTAACAAAATTTGTTCATTTTAATAGTTTCTCCTATATTATTTTCTTTTAAGTATTTTTCTCTAAATAATTTCCTTTTCTCTATTTCTAATATTTTCATTAATTAACAACAAAACCTAATATTTTTAATGTGATTAAAAATTCAGGATTTTACATTCTCCCCTCCTTCAAAAATTTCGTCCTCGAAATTTCACATCATGAAATAATAACCAAAATTGAGTATATCCTAGGCATCTCCTTCACTCCTTTGCTAATAGCACTTGTTTATATCACTCCCTTGCATGATTCTACCACAAAACATTCACTAATACCTCACTATGATTTGCACCACTTGCTCATGACAACTCAATATCTAAACTAGCTTATGTCCAAATATTAGTTTACAAATCTTCGCATTATCCCACACCTAGGCCTTGCCTCTAAACCTCAATAAACTATTCTTGAAACCAAAGTCTCCAGCAATTTCTAAAGTAGACTTTATTAAGATCTTCAAATGGCTAAAGAATAGGGTGGACTTAAGCTGAAATTAACGGGCACTAACCTAGAGAGTGCTTTCCTGCATATTTGAATTTTATCTCTTCATGGTATCCAACACATGCAATTAGCTACCCATAAAATCTAAAACAGAGCTTCCGCAATTCATTATTACAAAACAACTTTAATTAATCTCATACATATACAACACATGATCGGAACCCCACAACCTTTTCTTTAATCATTTCCAATCACCTAAGCACAGCAGCTGGACGCACCTCTCCAATCTCCAACAGCTGGTTAAACCTCCTTCTTCAAGCTTGATAGTGGTGGAGAAGAAAGGTGAAAGGGCTTAGGGGGTCTTGGGAGTGGGTTTGGGAGGTGTAGGAGGTAAAAGAGATGGGAGAGAGGGGGTTCAGAGGTTCAGTGGGCAAGGGAGAAAGAGGAGGAATAGTGGAGACCAACCATCATTTGTCCCATGTCCGAATTTTCCTTTTATAGAACACTGGGACAAAACCGCATACTCAATGCGGTTTGGTCGAAAATGAACAGTAATCGCACATACTGTGCGGTTTGGTCGAAATCGCAGGTTATGTACGGTTTTGGCCCCGTCTTTTCAGCATTTAATAGGAGGACAAATTGGTCAGCACAGTCTGGCGCGCCATGCAACCGCACTATAAGTGCGGTTACTTTTCGTGCGCCGCTTGCACTAATTGGCTCGAGCGAGCGGTGGCCGAAAAATCGACCACACTTTATATGCTGTCGCGACTTTTCTCCCCCTTTTTTGGTTGAGTTGATGGCTGAGGTGACTCAGCCGCCCACTTGGACGAATTATACTTCCCTAATTATTATTATTTCCCATTTATCTTAATTAGTTTAATTAAGATATTTTAATTTTGACTGATTTGCCCCTGTGACAGTTTTGCTCATATCTTCTCCATCCAGACTCCGATTCCTGCAAACTTAATTGCGTTGGAACCGTATCGGGATGCTCTACCCATTAGGATAGGGTATAGCAATAAATTTGGGCTCAGGTAGAAGGTTATCTTTTGCTCTTAAGGGTTTAGACCTGTCTTTTAGGGTTTTGCTTTCGGGCTTTTTAGATGGATGCAAAAATGAGGTGCTTACAATTCTCAAAGTAATGGATGACGAATCTTAGATACCCATGAGCCCCAGTTGTGTTGCCTGACACCCTTGAACTTCTTCGATTGTACCATGTTCTAAGAAAGTGCCCTGTGGCGAATGGCTCCGTGTGTTAGAGAGAGAAAGAAAAGGTTTCAGAGTCTGATGGAACCATGGAAGAACCCGAGATCAGGGGATGAATAAATATAAGGGCAGGGAAGCAATTTCGACCATTTCAGATCTGGGATTGAGCTTGGCAATGGGTGATTATCATTTTTTTGCAAAAAAAAATAAAATACAAAAATAATCGGGTTGGGCGGGTTGAACCCAATTAGTGGCAGGTTGGATTCGGTTTGGGATTTTTCCAACTCGCCACTAATTAGGTTCAACCCGAACTGACCCGATTAGCCATCAACCCAATTATGACCCGAACCCGACCCGTTGCCAGCCTAATAAAGGATACTAAAAACATGAAAGAGACATACCTGATCATGTGTACTAATAGGACTCCATGGATAAGCCTGTGAATTTCAAATCACTAATATCAGAATATCAGAGGATAGAGGAAACAGGCAACAAAAAAATAGAATGGGAAAGTATATACCCTTCTAGCTCCCAGCTTAGCCTCCAAATCCAAGATCCAACTATCCCTCTCCGTGAGCAGGGCCTCCAGCTCTCTAATCCAGGCATCTCTCTGAGCCACTGTCACGTCATGCTCGGCAATCAAATCATCAACAACGGTCCTCTGGTCCTCAAACCGGTCCCTCAAACCCGTCAACTCCACTACCTGCCCAATAAAAAGGGAGAGATTAAAGTCATAAATACTAAATTGGAGGAAGAAAAGGGAAAAGGCAAGAGGAAGCTTACAATGTCATCATGAACCCAGATGTAGATCCCGCCGATCTCGATCACTCCAGCGAGGGTAGGCCGGTCCATCAGACACCCGATGGATACTCTCTGGATCCACTCATCGTAATCCCCGACTACTAGGTCACAGGCGACATGTCTTAAGTTTGCTAGGACACTATTCAAAGATAATAGAAGGGGTAACAACAGCAGACAGTACAAAGCATGCACAACCAAGTTGGTTATCATACCAAGGCAATGTAAGTTTGAGAGTGATCATGCAAAGTGTCCATAAAGCAAGTATCATCCCAAAGTCTAAACACAACAATCAGTGGAGATGCATTTGAGGACAAGTCACGAGGAGTATATTATGTCAAGATGCAAGTTGTTTCAGCAATTCATCATGAAATTGCAGTAATTCATGAATTTAGTGAGCAATCTCGACAAGACAGGGAAACCTAGTTGTGGAAACAGAAAATCAAGCATATGGAAAAGAAAAGAGGTTGCAAGCATACTTCCAAGAGCACCAAAGCATCATACCCAACAACAAACAAATATAATGCATGGTTGAATTGGGGAAAGCAAGCCACACAGCAATACAAGTTTCAGCTGACCAAGGTTGTCAGAAAGGAACCATCGAAACACAGCCAATCAGGTTGAGAGATCCAACACAGTCACATAAAAAAAATGTGTGTGAAACGAATATGTGTTTGCAGTAGGGATTTGCTCCAGAAATTTTAAACCGTACCTGGTTATGTCGAATGGAGGAATGATAAATCAATTGAATTAGGGCAAATCTTTGCAGAGGTTGATTCCAAAGATGCAAGTATGAGCTGATTGCCAGAGATCAGAGATGACTATTGCAGAACAGTCGTCGCTAACGGCAATGAAACAAAGAAATGTCAACCACTATTAGCAATCAATGGGGCGAGCTCAGGGTCGATCAAGAGGGGAATGTATACAACGGAAATGGGAAACTAACCTGATGGTCACCGAATAGTAGGGTTGTCACCGGAGAGGAGATACCACCGGCCATTAAGAAAAAGAATTTCCTTTTAAGAAAATCGAAATGTGGAACTCTGGTAAGGGCTTGAGCGCAAATGGTGGTTGCTGGGGTCAAAGCGAAGCCGACGTGGTCAAAGCAAATCACCGGATAGCAGGGTTATTGCCGAAGAGAAGATACCATCGACCGTTGAGAAAAAGGATTTCATTTTTAGGAAACGGAAATGTGGAACTCCAGTGAGGGCTTGAGCGCAAAGGGTGGTTGCCGGAATCAAAGGAAGGCGCATTAGCCGGAAGCGAGCTTTTGTCATCGGAGAAGAAAAACAGTGTCTGATGATGTCGTTCGGTGAAGAAAAGAACAAGTTCAATCCTCGGTTGAGCGCACAGGTGATATAGTCAAGCATATCCGACTACTTATGACGGATACAAGAATAAAATTGCATATCCGATTGTATACGTCGGCCAGAAAAAGAAAAAAAAAAGAAAAAAAACAAAAAGAAAAAAAAGAAAGAGAAAAAAAAAGAAAAAAAAAAGAGAGAAAGAAAAATTGAAAGAATAAGATTGGCTAATAGCTAATATTCATTCAATATGGACTTCCCAATTCTAAGATAAGTTGATATTAAACATGATTTGTTAAGTTTAATTGTGTTTATCACCCTTTATGCGGTGGTCTTGAATTTCACTCGATAGCCACGAGAGCTCTGTGGAATTTAAGACAACTTGGAAATATGTCCCTTTAAAGTTAGGGCTTTTTGACAAATCTTCACAAAATTTGTTTTCCAAAGTTATGTTGAACAAAGCAAATCATTGTTAATTAAGCATGCCTTTGAAGTGCAATTTAGGTTTGTCTAATCTTTGCTGTTCATTGTCTTACAATTTTAGCAAAGAGGGGCAGTTGTAGATACCCTAATTGCACCTTATAAAATATTGAATGAATATTCGCAAGTAACCGAAATCATAAAAAAGAAATTCTTTTTTGTGGCCGACACAATATGTCGGATCAAATATTTCCTCTTTGTAGCCAACATCTTGTGTTGGATACAAAATTTTCTTATATGTCCGACTTTTTGTGTTGTTACATGAGCTGGCACTCCTAATCTTTTCAGTTAGGCAGTTACGCCACATCAACAATTGCATGTGGGCGTAACTGAATTGTATCCGACGTAATATATCGGATACACATATTAATATATGTATATGACATATTAGGTCGGATAAGAGGGGTGCTATGTGTATCCGACCTGTGTTGTCGGATACACACATTTCACTTCAATTTGAAAAACCCCGCAAGATCTCCCTTATTTACAGCCATACCTGTATCTGGGAAGTGGGAATTCTCTATTTTGGCCTCTGGAATTGATAAAATTCCACCAATTCCAGCTTTAGATATGAGTTGGAAGGTTCTAGACACCTTTTTGTGTCTACCCTTGTGACTATCCTACCCTTGGCCTTGCCTATAAATAGAAAGCTCCTCCTCAAGCAAATGGTTGGAGAATTGAAGGTCTAAGGCTTTTTGAAGAAGAGGGGAAAACTCTGCCCAAGTTCTTGCTCAAGTCTTTCAAGCATTCAAGGTAAGCTTCTATCTCCTTCTTCTTTTATTTCAATTCCAAGCACTCTCTCCTTCTACCTTTCTGTAGTGTAAGGCCTTGGGTGTGCTTGCAATCCCAAACCATGTCCAAAGTACCTAAAGCATCCTCTCTAGCTGTAAAACGTGAAGAGAGAGCTTGGGGAAACGAATGTTAGGGTGGATCTTTAGGATTAGAACCCATTGTTACAAGATTTGTGGTATGTTTGCTGTGGATCTTGGTTTTGATCTCAGTCATGGAGAGGTTACATAGATCCATGCCTTCAATGGCATCTGATCTTAAATCTCTTCGAAAATTCTGATTTCCTACACTTTGTCATGCACACATATCACTAGTTTTGCTAAAAATAGGCTAGATCTTGGATTCACCATGCTCAATATGGTAAATCTGAAATGCTTGGCCTTAGAGTGAACTCTTAGGATTTCATGAGAGTGTTCTTAGAGATTTCAAGTCATTTTAGTCGAATCCACTTGCACACATGCACTAGTGTTGCTCTTTTACTCAAGGTTTTCAAAACAGGACAGCACCTGTACCTTGTCTTAGAATGCTCATAACTTCATCATCTGGATGAATTTTTGAGTGATTCCAAAGACATGTAGTAGGTGGGAATGTCTAGTTTATATCTGGAAATTTTCATCCATTTCTATGGAGCCATTTTTTGATACTATCTGGCCAAAATCGGCAGATCAGTTCAGTTCAGATTGCTGAACTTGTCACTTTGATCGAGCACCATTTACTCAATTTCAATCCGTTTGGAGTGTTTTTAATCTCTGTGTTTTCCTTGAAGACTCTAATTTCAAATCCAACTGGTTTCAAGAGTTTTTTCTTTGATTTGTGTCCTGTGTGTTTGATTGACTCAGAGCTGCTCTGTAGCAGAGTTCTGGGATAATCTGTGATCCTCTAGGCATGTTCGGGAGGTCACACAAATCGCAAATGAATGGAGTTTTGTGTGAGGCCTATTTCATTTGAAAGATGGCACCTCATACTTCATCCATGCAAGTTTTCATGGATTTATATGGAGCCAAACTCCACGAATAGAGTTTCAAAGATGCCTACTCGCTGCTTTTTCTGATTTACAGCAGCAGACTTGACTAAGTATTTCTCTCTTATTTTAAATTAGATCGAGCTGAAATTTTTGTTGAATACTCTATTTCATACCAACTTTCTAATGGCTTTGATTTCATTTGATTTGAGTTTAAATCGAAGGATTTATGAGTGATCAAAGTTTTCAATCTCTTATGGTTTAATATTCCCAGATTTGTTTTGACTTGATTTTCTTCAGTCTTTACTTTGATTTTTACTACTCATGAAGCCCTAGAGGTGATGTATCCATAAAGAGAGTCCAGATTTATTAGGCTACTCATATGGAAGAATCACACATGTGTTTGGTTATTTTCAGGCACTCTTTGTTTGTTTTGGTTAGCAAGCAATTATTTGAGTATGAACAGCATATGGCAACTGTCTTGTACAGATGAGTGGGGGTGCCTAACACCTTTCTCTGTTCATAACCTATTCGCCTTACTTGATCTCTGGATTTATCCTTGAGCTAGAGCTACTTTGGCTCTATTTTACATTTTATGATCCCTTTGGTGTCCATTCACACCTTAACTTGAATGATGGCGACTCCAACCCTTTTTGTAAACCCGCGTGATGATTCGGAAGTCATCTAGGAGATTTTCCATGTCTCACACTGATTCCATTCAAAGCATCATATCTACGCAATTGGTTGTCGCAGTCATTCCTTTTTTCACAATTGTTAAACGGTTCTCGCTTGAACAGTGAACTAGAGACCGAGATAAGTTATTTTATTGGTATTATAAATTTGCGATTCCAAAATTATTATCAATATTATCTCATGGCTGGTTGGTTTGTTTCTCATACACAGCCAATTTTTCATCAAGCCTAACTTCAATTTTTCACCTACCCATATGTTACTAGTTTTTTTTTTTTATTAAATGTAGAGCTTTCCTGATTAATTGGAAATCTAAGATATTTGCTGGTCACTCCGATTACTTTGAAATTTCACTACTACTTGTTTGCAATTTACTTGTTTAGTTTGGAACTTGGTTTTTTTTTTTTTAAATCAGACTTTTATTTATATCATGCAATATATTGCTTAGATTTGTTTGGTCACATTTTTTAGTTAGAATAGTTGTTTCATGCAATTACGTAGTTGTCGCTTAGTGTCTAGCTTAGAGTCATCCAGTGTCATGGATCTCGACACTTGTGGTGCTTTTTGCACAACAAATGCAAGATCAAATGAAAGTAATCCAAGATCAATTCCTAGGACTCCAGACTCAGTTGAGAACCTCCCAAGAGCAAACAAGAGACCCAGTTGTTAGGGTTGAGTCAATTGAAGGGAATGATGTCGGTGAGGCTTCCAATGATGGGGATCAAAATATCAGACAAGAAAATAGCCTCCTAGGCATAATTTTCATCATAGGATATGGGTTATGAAAATCTTGATTTGCTGACTCTAATGAAAGAGTGATGAGTCACGTCAAAGTAGATGCTCCTACTTTTGATGGTCGATTAGATTCTAGGGTTTTCACCAAGTGGTTGAAGGACATAGACCATTTCTTTGAGTGGTATAACCTGTCTAAAAATAAGAATGTTAGGTTTGCTAAGATGAAACTCACAGGTAACTCATAATTGTATTGGGAGAGTGTGGAAGAACTTCTTCATAGAAGAGGTGAACCACCCATCACTAATCGGATAGAAATGAAACACAAGCTTAAGGAAAAGTACCTACCACATTCTTATCAAGGTAACCTCTTGGATCAATGGAATGATCTTAGGCAAGTAAATAGGCTTGTGACTAAATATGTGGCATAATTTTATGAGTTCAGAATGAAGTGTGGAATCCTTGAAGATGAAGCTAGGACCTTGAGTAGGTTTAGAAGAGGGCTTGCTGATGAGCTTAGGTAAGAACTTGTGCTTCGTGGTATTACCACACTTGATCAAGCGTACACTTTAGTTTAGAATTATGAACTAGTGACCCGATCTCCCTTTACTAGACGTGTTGACAACCGGGTCAACACAAACAAACCTCAATCTTCAGGTAGCAACTCCTTGTTAGGACCACCTCCTTGGAAAATGAATCCTACTGGTGCACCGCTTGCTAAGGACAACAAAGACAAGGGAGTTGTTACTGACAATTCTAGGCAAACTTCTAGGGTTCAATACCTTAAGTGCAAGGGTTTTGGTCATGTTACTGCCAATTGCCCCACAAAAAACTCTTGTCATTGATGGGCAAGAAAATGTGAGTGATGAGAACTTCAAGAATCAAATCTATGAACCCAATGTTGAGGATTTTGATGACCTAGATGAAAATGGTGAGACTGATCATGAGTTTGTAGGTTACATTCGTTCCATGTCATTGCAAATGGAATAAAATAAGACTAAATTCGAAACAATTGGACTAGGTGTGGTTAGGTGGGCTTTGGTACAGCCAAAAGCAGATGATGATTGGAGAAGAAGTGCAATCTTTCACACTTACATTAAGTGTGGGAATAAGAGTTGTAAAGTCATCATTGATAGTGGTAGTTGCATTAATGCAGTCTCCACTAGTACTGTCACCCGTTTAGGTTTGAAATCAATTCCTCACCCTAGTCCTTACAATGTTTCTTGGGTTGATACATCCTCAATTGCTGTGAAAGAAAGGTGTCTTCTTCCCATTCAATTTCTTAATTATAAGGACAAGATATGGTGTGATGTGGTTCCAATGGATGTAGGCCATATAATTTGGGTAGACCATGGCTTTTAATTTGGATGTTACCATATATGGTCGCTCAAATTCATGCTCTTTTAAATTTCAAGGCAAGAAGATCCAACTTAATCCATTGCCCCCAAAGCCTATTGATCAGAGTAAGAAAAAGGAACAACAAAAGACAAGGGTTTGAACATTATGAGCTCCAAAGAATTTGAAAGGGTAACTAATAAGGAGTCTATTATATTTGTTGTTGTGGCCAAAGAGATTTCCAAGGAGTCTCAAGTGGAGCCACCTGAAGAAGTTATTCCTGTACTCAAAGACTTTTAGGATGTTTTCCCTACAGATATACCAAATAATCTTCCTTCCATGCGTGACATCCAGCATGCCATAGATCTTCCAAGAGCTACCCTTCTAAACTTGCATCATTATAGGATGAACCCTACAGAACATTCAAAGTTGAAGAGGCAAGTTGATGACCACTTTAGTAAGGGATTTATTCGTGAAAGTATGAGTCCTTCTGCAGTGCCTGCCCTTCTGACTCCTAAGAAGGATGGATCATGGAGAATGTGTGTGGATAGTTGAGCCATTAATAAGATTACTATGAAATACCGATTCCTGATTCCTAGGCTCGATGATATGTTGGATATGATGGCAGGAGCCACAATATTTTCCAAAATTGATCTAAAGAGTGGTTACCATCAAATTAGGATCCGACCTGGTGATGAATGGAAAACAGCCTTTAAAACAAAAGATGGGTTGTATGAGTGGATAGTAATTGTAAGATCTTGAATTTTAATAACATTAAAATTAAGATTTTATGGTTGATTAATTTATTTAAATGATGGAAAATTTTAGAAATGGAGAAAGTGGGGTCAAATCAAAGATTTTATTATTTCGTGTAAGTTGTAGTTATATTATATTGTAATATTGAATAAATAGTGCAAGGAAAGCTAAAATAGTTGTAATTAAGAAATAATATAGTTGTGTTGTTGGTTAGAAGGGTAAATCATTTGATCAAGGCTTTAATAGAGGGTTGGTGTAGGAATCCGGTAGAGTGGCGATACAACGGATCATGAAGAAGGAATTTGAAGAGTTATGTCTGAGCGCATTATAAATTCTTCCGCGCATGTGTTTAGAAATCCATTTGTCGCTGGCGAATTTTGAGCAGCAGAAGGTTGATTGGAAGTCTGAGAAGGACATCTGATCATTGGAGATGTGTTGGAGTGAGCTTGATTTGAAGAATTAAAGAGAGGTGAAGATAGAGCTCTATTCGTAGGAGAATTTCGTATGACCTATTAGATTAGAATCTTCGTCCATTTCTCGTTTCAGTTTAGGTAAGAATTATTCAGTGTTTGTTTTAGTTTGATTTGGTTAGGTTATATCAAATTTTTAGCAGAGATATTAGATCAGGCATTACAAATTGGTTTTATGCAATTTTCAGCAAATTTCCGTTTTGTCGAAGGAGACCAGACGTTCAGGTTATGTTGGAACATTGTTGATTTCGGTTGATTTGGATTATCAGCAATTTAAGGCAAGTAGCACCTTCTAAAACTCATGATTTCGTATGGTTTTCTGTTTATCTAAAAAAGTTAGAAATGAATTGAACAAATGCTGATTTTTGTTAAGGTTTGGGCGTTTGATCTATGAGTACTAATAATCTTGATTAAATTAAATTCGAAAGAGTTTAGATGCATTAGTTGAAAGATTTGTAAGGTGTTAGAAGTGTTTTGAAAGAAGGAAAATAATTCAGGTGTTGAGATAATATGCAGAGAGTGCGGCAGGTGGATGTATAGAAAATGCTGGGCTCTCAAGGGTGCCAGGACTGCTAACCTCTCCGAGGTTAGCGCTCATACAGATTTTTAGAAAAAAGAAAAGAAAAGATGGACTCCCAGGAGAGCCTAGGCATCCAAGGTCAGCACTCTCTTTAATTTAAAGAATATGCGGCTGATTTAGTATTTGAGCATAATACTAGTTTCAGGTGATATACCTATTCAATTGAGATGAGTTAACTACAACTAGCAATCAAATGTGAGTAGAACCTTAAGGAAAATTTATGTAATAATTCTGATTAAGGAAATATTGGGAGTTAAATAATAGCAAAAGCATGTTATAAATTCTGCAGCATGTAATTGAGCCTATTAGAGCAGATTTTTGTGTTCTATTCTATAGTATCACTCCTCCTAAGTTATTCAAGAGCTGTGAGTAACCTATGGGAATTAATTTTGACAATAAAAGTTAGGAAGTAATTGGTATTAGAATCAATTAGTAAAGGGTTAGTAAATCTGAATTCTTGAACTAAGAGGGATGGTCATTTAGGGAAATTCTTGATCTGACGTTAATCTCATTTAATTAAATGGATTTATGTCGTAACCTGAATGTTATCTTGAATATGTCTTCCTAATAAAGCATTGGTTATCATCTTGGTCAAATTGTAAAGCACTTTTACCGGTTGTGCCAAATTTTGGAGATTTTCACTGTTTGATGATTCTAGTGGCTATTTGAGCTGAATTTGGCTTTGTTAATTATAAATGACTTCTTTCGTGTTGAGCATTATTTTGATTTGACTTGAGTTTAATTTTAGTAAATTCGGACAGCCTTGAATAAAAGGGATTTCGTGTTTGAATTGTTAAAGCATTGTGATTTATTCTTGGGATTTACTTGAGAAAGTATCTTTGAAACTCCATGAGGCAGTAGGATGGTCTTAAGTGGCCCATGTTATGTTTGATCGCACTTGGCTATATGCTGTTTTGCACGTCAGAATACTTCGTGGTTTGAATCGAAGCTTTTGTTTCACTTGTTGGTATTTATTTAAGCTGTTTAGGGCTTAGCTTGTTATGGATCCATAATTTAGCTAGTAAGTGGAGTTTGTCTAACTTTGTTTGGTTAAAGTCTAGTCTCCTTAATGTGTTTCCTCTATCTGGAGAGGCCTTCCATGAGGGATGTGCTACAAATTAAGAGGGTTTTAATGCATTTCCTCCAGGATAGAGAGGCCTTACGTGAGGGAAGTGCTGCAGCAACTCCATTTCCACCCTGGTGATGGTGAGGTCTTTTGTATTAGATATGGTAGAGGTTCTCAGACTGGATGTTTATCCGTTTCCATCATGATAGTGAGGTCTTATGTATACCACCATGAGGTTGACGATATTGGAATGAGATTCTCAGACTGGATGTTTATCCATTTCCACCATGATGGTGAGGTCATGTGTATACCCCAAGAGATGATGACATTGGATTCAGATATGGAAATGGTACAGTTTTTGGCAAATGTTCTTGACTAGATTGTCTGGAGGCTAGTTCTTAACTTTCAAAGTGGTCCAAATTTCACGAGTCCCACCATACTATGTTGTTTGATATTGTTTTGCCGAATTAGTTGGGTTATTCGGATTATTCGTGTTTCTCGGTAAACTTATATGTTTGCAAATCATCCATGTTTTAAAACTGAATAAAATGTATTTGAGCGTGCATGTGCTACTTGATGAGATATTCGTATCTCACACCGTTTTGTTTTGTTTTGTTTTGTTTTTCAGATCTTGGAAAGGACAATACCGGCGGGTATATGCTTGGTTCAGGTGAGTTGAGGATTATAGTTGACTCTGATCATATATTTATTGTTTATTCCATGTTTTCCTTCACTCTGATATAGCGATCCTATGTGGGAAGTTAATCCTTCGGAGATGAGTTATGATTTATTTCACGTAACCCGGATCTGGGGCGTTACAGTAATGCCATTTGGTTTATAAAATGCTCCAAGCACTTTTATGAGAGTAATAACACAAATACTACGACCTTTCATGGGAAAGTTCTTAGTTGTCCACTTTTATGACATATTAATCTATAGTAAGTCAAAGGAGCAACATTTAGAACATCTTACTCTAGTTTGCACCACCTTGAGGAAAGAGAATCTTTATGCCAATCGTAAGAAGTGCTCATTCTTCACAGATAGGGTCATCTTTTTAGGATCCTTAGTTTCACATGAGGGCATATCTGTCAATCCCCAGAAAGTTCACGCTATTGTAGCTTGGCCTAATCCAAAGAACATTCACGATGTTCGGAGTTTCCATGGACTTGCTATCTTCTATCGTCGATTCCTTAGAGGGTTTAGCACGATTATGTCTCCTATTACAAATTGCATGAAGAAGAGTGGTTTTAATTGGACACAGGCAGCCACTAGGGCTTTTGAGGAAATCAAGAAGAAAATGACTAAGGCCCCAGTCATTCGCCTCCCAGGATTTAGTAAAGCCTTTGAAGTTGAATGTAATACATCTGGGATTGGAATAGGAGTCCTAATGTAAAATCCTGAATTTTTTAATATAATAAAATAAATCTAAATATTAGAAAATAATTAAATAAGCCTAAACAAATTGAGAAGTAAAGATTTAATCTAGGTATTTGAGGATTAACATTATAATTAAAAGATATATTAGTAATTTAATAAATAATATTAATTTTGTATAATTAGGAATTTAAATAGTAACTTTAATAAATTAGAAAGATTAAATATAGATTGACTTCAAGAAGATTTAAATAATAATTAATAATAAATAGAAAAGTGGAGAATTGAATTAGATAAATTGGGAAAGCAAATTTAATATGGATGTTCGGGGAAAATAGGTATTAGTCCAAGTGTATGTTAAAGCCATGAATATTATGAGAAATAAATATGGGTATTTTTGGAAGAGATCCAATGGCTAAATGTGAAATAAGTAAGGAAAAGGGTATTTTAGTCTTCTCCTAATAGGCCAATTAATAAATTACTTAACTAAACAATTAATAGATTTAGAAATATTTATTTAGACTTAATTTGGGTTAAGTTTGAATTTAAATAGTAAATTTATGGCTTAAAAGAAGGAAAAAGGGCATATCGGTAATTATGATTAATTAGGGGCCTTAATTTGGGAAATATGAGAGATAATGAGGTTTTTAGATAATATTTAAAAATAGGCATTAAAATATGCACGAAAATTCACCAAATTAGGAGTTTCTTTTGTTTGGGATTCATAAAAGAGAAAATAAAAAGGAGAGTTAAGGCAAGTAGGATTAGTTGGGAAGTTCCTAACCTAATTAGGACTTTTAATTAGGCGAGCCTATAAAAGGAAGGGATTAGGAGGATTTTAGGGTTTCTTTGTTGGATCAAACGTACAAAGAAAAATGAGTTAACGTTTGAAGAAAATATAGAGGGGGAGAGAGAGAGAGAGAGAGAGAGAGAGAGAGAGAGAGAGAGAGAAAATAAGAAACTTTTATAAGAAAGAGATGCTACAGAAATTTTTGATCAGCCACCATCAAATTGCAATTGGGAGATGATCAACCGTTGGATCAACCTCATATTTGGAGGTTTTGTTCTTGACTGGTGGTTTTTCAACCTGAATGGTGAAGATGAGTTTTAGAGATCCCTAGAGTGGTACGATAATAGCATAAACATAGCTATATTTTTGGGTTCATTGAGAAGATAGATTTTGCATTCTTAAGGCAAGTAGCAAACACTTAAAAACTGGAGGAATTGCATGATTTTCTTGTGTGATTGGATGATTTTGATGATTTATATTGAGACATGATTATGATATGATGTATTTTAGATTTCCGGGTTATTTTCTTGTTCTTGAAGTTATTTTATAAAAGTGATGACTTTGATGGATTTTGATTAAGAATATTATGACTTAATGGTTGGATGATTTTTGAATTGATTATACATACTTAGAGAATTAAATATGATGTGTTAGTATTGATTTCAATCATTGAATCATGATTTGAAGGATTTTCGTGAGTTTTTAATAGCTATGTTTTAGTTTAGATTTTGGAGATAAAATTGTTAAAGTATGGTTAAAGATGTGATTTGAATCTGGGTTGTTATACAAAACTTGTGGATCTTTCTATTTGATGATCTAGAATAACTTAGTATGTTTAGAAGATAAAACCCCAGAATTTTGAAGTGATTTGAAGTGTTAAAATTGGTGGAAAATCTGTTTGAAATTGGAAAATTCACAAAACCTAGAAATATTAGAAAAATAACAGACGCCTGCAATGACGCTCGAGCGCCAGGCTAAGCGCTATATTGTTAGAGCCGACGCTCGGTGCCTTTCGAGCACCATCAAAGGCGCTCCGCCTGTGTGTTTTTTAGAAATTTGAGACCCGAGAGGTGTAATTTTTGACAAGCCAAGTGCCCGGGAGAAGGCTCGAGCGCCATCCCAAGCGGCTAATACCAGGAAAATTTAGTTTTCTCGAGCGCCCAACAGCACTTGAGCACCCATGACTGATTTTGAATTTTTTTGAAATCTACATAGTTTTTTATTATAAATTTGTTTTAATGAAATTCAAACTTATGTACCAATAGGATTAGGGGATTTTGAGAGTGTTTGCACTGGCTGATGATTAATTTAGATTTTTATAAAGAATTTGGGTATGTTATACTAAATAACACTTATTTGAGGTTTATCGTTCCAAACTCTTTTCTTTTCAATGAAATTTGATTATAAGAGTTCCAACACCTGTATTTGGATTATTTAAACATGTTTTGAGCATTGGAATGATTTAATTTGCATTTGAATTGGATTTGACTATTGAGACCAATTTCTTGACACGTAGGTGTTTCCTCGTATGGGGGTTTGATCTTGACATGTATATGTCTCCACGTATGTGGGTATTATTTTATCACATATGTGATTTCGCGTATACGGTTATCTCATGGCGTATGCCTTATATCCTCGGTCCATGCACTCAGTGGGATACTTCCTCAATCCGTGTACTTGGTGGGAAGAGTGAGTTATTTAATGGCGTATGCCTCATGTTCTGTATTGGTTGATTTTATAAACAAGTTATTAAATGTTTTTGATTGTGAAGTTGTGTCTAGCAGGCTTAGCTCTTAATAGATCCATAGAGTAGCTAGTAACTAAAATTGTTTTTTAAAGTTCTTATTCTGGGTCTTAGGTATTTCATCATCATGAGGATGGTACCGCTCTTAGATTGATCGGTTGATACGTTATCTACTCCTAGATTGGTTGGACTGCACATGCCAATTCACTTCGATATCGGTTGAGTACTTCTGTATTGCGTTGAAAAGCCTGATCGGTATTAGCTGGCTCGATTGTGAATCGGTTAGGTGGCATATTGGCACATGTCTATAGTTACTCTATTTACAATTTCATTAGTCATGTGATGTTATAGGTGTGGTTTGCTAATTGTCATGATTTATGCATTATTATTATTATTGATTTGGTTTAATCGTAAACCTCATTACTTGATTTATAAAATTATGGATTGTTTTATAGCATACATATTGCTACTTGTTGAGATTTATATCTCACTCCAATTTTCCCCATTTTTCAAGTATTCTTGGAGAGGACGTCCAGATTTGGGTAATGTGTCAAAAGGTGTAAAATATAGTGTTGATCCAGAATTTAAAGTAAAAATTGTAATTAGTATTTTAGTTTTAGTTAGTAAAATAGTAGATGACCTTGCAATCCAATAAGTAATTGAAAGAGAATTGATTCTTATTTCATGTTTTAAATTGCTATAAATAAAAAGTTTAAAATCTCAAGTTTTAGTTAGTTTTGGCTTACAAATACTAACACCTCTGGTTTAGGCAAGTAAACCTGGATCCAGGGCGTTACACCTGAGTCAAGAGTGTCATTCTGTAGCCTACTTTAGTGAAAAGTTAAATGAAGCTAGGCAGAAATATTCAACCTATGATAAAGAACTTTATGCGGTGATACAAGCTTTACGACATTGGCATTACTATCTGCTACTGCAAGAGTTTGTTCTTTATTATGACCATGAAGCCTTGCGTTATATCAACTCCTAGAAGAAAATCATCGACATGGTCGTTAGATTGAATTTTTGTAGACTTATTCTTTTGTATTGAAACATAGGAATGGAATCGAGAATAAAGCTGTTTATGCACTTAGTCGTTGGATAGCCTTACTTTTCATGATAAGTTTAGAGGTCATAGGATTTGAAAGGCTCAAGGAGGATTATGAATTATGTCATGACTTTGGTGAGACATACATTGCCCTATGGGATGGGTATGACCTTCTGTAACGCCCCAGAGAAACCGTAACTCATCTCCGAAAGGTTAATTTTTCACACAAAATCGATATATCAAAGTGAAAGAGAACATGAAATAAGCAATAGTCTACTAAATCAGAGTCAACTACAATCCCAAACTCTATATAGAATACCATATATCAAGTCTAACTCATATGATACAAGCATCTACCATCTGGTATCGTTCGCTCCAAGATCTAAAAACAAAACAAAACGGAATGAGATACGAATATCCCAGCAAGTAGCACATGCATGCTCAAATACATTTTATTCAGTTCTAAAACATGAATCAGTTATAAAATATATATATCAGTGACGATAACACGAATAATCCGAATCCATCATGTAAACCAAACAATAATAGATATGTATGTCAAAACAATAATAATAAGGAAATTTGAGTCTTTTCAGAGGTTAAGACCTAGCTCCAAACAATCCAATCTAAGAACAACTGCAACATCTCAAATATCCATATCATCGCCCTCATGGTGGAAATAAATATGACATCACCCTCATGGTGGAAACGGAGTTACTATAGCCACTCCCTTATGGAAGGCCTCTTCATCATGGAGGAAACGCATTAAGGAGGCTAGCCTTAATCCTAACAAAATAGACAGACTTCATTTACTAGCCAAATCAATAATATCAATCAAAGTTAATAAGTCATATTAGGACTCGTGAAATAATACTGCCTTTAACTAGAGTAATATCAATGTCCACTATGTCACCTTCCGACTTATGTGCAAAGTCGAGTACACCATCGTCGTCTTATTGCGGGAGAACCCAACTAGTACAGCGAAGGGTTGGCATGTACTAACCAGTTATAGTCCAAGTACACAATAAAATGAGCGAAAGCCACAACCCACCAGTACAGAGAAGGCATCATCGAGTATACGATGGAACGCGTGCGCGAACAAAGAATTACATCTAGCAAAGAACAATCATTCTCACTATCTAGTTCCTAAATGGATCCTTATCGAGCTGTGCGCACTTGTTTTCGCACGACGAGGCGCACGTGAAAGTGCGTGCCTCGGGACATTTGAAGTCGCCACTGTAATGCCCCAAACCCGGGTCAATGCAAACTGACACTTAACCCAAATCCGGTTCGCTACTGTAACAACTTGAATCCAGCTCAACAACCGACTTCGAGATGCTACTGGCCCATATCAAATATTCATCAATAATTAACCAGACTGAAGAATCAAATAAATCATTTATTAATAAACTATCAGAGTGCAAAAACATCAATGTGTGGAAGTATAGTCTAACATCTTCATAAAAAAAGTCAAATAAACCATCCAATCCATATAATCATTTAAGTCTGGTAATAATAAAAAGGTTCTAATCACTCAATCTCTCAGATACATCAAACCAAATAAATAAAATAACAGTCTAAAGTCTTATCAATCATCTTTCCTCAATCTCAAATCAAATTAGGATAATAATACTCCTTCGGCGAATAGTCAACAAGATCACCCTGGAAATCATCACTATGATTTCCCTCTCACGTATCAGCTGAAAAAAAAAAGATACAGAAGTAGGATGATATACGAATATTTCAGTAGACAACACATGTATGCTATAAAACAGTTCATAATCACTAAAATAGATGTTCATGCTCGAATAAACAGTCTCGAGTAAACAAGCTCGTATAAACATTCATATAATCATGGAATACAAATTAACATGTAAAACAATTTAAGTATTAGTGAACAGTATAAAGTATATCAAAATCATGATTCAGAAATCAATAATAGAATTTAATATAAAAACCGGGATGTACTAAACAGTCACATCCAACCATAGCATCCAATACATGCATCCAGCATATGAACAATATCAGAAGTAAGTGTTTGTGATTTCAGTATCATTGTGGGACTTACAAATAAAGATATACATTTGAGATGACTCTCAACCATATGCTATACCACCATGCAGCTTATAAACGACGCTACTAATGATACTCAAACACGTGAACATCACCTTAAATAAGAGCCGTAGTCATCGACTTATTGCACACAAACTCAACCGAGTTGGCATGAACCACCAGCATGCAGCACCAAAATCAATACATGGAGATGGTCGCTTATCCACATGTACAGGGAATCGCCAGCGGAGCACCGGGGTGTCCCTCCAGACATATGACCCTCCAGAGCAAACCAACTTGCAAAGGAAGCGCATTCGCACTAGGGAGTAACTCAACCTAAATGAAATATCCCTTAGCTATCTAGCCAAAACTATGGATCCATAACCAAATATGCCCACTAGACACCAAAAATCCCTAAGGACTAATATTTCTGTATGTAATAGTGCCTAGCGGCATATAATGGTTAAATCTGTAATTTCTTTCATTATCGGGTTAACTGGGTTCAAAATTTGATCTGGAAATCCTGTATACCATATTCTGGTTAACAATATAAATTTACATGTCTCTTCGTTAATTATCTCAAGTTTACAAGTTTAGTTCTTCCAAAACTTAGGTTTTCTTGTTATTTACAAAGCTTGGCAACTAATTACCCTAAATACCTCCCTATTTTTATTCATTTGTAAAACAAGTAATTGGTAATTTATTTTGGTCTTAAAACATCTTAATTACTGGTTAAAATTTGTTAAAAATGGTTCAGAATTGAATCAGGGGTTAAAAATACAAAAAATTGCATTTTCTGGTTAAAGCGCTGAGGATCAGTCAAGATCGCTTAAGCGGTCTAAGGTAAGCGATAGTTCAAAACATAGCGCCGATGATAAGTCAGTAAGCGGTCTTGGGCGGTCAACTTATTTCAACGAGCGCCTGGGAGCGCCGAGGATCGCTGAGCACAGTAAGCTCAGCGGTCTCCCAAAAATGAACATACAGTGTTTCAAAATCCAATTTTTCATTCCAAGATGATTCTAACATATTTATAAGATTGATATCAAGCTAAATACATGTATATACAACACAAAAACATGCAATAGAGATTAAACATGTACGAGAACACAAAACGCTAGATAAAACAGTGTTGCCTACCTCTGTTCGATTGTTCCTCCTCTTCTTCCTCTAACCAACAGTGCTCACAGATGCAAGACACTCTCTAAACGATGAAGAGCACAAGACCAATGTCCTCCCTTTCTCCTTCTTCTCTTCTTCTTCTTTGGTCGTTCTCAGTGAAAATACGGCTTTAGGTATTCCACTCGTATGCCATTAGGTATTCTAGCTTATTTATATATATCCTCAATCCCACGCATCTCACATGCATTAGACTCCACACACATGCCCAATCATATCTCCTCAAAAATAAAATATTAATCATACCTTGATATCTCACGATCAGACGGTCGGATCTACGCCCAACTCTGGATCTCCACTAATTACGATATCACCTACATTAATAAAATATTTGTATCAAATAAAACCTTCAATAATATTAATTATTAATTTACTTTTATATTTAGGAAAATTCAGGGTCTTACGGCCATTGCCTGATGAGGTGCAGGCAGACACCAGGGTACCTATTCAGTCTAATTTTAATTGGTCTGCGGCTTTTCAGAGACTCTGACTAAGTTCTCGGTTACGTCTAAGGAAATCCGAAGAGACCCTGGCCCGCCCCGTCGGTTTGACGGGTCCCTCAGGTCTCCCTGGTTTGAGTTAACTTAATCTCACCCAACTTCCTAGGCTAGCATGCATATTTATTTGGTCTGAGTGGGAACCACTGAAGGTGTAGGTCCCCTTTATTTTAATTGATTTCATCTTTTTAATCCTTTGTGAAGTGGGTCGGAGGTGGGCCCCGTTGAAAGGCCCATTGGATTCCAGGTTGGGCTTAAATCAAGCCCAAGGCCCATTATTTTTGGCTTTGGTTATTTGATTTTTGGATCTAATTATATTTACAAAATTTTGTGGGTTAAGACTTTTAGGGCCCAATAGGGTTGGATTCAGCCCATGGGTATTTATCCAAGTGGCCTGGGACCCATTATTGAAATGAGCCTTGGTATGGGCTAGATTGAGTGTGGACCCCTTTGAAAGGCCCACAAAGCACTATAGGGCCCAAATCTAAACATGGGCTTGGGTTGACCCAAAAGCCCAATTGGTTTGGCTTGCATCAAAAGGGGTCGGATTGGATCCAACTAGGTCGAGGAAAATGATTTTTTAATTATATACAGAACTGAACCACACATGTAGTGCGGTCTGGGCAGAACCGCATATTGAATGCAGTTCAGGCCTGTCCGCATATGAAATGCGGTTCGGCTCGAAATTCGAAAATGGTCGAAATTGCATCCGGGACCTGTTCGCTGGCTTCTTTTGAACGTCTAAAAGCTACTATGGGTCTCTGAGCAACCCCACGGTGGTTTTGATCTCCTATTTTTTATTCTAATGCCCTCCTTTTAGGGAACCATCGATGATAGGAAAACTCTTAACCGTAAGCCATCACCAGCACAACACAGGGACTCTAGAGGTCCCCATTTAACATGGATACAAACTCCTTCTTCTTTCTCCTTGAGGAAGGGCCATGAAGGTCTAAAAGACCCAATTTAAATCTTAATTCATCAGAGCATCACATACTTAAGCCAATCTTTAAACCAAATAATAACAAATCATACATGCAAATAACATATGCTTAAGATCTTGAAAAGAGGCTATATATGTCATGAAGACTAAGAAAAATCTAGCATGCTTCCATACATCCAGTATGTGTGTGTGATGAATGGTAATCTATCACTGCCTAACATGCCTTTTCAAACATGCTTCCATACTTCTTTACCTTCCTTAACACAAAAACATGAATATATGTATGAATATGCATAAACAATACTTAAATACATATGCATACTAGACGCTCAAAGAAAGGATGAAACGTGTCATACTAGATGCTAAAAGAAAGGATGGAATATGCATGAAACATATGCATACAAATGAAGGATCATCTATATTAGCTAATAGAAGGGATAGAGGGACAAGAGATTAGGGATACATCAGATTGGATTAAGAGGACAAACCCCTCTTAAAATAAATTAACAGAAGAAGAATGAAATCCAATTTCAAATAAGACTTTTATTTTACCACGAAAATACTCTCCTCCCACTTTTCTCGTATGTGGAGTCTCCCTTACCGTGGGGGCTCCCACAGCATGCACACAAAGAGCAAACTGTGAGAAAAGATGACACAAAATAGATACCAAATCAATTAAAAGAAATATATTCAATAAAATTTGATCTAAAGATATGTTGATTACAAAGTCAATGGAAACTTCACCTTGATATCACCTTTGTTGGAAGTGTTTCAGTCCTCTGAAAGATGCAAACAGCACTTCAGAGCTTTCCCTTGGTTTTAAAATGGTCACTTTCTGGACTTCAAAAGGGTTAGAAGAGAGAAAGTGATGAAGAGAGTGGTTCCAAGGGCAAAACGGGGATAAAAAAAAGAGATTTGGATGAGCAAGGAAGGATTCAAAAGGCAGTAGGTCGCCAGAGAAGTAGGGGGTCGACAAGGCAGAGAGGCCTTGCAAACAATAGGGGGGTGGATGCCTATTTATAGGTAAAATTTCCGTGACCGCATTTCAAGTGCGGTCATTCCTCGACCGCATTTCAAGTGCGGTTTAGGCCAAACCACATTTGAAATGCAGTGACACACGTTTTTTAAATACTAGATTTGAAATCCTTCATCCAATTAGGTTTTGGGGCAAGATTTGTTCCGATTTTTTCGATTATATTAATAAAAAATCAAGATATTCTTTTATAAAAAAGATTATTTAAATTCCGATATTTATCTGCTGCAATTTTTTCTGCTCTTTTGCCACGCAGTTAGCTTTTCCAAAACTTTAACAGGCCATAGCTCTTTCATCCGATATTTGATTTCAGCAAACTTAGTATCATTGGAATCAAATCGGAATTCTTTATCCATTGAGCTAGAGTATGGTAGCAAATTCTAATTTTAGTCAATTTCTGCTCCCCATAAGGTTTGACCAGTTCATAACTTCTTCATTCGGACTCCGATTTGAGCAAACTCAGTTGCGCTAGAGTCGTGTCGGAATTTCCTATCTAATGAGAAGAAGTTTGGTGGTCAATTTGCATTTGATCAAAAAGTCAATTTTTGGCCCCTCAGGGTTTGACTTTTCAATAAAAAATTTATTTTCTGCACTTTTAAGGGGTGCAAAAATGAGGTGCTAATACGAGCTATGTCAACTAAACTCAAAACCACAAAACAAATATGATATCTAGTAAGCACAAACTCGACTCAAATATAATCATTTCATCCTGAGTACACGGGGCATCCCTGAGTACACAAAGGCATTATCATCCCAAATACATGGGGCATCCCCGAGTACACGGAGGAAATCAAAATCCGAAACCAGATTTCAATCTCAAGTTTAATTCCCAAATTTATTGTTGCATCTCATGATGGTTTAAGACATTGCAAGTACTTCTATAAAATCACTTTATTTTGAAATTGGTAACCAAATATCTTAAATAAACTCATTCTTGTAACATTATGCACAATTTATTATTAAAATGAAATTTCAGATAACTTATAGAAGAAACTATCTCTCTATTTACTCAACTTTAATTTGTTCACGCTTTAAATTTTATTAAAATAATTCCATAGATAAAGCACCGAATTTTTATAGCAATTAAAATTCCATGCTTCAGTGGTTGCTTGGCCTGGGCACTTAGGCACCTGGGCTAAGCGACCATGTTAATTTATAATGTATGGATCACTTGGCACATTGCCTAGGCGATGTGCTAGGCGCCCTTTTTTAATTTCCAACCATTTGATCACTTGGCATGGGCACTTAGGCGCCTAGGTTGAGCAATCCTTGGAGATACGTAACTCGTAGAATTTTATTCTCTGTAACTTCAAAATCAACACTTCTGTCTTAAATTCAATCCTCTAAAACACTTCAATTACCTTCTATAGCATCTTAAATATACAATTGCATATTCATAGGTTTGATTAAAACTTAATTACATCATGTTGCTCCGAAATTGGGCCGGTGTGGACACGTGGTGGTGTTGATGATGTGTCTCTATGCAGGCGTGCTAGTATCGTTAGATACAATGATTTCGGGTCGGGTCCTGACCCCGGGCACCTATTTCGAATCTAAACCGGGGTTGGTTCAGTCGTACTACAAATCACCTGTAATAAAACTGGTCAGGAAATAATATGAAGACTAGGGGTTCGATCTTCGTTTGGGTTTTTGTAAGTGTTTAAAAGCGAAAGCAACTAATGACACAAAACTCTCTTTATTATAGAATCGGCCGACGGCCGTAGACTGCAACATATAAAATCGGCCGATGGCCGAAAGCTACAACAAATTATCCCCAAAAGGAAACAAAAAGTAAAAAAGAAAACTGACAAGGCTTGCAGGACCGGCCTGTCCTGGTCTTATAGCCGTAATCAGGGTATAAGAGCAAGAGGAAGGGGGCGGCTGCTAGCAAAGCCAATTCAGGGGGTTCACCTTGGATTGCTGTTTAACCGAAAATACACAAGTCACCTGACTTGATCGGAGCGAGTCTTGGGACCGGCTACTCGGGATTCTGTGGACACAAAACTGCGAGCCAGGGGCGGCCTCAACTTACCCTCCGGTGACAGGATTCTGGCGTTGATCGGAGTAAAGAGGGGTTTAAGGTGTCACTGCGATTAGAAGCAGTGAGAGAAGTCCTAGTTTATCCTTCTGACTACAGTGTAGGAGAGGGGATAAAGATCACGGATGATCAAAATAATATTATAACTGGTTGCGGTTGGATGGATTGTGTCCTCGAGCTCTTCGAGTTTGTGCCTTTTATAGCCAATCCTTGACGGTTGCTTAACGTCCCACTCTTGCATGATCTTCGAGGGATCCATTTCCCATGTCTGTAGGTCCGTTTTGCTTTACAACAAAGTCTCCCAACGACCCACTTTTAGGAAGTTGAACCCACCTTATATAACCACTCCACGTTTTTAGAAAGTGGGGGACCCCACTCTCCACGTCTTTAGAGAATTACAGGAGTATATTTAATGAGCCGTAATCGGCCAAAAGGCATAATTGGTCAAATGCACCTTTTCATAAATAAAAGGCAACTGAACATACCTTTTATCAAATAAAAGTATTATGGGGTTGATCAAGCGTCCAGCAATTTTCCTCAAACCCAATAAAGTAGCACATGCCATGATAACTCCTTTAATGGCAAAATCATTCACCATCGTTTACCCAATAAACATATATATATATACTTAGACCCCTGTTTACTCCAATTTCACCGAGTTACAGCGGGTGTAAACACATCAATTTCCAATTTAATCTCTGAATATGCATACGAAGCAGAGTTTTTCTTTCAAAAACATGATCAAGCTTCATCAATCAAAATTAAAGCAGTAAATCAATGTTCTAAAGGTGCTACTTACATCTATGAGCTCCAATTCAAACTCAAATCTCTCCAGAAATTCAGATCTGGTCTTCCACAACAATATCTCCTACTTATCCACTGAAATTCATAGAAATTTCCATTAAAATTCCAAATCTGATATACCTTAAGTATCTCTAATAAATTCTATTTGATTTTGGACTTCAAACCACGAATCAAACATACCCTACCTGATCTACAACAGATTTGAACAAAATTCTCTGAGTTTCTTTAGTGATTCCCAACTGTGAAGATCTCCTTTCTCCCTCAGAACGATTCAGATACCTTCTCTCCAGATTTGTTTTCCCTCTCTTCTTTGATTCCTCTAGACACATCTAGATTCAGACCACCTCTTCTTCTCTAGAAATATCTAGAACAATCAACCAAACTAGTCCACAAAATAGGCCCCCTATTTATAGCTTCAATTTCTGCCGCCAAAATCCACTTAAATTTCTTCCTGATTTGTTGTATGCTCCTCCACACAAGCTTTATACCTTATCATCTCTAATCCTATTAAGACAAAACATAGTGTAATACCACTAATTATAATTTAGGAAAATTTAATTACTTACTTATTAATACCTCCAATCCACCTTGAGTTATTCTGAAATTTCCAAATCACCCCAAAACCTCATTTTCTACACAATATGACACTTAGTCAAACTATAATATCTAAAATCCAAATTTAATTGTAAATTAAATTTTTAGGATTTTACACCTTTTTGTGGATATTTTTCACCTCCAAGATGGATTTCTTTTCAGGGCAAATAAACTCTGCATTCCGCGAACTTCATAGAGAGATTTCTTAATATGAGAGATTCACGTAGGTGGTCTTTCAAGACATTTTGGCCGTAACAAGACTATTGTTGATGTAGAGCATCAATTTTATTGGCCAAGCTTGAAGAGAGATGTTGCCCGGATCTTTGGTCAATGTAGAACATGTCAATTAGCCAAACATAGGAAACAAAATACTAGCCTTTACACTGCTTTACCCGTGCCTGATTGCCCCTGGAAAGATGTGAGTACAGATTTCGTGCTTGGACTTCCATGAACATTCAAAAAGCATGACTTAGTCTTTGTGGTTGTGGACTGTTTTTCTAAAATGGCACACTTCATTCCTTGTACTAAAACTTCTAATGCCTCTAAAGTTGCAAAACTTTATTTTGATGAAATTGTAAAATTCTAAGACCATAGTGTCTAATAGGGATGTTTAGTTCATGAGTTGCCTTTGGAAAACCTTACGGCACATGGTGGGCACCAAGTTGAAATTTTCTACTGTGTACCACCCTCAGGCAAATGGCCAAACTGAAGTGTTCAATCGTAATCTAGGAAACCTTTTGAGATGCCTAGTTAGAAATCACACTAGGAATTAGGATCTGTTTCTTCCTACTGCTCAATTTTCCTATAACAGTTCTGTCAATAGATCTATATGTATGAGTTCATTTGAGGTTTTGCATGGTTATAGGCCTAAAAAACCTTTAGACTTACTTCCAATGTCTCCATATGCTAGGGTTTCTGAGTTTGCTGAATCATTTGCACAACATGTTTGTGACTTGCATACTGAGATCATTAAGCAAATCGAAACAAGTAATGCATAATATAAACTTAAGGCTGATTTGCACAAATGTCATTTTGAATTTAAAGTAGGGGATTATGTCATAGTTCGAATTAGACATGAACGATTTCCATCTGGATTGCATGCTCATAGTGCTGGACCTTTTAGATTTTTGCAACGTGTGGGACCAAATGCTTATGTCATTGATATTCCATGTGATTTTGGTATTAGCTCCACTTTTAATATAGAGGATCTTGTTGCATATAAATGCCAAGTTGCTATTCCTGATGATCCTTTTGAGGAACCTTCCCATGACTTAAGTCCTATTCCTACACCTAAATCCCCACAATTATGTAAGCATGCATGCATGTGCCATCGTCTTCAATTGGTAAGGCTGTATAAGATCCACCATTTGTACTGCTACAAGTTATCGCTTGATGAGAGCTGAAATACTGGCAAGCACCGTCATGCTTTGCTGTTTCTCTAATTGTTGGTTGGAGAAAGTTTTTCAAACTAGACTCATGTTCCTGATGGGCATTATTATCACCACCCACTCTCTTGTTGGGTCTATCATCCTTTGGCACCTCCAAACCCACTTTGGAAAATTGCACAACCCTCCTACATTTTTCACGCATAGTTTCAACCTAGAAGTGGGAACTTCAATTGAATAATACCAAATCCAAAGAAACTCTTTAATATGAACAATTATAAATCAAAAAGAAAAAGTTATCTCACTACAAACCTTTGCAATATTCCCTGAAGACATTAGAAGTGAGATTGCATCTTCTTGAATCTTGTATTTCCTAAAATGAAAATTATTATAAAAAAAATACCATTAAAAGGTTTGTGCCTAGATAAGACAAATAAATACAGCAAAGAAAGCCCAAAAATGGTAACATACTCCAAAATGTCTATGCTTTTAGATAACTAAGCAGCCTTCTCTTTCTCCTCCTGCACATCAAGTAAACTATCATTATAATATCTAATAGAAGCAACAATATATGGGAACAATGTGAAAGCAACAAACCTGCAACTTCTTCAGCTTTCATTTCTGGGACTTGCTCAAGCATGGAAGCATGGATTTTCTTAGGAGGGCGACAGCATAGAACCCACATGGTCAGGACCTAACTTAGTGATATAATCATGTTGAAGTTCTTGCATTAACAAGAAACTTTTGAGACATGGTTTTGTTCATCTATTTGGTAAAATATTTGCGGGAAGAGATAAACCAAAGCTAGGAACCAACAATAACCCACCCAAAAGAACAGAGTTAAACAAAGCATCAGCCCATCAAAATTAACAATCTACAAAAATAAGCATAATGCAGCAAAAGTTCTCAGTATCAGAACATCTCATCAAGCCCATTTATACAGCGCTTAACCATTACAGCCAAAACAGCTCTGACCCTTTAATGCAAGTATAATTGCAACAAAAGTATGATCATAATTTTTTATATTGCTATTGATTTACAGGAAAAGGAAAGAGTGAGTCAGCAAAGCAATATAGCTAATACTTGCCCTTGATGGAAGAATAAAGGCAATAAGCTATTAATTCTACTGCCCACCTTGTTCTTGACTACAACTCCATTGGAAAGGATAAAACTAAAGTATTTAAAAAGAATTTGCAAAGAAAATTTCAAGATAAAATGTGCAGAAAATAAATTTCATGAGAAATTGAGGATTAGAATTTATCCTACAAACAAATACCTGGAAACATCACTGCAAGTTTCCAGCAGACAAGCCCCATAGACAAACGTGGCATGAGAGTTAAAAACATTCTTCAACATAATTACTACTAAGTATTTCGATTTGCATAATGAAAGAATCAAAGAATACGTGCCAGCAAAGAACTATCTCTAGAGATATATGCCAGCAATCATGTTGATGCCGTTAAAAGGGTAGGGAGAATGAATCTTAAAAAAAACATCTGTTAGTTCCTCATGAAAGTATCTGGCATTGAAGAAATAATGGGGATTTTTCCATGAAGTCAGGTTAACGAAGTGAAGTGGAGGCAAAAAATAAATAAATAAATCAGCTTTCCACAAAGAATTGAATATCTGGAAAGGAATGTGGATAAATTTTTTTATTTGTGTGTGTGTGGAAGTTTTAATCATCAGGTAGTTTGAGACAACCTTGAAACATGGAATATAATAATCGTGCTTTCACTTCACCAGAGTGAGAATGAAACTAGTATGCATCTGTTCAATCCTCTTTCAGAGGATCTTATGAGAGGAATCACCCTTCAATCTCAAAATTTACAAAACCGGCAGTCATTGCTTAGGTGACTCAATCTCTTTCCTGCCGACTATCACTTTGAATCTATGCATGCTATAGATGCGATGCAAGCTGCTCACGCTATTAAGGTTGTATGACTTCAATGTCACTAAGAACAAAGTCAGTATCAGACACATACCTAGCATTCTTCATTTCTCTAGTTACCTCAAACAACCTCTCATATACCTCTTCACATCTTGGATGAGCCTTGTCCCCCACCAGAAATGTATGCACCTCATTCTTAATCTCAACCCAGCTGCATCCTGGCTCCTTCTTCAGCCCCTGATGTCTCATCATCTTCCGCATCTTTGAAACCTCACCCCACAGTCGTGCTTCAGCATAGATATTTGACAGAAGAACATAAGTGGAGGAGTCTTCAGGATCCAAACACACAATAGAACAGGCTGCTTGTTCTGCCACTTCCACATTTTTGTGGATCTTGCAAATACTCAGGAGATTTCTCCATATAACAGCATCAGCTTGGAAGGGCATTTCATGGATGAGCTTTAAAGCTTCATTTACACGGCCTGACCTTCCTATTAAATCCACCATACAGGAATAATGCTCCAACTGAGGATCTAAGCCATAGTTGTGGACCATTGAATAAAAATAATGTGACCCTTCCTCAAGCAAACCCATGTACCCACAAGCTCGAAGGACTGCGATAAATGTCGCATGGTTTGGTTTCTCATTTTCACGTTGCATCATCTCAAATACCTTAAGCGCCTCTTCTCCAAGTCCATGTTGTGCATATCCACAAATCATAGCATTCCATGCAACGAAATCCCGCTTAGGCGTCTTCTCGAACATTAGCCTAGAATCTTGCATATTTCCACACTTTGAATACATGTCAACAAGAGTGCTAGATATAAAAACATCTGATTGCAACTCTTGCTTGATGATCTGAGCATGAATTTGCCTCCCAAGTCCAATGGTTGCCAGATTCGCACAAGTATCAAGAATGGTTGCATAGGTGAACATATCGGGTTTTAGACCCATGTCTAGCATATGAGAAAAAAACATCAGAGCATTTTCACATTGTTTCTGTAGTAAGAATCCAGATATGATGGCATTCCATGACACCAATGTTTGTTTCTCAATTCTTTCATGGAGCTTCTGAGCCTCCTCCATCATTCCACATTTACAGTACATATCAATAATGGCACTTCCAACAAACATCTCAAATCCCATCCCAGACTTGATAATTCTGCTATGGATCTGTATGCCATGACTCAGAGTTTGCAAACCAGCACAAGCCTTTAAAGTACTCCCATAAGTGAAGTCATCGGGTTCCATCCCGGAGCATACCATCCTAGAAAAGAAAGATAACGTTTCTCCTTCATTCCCATTCTGCTCATTAGCTGCAATTATCACATTCCAAGAGACAACATCTCTGACATGCATATTATCAAAGACACTAAGTGCCTCAACAACAGCTCCACATTTCCCATACATGTCCAAGATTGCATTTGCCACACAGATGTTTGAACAGAAACCACTCTTAGTTACTAAACCATGTACTTGCACACCTTCTGAATGCCCTTGGACTACTGCACAAGCACTCAAAACACCAGATAGGCTAATTTCATCTACACCAACATTACACCTCTGCAGAAGCTGAAATAACTGCAAAGCTTCAATGCCTTGATCATTCCGCGCATACCCAACAATGATGGCATTGAAGGACTGCAAATTATGCTTTGGTAACATGTCAAATGTCCTTCTAGCATCTACTAGATTATCGCATTTTGCATACATATCCAAGATAGCAGTTCCTACTATAACATCAGATCCAAAATCATTCTTCAAAGCATGGCCATGCACCTGGGAACCTAATTCTAATGAAAACCCCGCACACAGTCTAAAAACACTGGCATAAGCTGATTGAGTCACCCCAACTCCACTATGCTGCATTGCCCTGAACTGTTCTATACCACTCACAAGCTGATTATTCTGAACACAACCAGCAATTATAGCACTCCAAGAAACCCAATTCCTTTCAGGCATTTCATGGAAAAACTGAAGTGCATCATCCAGCCTATTACATTTTGCATACATATCTACTAGTGCACTTCCTGTTACCACATCATAATCTAGACCCACCTGAACAGCAATACCATGTAATTGAGTTCCCATATCACAGTCCTCCAAAGTGGCACATGACTTAAGAACAACAGCAAAAGTTGTATGGTCAGGTGCCACACCAGTTGTTCGCATCTGTAAGAAGAGATCAATTGGTTTACAGTAATTACCATTCTGCAAGTATCCCGAAATCAGAGAATTCCATGAAATCACATCTTGTTCAGGCATTGAATCAAACATATACTGTGCAAAGTCCATATATCCGGACTCCATATAGCCAAAAATTATTGCATTCCAAGATACAATGTCTCGTTTACACATACTATCAAACACTTTGGAAGCATAATCAAGGTTAGAGCATCTGATATACATATAGATCAAACAATTGGTTACAAAAACAGTGGGATTGAACCCAGTTGTAATCATGTGTGAATGGGCTTGTTTGCCAGAATCCAATGATTTCTGTAATGAGCATTGTTGGAAAATATAGGAGAAGGTTTTCTTCTTGGTGGGTGTCGTTTGGTTTGATGCTACTGTACAGAATGTGCTGATGAGAAGATTTTTGCACTGATATTTCAATCTGGATAGAGAAAAGTGAGATAAGGCACGGGTTGGACGAACAAGGGAGAGAGAGACGGGGAGAGAGAGAGAGAGGAAAGGAAAGAGGGGATGACGGAGGAAGGGGAACAAGCACGGATTAAGGCTAGAGATGGCGAGATTGGTCATCGGTATTTCGTTGATCACTCCACCCTCTGATTCTTTCTTATCAAGTTCAATCCCTCCCTCCCTCTCTCCCTCTCTCCCTCTCTCTCTTCCATCCGATTCTCTCTTCTGTCACATTCAATCCCTCCCTCCTTCCCTCTCACTCTCTTCTATCAGAAGTTTTTCTTTCACTCCCAGCAGTTTTGTTAGAATCTTCATCATCTGAAGATTTAACCGAGTGTGGGCGGTCGTGGGGTACTCCCTTTTTCCGGTATAACGCTCGTTCGCTTATTTTTTCCGGTACAATTCGATCGTTTCCATCGGAGCTGTTTGCCCGTCTTGATTTTCTGTGGACCCACGTTTTCGGCTATTCAAACGCCGAGTTTGTGCAAGGAAAGTAAGTTTTCTTACAAAACTGGGCAATAGCCCGGGTGGTAAATATAATTCAGATTTAATCATATTTTTGTTTTATAGGATAATGTTAATTTTAGATAATATTTTTTAAATATAATTCAGATTTAATCAATTTTTGTAATTGGTTTTTAATGTAATCCTTCAATAAATATAATTCAGATTTAGTCATATTTTTGTTTTATACGACCATGCTAATTTAAGGTGATACTTTCTAAATATAATTCAGATTTAATCATTTTTGTGATTGGTTTTTAATGTAAACTTTCAGTAAATATAGACCTGCCGGGTTGCTTCAATCCTTTGGTAAATATAATTCAGATTTAGTCATATTTTTGTTTTATATGGTCATATTTTTGTTTTATATGGCCATGCTAATTTTAGGTGATAACTTTTTAAATATAATTCAAATTTAGTCATTTTTTGTGATTGTTTTTTAATGTAAACCTTCAGTAAATATAATTTAGATTTAGTTATATTTTTGTTTTATACGGCCATGCTAATTTTAGGTGATACTTTTAAATATAATTCAGATTTTGTCATATTTGTGATTGGTTTTTTATGTTACTTTTTAAAAAGAATCTTAATTCAGTCACCAAATGAGGTTAAAATTGATAATAAAAAAAACGAAAATACAATAATTCAAAGATTTAAAAACTGTGACCGGTGTTGAAACAACATCATTTCGTGAATCTACTCAAATTCGTGGCTTGCTTGAGTCTGATACTAGCATAGAAGATTGTTTAAGAGAAACCTCATTATATCAAATGCCATACACTGCATAAATTATTTGCAACAATATTAGTATATTATAACCCATCAAATCCTAAGATATTATTACAAAAGTTTGAAAAAGCCATGTCTGAAGATTATTTTAAATCAACAATATCAAAAAATGAAGTTAGAATAAAAGTTTTACAAAATATTGATTCAATCCTAGAATCAATGCAAAGTGTGGGAGGGCCTTAGATGCAGCACATGCATTGTTCATTTAGTGACAGTTATGTATGCAACCTATGTTTGGGTATTAGAAAGGCGTTCCGCAAGTGTGGTAAAGGTTTTGCATGCGTAACATCCTTGTCTTCTAAGCTTTCAAGGAATACGTTCTTAGCAAATCTTCTTTTTTTGCCCTTCTTGCATTAGTTATCATATTCTAATGTTTATAAATATAAAATTTATTTGTTAGAGGAAAATTCATGAAATTGTGGTAACTAAATCACTTTTGTACATATATTTGTTTTTTTTTTCTTATACATATTATTACATTTTTTTTCTTTTTTCTTTTTTTTAATCAATTTTAACCTCATTGCACGTGCGGAGCATGTGCGGGCACCCCCTAGTGTTAAGAAAACACGTATGACTTGGTTTGGTGTGTCAATTGGTTTGGTTCCAGCTGTTGGTAACAAATGAAAAGTGAAAACAGAGTAAAAACTGGTTTGATTTGGGATTTTTTCAATTCAGTTCGGCTATGATTTAGGAAAAAAAAAACTTTGGTTCGTTTTGTGGTTAGAGTGCCAATCAACTCAAACCAGATCATAAACAATTACAAAATCTAGGTTTTGAAGGCTCAGAACCTTGCTAGATAGTTTGCGAGTTTAAAAGAAAAAGTAGTAGTAAATTGCAACGAGGACCGTTTAGTTTAGAGATGGCAACGGTTCAGTTTTGAAAAAAATCAAAACCAAATTGATTAAATATACTCTAAACCAAAAACGAACTAAAACCACCTTATGTTTATAAATATAAACCAAACTGAACCAAAACTAACCGATAAACCGAACAATCCCGAGTTGATGATTCACCTAAATATATGGATATGTCTAAACAGTTCGGTTTGGCCCTAAAACCAAAAACAAATTGGTTTTATATATAAATTGAAACAAAACTAAACCGTAAGGATAAGTCAAAATTGACCATGATAGGTTTGTTTTGGATTATCGGTTTTAAATGAACCGTTGCCATCCTTAATTTATTTTTCAGTTTATGACTAACCAGAAATGGATTTTGGTTTAGTTGTCGGTTTACCACTTGGGTTTGTAATTTAGTTTGGTTTTCAGTTTAGGTTTGAGCAAGAAACTAAACCAAACTGACAGAGTTATACCCCACATGAAAACATTGAAAGGAGATGAGATTCACCAACCTATAGCATATATAAAGGGAAGTGTGCCAAGATAATTAAACTTTTTTTCCTAAAATAACCGTCTAATGTCATTTCGCCCTATATGCTTACATGGATAACTTTGTCTTTTGCATTTTTCACTTTCCAAAAAAGACTCTTCAACAATTCCTCATCCCTTTACATGTCCTAAAAATTTTATCTGCATACATATAGTACTGCACATGTACCTTGCTAATTATATATAAAATATAACAACTATTTAAATCATTAAAATAATTAACAATCTTTCTTTAATACTTAACTTATGCAACCCAACATTGTTTATCAACATATATGTGCGCATGGTTGCACGGTGGGGCGTGCCTCCTAAAGGGTAGTTCGGGAAGGTTGGAGTCGGCACTGCCTGATGGGGTGCAGGCAGACACCTGGGTGCCTAAGTTTGTCTAATAGGCTGGTCTGTGGCTTGAGATTCTAAGTAGGGTCTTAGTTACGGTTCGGGGAAGTCCGTAGACACCCCGGTCCGCCCCCGTCGAATGACGGGTCCCATGGGTTTCCTAGTTTGAGTCAACTTGTTTTGGTCTATCTCACCTGGTTCCTAAGCCAGTATGCACATTTTATTGGGTCTGGTGGAACCACCTGAGTGGTGTGGGTCCCATTAATTTTGTTTTATCTTATCTAACCTGAGTGATTTGGTTCTGGTGTGTGGACCCCGTTGGAAGGCCCACGGATACCAATTTGGGCTTTAGTGGAAGCTCAAGTCCCGTTTGGGGTTACGTTGGATAAACCTTTCGGTTTTGGTTGATTTGGTTGATTTTATTTAAGGTTTGATCCAAAGAGTTTAAGATTTATACTTGGAGGGCCTGGATAGTTTTGTGGGCCCATTGGGTGGGCCACACAGTAGTAGCCTTGATACTTTAATTATCTTTGTTTAGTCTTCTCAAAAGACCCAGGCATGGGCTTGGGGCCCATAACCTAGGTTTGGGCTTGAAAGCCCAAGGCATTGGGGTTGGGGCTAATGGATCCCCTCCTTTGGTTTGTGGGCTTCCCTTGAAGGGAGCTGGGCCCGATAGACCCAAGCCCATGGTCGCGGCCAAACCACACCTAGGCTATCCAGCATGCTACAAATTTGGCTTCGGTGGGCCTTCAATGGTATGACCCACTCATCTAATTAGATTTGCTTACTTACACTCAAGTGAGTTTGTCAGGCTTGGTGGGCCCCATTGGAAGGTCCACAATGAATCCGGTTGGATCAGTATAGTCCAAGTCCCATATTGGGTTTCCGGGTGACCTGAAAACCCTACTGGTTCATTCGACTCGATTAAAAGATCATAAAAATAACATAAAACAAAGAAAATGCAAAAATTGACATTTCCACAGTGTAGCCGACCTGAGTCGTCGGCTACACACAAAAGCCTATGTAGCCGACTTGGGGTGTCAGCTACACACAGAAATACATGTAGCCGACTGTGCGCACCCGATTTCGGCCGCACAATGAGGCGCACGCAAAACGATGCGTGGCTCGGGTTTTGTTTGGAGTCGCCACTGCCTGATGGGGTGCAGGCAGACACCTGGGTGCCTAAGTTCTTCTACTAAGGCTTTTGGTCTGCGGCTTTGAGATTCTAAGTAGGGGCTCGGTTGCGGTTTGGGGAAGTCCGTAGACACCCCAGTCCACCCCGTCAAGTGACGGGTCCCGTAGGTTTCCTTGGTTTGAGTCAATTCTGGTCTCTCACTCACCCGATTCCTATTCTAGCATGAAATTTGATTAAGTCTGGCGGGACCGCCAAAGTGGTGTGGGTCCCTTTACTTGATTTTACCTTTTTAATTAGGATGATCTGGGTCTGATAGGGTGGGCCCTGTTGGAAGGCCCACGGTATCTCTTGGTGGGTCAAGTGTGGCCCATGTGTTCCTTGGTGGGCCACGTGTGGCCCTTTGGACTTTGGTTCAATTTTGAATTGATTTTATTTTGAAGTTCAGGTTGGATTAGTTAAGTGGATTTCATGTCAAAAGTGGCCCGGGATTGCCTTGTGGGCCCTTGGGTGGGCCCCACAGTTGGTTGCCAAGTGGTTTTGATTATCTTGCTTATCTGTGACAAAATGGCCAAGTGTTGGGCTTGGGGCCTTTTACCTGGGCTTGGGCTTGAAAACTCAAGACTTCCTGAGTTCGGGTTTTGAAACCCTAAGTTGGTTGGGTTCATGGGCTTAGTGGGCCCGATAGGCCCTACCCGTGGTATCGGCCAAACCACATCCTACTTTAATCATGCATGGCCCAATTAGGGCTTGGGTGGGCCTCAAGTGGTCTGGCCCACTCAAATCTTTTATTATTTTAGTTATGCAAAATGAATTGGTCGGGCTTGGTGGGCCCCGTTGGAAGGCCCCCTGGAAATCAAGTTGGACCGAGGGTCCATGTCCCATGTTGGGTTTCCGGGTAACCCGGAAACCCTATTGGTTCATTTGGCATGATTTAGGAATGCCACCCATACTTAACAAAAGTAGGTTACAGAATATAGGCCACAGAAACATATCAAAATTAATACTTAGCAAGGAGAGATTAGCTCATTATGCTGGGTCCAAGGGGAGGTACCCGGGGCCCCTGTGGGCGAAGCGAAGCGGAGCCCACGGGGCGGGGTACCTCCCCGTACCAAGGAATTAGTTGGATGCGTAGCGAACAAAGGGGGTGGGGGTGCAGGGGGCTTTGCCCCCCGCGGTACGGTAAAGGGTATTTTTGGAAAATTTCAAAAATACAGCAATTCGGCATGTTTTAGGGGTATGCACTCAATTCCTGAAGTGAGCGCCAGTAGGCGCTAAGAACCAGGCAAAATTTGGACCTAGCGCTCACTCGATACTAAGTGAGCGCGAGCTGGGCGGAAAATGAGCGCGAGCTGAGCTCCAAGTGGGCGCGAGATGGGCGCCAGAATTGCACATGGTTTTAAGTGAGCGCGAGCTGAGCGCCAAGTGGGTGCCAGCTCGGCGGGTAGTGAAATAAAAGGGATGCCTACTTCCTAAGTGAGCGCAAGTGAGCGGCTATTCACTGTGATTTTCAACTCTCTGTTATTTCGAGATATCCATCTCTGGCCGATCTTTTTCGGCCTGTAATTGTTCCACTAGTCTCCTAATATGCCCAGAACACTTCCCAACTAGTTTTGGATTTAATCTAAACACATTTTATCTCAAGTTGTAATTCCCTTTCATGCTCGGACTCATGATGTTCCAGGAAGCCAGAAAACTCACAATACAACCATGCAATCAAAATACATCACGAATAATATTGCCCAGAACACTTCCCCGGGCTTCGACCACCCCCAGAAGGCACTTAAACTTGTATTGGAATTAATCTAACCTAACATATCGTAAACCGAACCTCAAAATCACACATCAACAAATTAACAGTGAAGGGACAAGGGGGTTTATAATGGGGTACACGAGATGAAATGACCACGGGGAACATGCTCTCCTTCGAATCACACCAGCAGTAGTAGTAAACAAAATGGTAGAATGTAAAACATCATGACATGCTATGCTTGAAATGAGCTTATATTCGAAAAAAGGGGATGGTCGGGAACATTACATGGGTGTCAAAACACCCTTCTGAAGTGAGAAGGTAGGCTCCCCCTTTGAAGCTCCAGCAGCGGTTGAACTCTCCTCCTTTGGGCTCACTCGGCAAGCTCCTCCTTCTCCTTTGAATGCCGAAGAACAGCAAACCCTCAAATCCAACCTCCACAATTTCCGAACCCCCAAAAGTCCGAACCAAAAAATTTCCCGACCTTAAAAAAATCTTCAACCCTTAAGAATGTCCAACCCCCAAGAAATGCCCAACCCCTTGCAATGAAGACTCGCGTGGCTTATATAGGCAAGGGAAAAGGGGTATCTGCTCACTTTGGCGCCCAGCTCAAGGTGAGCGCATACCGCTTGCCACGTTCGCGCGAGCGGCATAATTATGACAAAACAATAAATGCCGCCGCTCGTTTGTTTAAAAAATCCGAAAATTAGGATATGGTCCCTGGGATATTTGGATTTAATATTATTTTATTCAGATATTTACAAATATTTTCAGATTGGTCCCTGGGATCTTTTGAATGTTTGGATATTTACGGATTTGATCCCTGAGATATTTTCCTGTGCAACTCGCCACGTGTGCAGCTTTTTGCCACGCGCGCAGATTGCCGGTTTTGCTGCTCAGGAATTTTGTCAGCTCATATTTTTTTCATCCGGGCTCCAATCTGGGCAAACTCAGTTGTGTTAGAATTGTATCGGAGCCCTCTATCCCATGACCTAGGGGTAGGCCTCTGGATCGGATTTTAGCAGAAAGTCAACTTTTGGCTTCGCCCAAGTTTGACCGCCCGCAGAACCTTCATCTGGACTTCGATTCCTGCAAACTCAGTTGCGTTGGAACCATGTCGAGATTCTCTATCCAATGATATAAAGCAAGGCCTCTGGATCGGATTTTAGCAGAAAGTCAACTTTTGGCTTCGCTCAAGTTTGACTACCCGCAGGACCTTCATCCGGACTCCGATTCCTACAAACTCAGTTGCGTTGGAATCGTGTCGAGATTCTCTATCCAGTGATATAAAGCAAGGCGGCTGGATCGGATTTTAGTATAAAGTCAACTTTTGGCTTTGCCCAAGTTTGACCTCCTGCAGAACCTTCATCCAGACTCCGATTCCTAAAAACTCAGTTGCGTTGGAATCATGTCGAGATTCTCTATCCAATGATATAAAGCAAGGTGGCCAAATATCACTTAATCAAAAATTCAACTTTTTGTCCCCTCGGGGTTTGACTTTCTGCCAGGGTTTTCATTTTCAGCAATTCCAGGGGTGCAAAAATAAGGTGCTTACACCAACCATGGGTGGTCGGCTACAAATAACCCATGGTCGGCTACAAATAAAAATCTACTGATCCGACCTGAGTTGTCGGATCAGTCTGAAAGTGGTCTTTTTTTGGGATTTTCTTGAATGGGCTTGCCTTTTGGGTTTTCCCAACTCACATGGCAGCAAACAAATGGGGCACATGAAGTTACCAAAATCAGTGGGTAAACACAAAGTGTGCATGTGTACATGAGTGGACGCTAACAAATCCAATCAAGGGGACTTATCATGACGTCCATGCAAGATGTATACAAACTCAACTTAGGGTACCTTGGGGGTGTGGGAGCATGCATATGGGATCCTTTACACATGTATACGTATGCTTCATGGAGCTTAAAAAATGCTGAAATCAATGTTCTAAAACATGCTAAGACTAGCTATCATGAAGATAAAGAAAAACAAGCAAGAGAAAGGACAAAGGGGCTTATGAAAAGGGGTACATGAGAGTTAAGAGGAGGGGAACAAGCTCCCTTGTTTAAATAGGAAAAATTAGAAACGTAACATCAACTTTGAAGACCTTAAGGTTATGAAAATAACACCCTCTTCCTCCCTTAGGTCCATTCGTGCATTCCCCTTTACCATGGGGGTTTTCTCATTCGAAATGAAGAAGAAAAGTGAAGAAAATAGGCACTAACATGCTTGGAGAGAAAGATAACATGTTAAAAAATGGAGAACACCATGAAATGCTTGGAACATGCTCATATCCATATATGGTGAACAAGATACATATGGAAGCTTTACCTTGGGGGCTGAGAGCCCTTTTGAGATGTGATTGAGGTCCTTTGAAACACCACAAGAGCTGGAGATGTTCCCTCCGACTCCAACAGCAGCTTCTTGGGATCTTGCAAGACTTTTTGTGAAGGAGGATAGGTTGGGGAGGGATCAAAGTGTCTTAGAATGGAGCTTAGGTGATTTAGGAGGCAAGGAGGGACTTGGAGAAGTGGGATGAACTAGTGGGAGAGATGAAAAGAGCTTGGGAAAGAGGTTGGAGAGGAAATGAGATGAGCCAAAAAATGAGCTCCTCCTCTCTACGTATGGGGTTATGGGGGGTTTATAATGGGCAATGCATGGAAGATGCATGCATTCATGGGAGAGAGAGAGAGAGAGAGAGAGAGAGAGAGAGAGAGAGAGAGAGAGAGAGAGAGAATTTATGCATGGGGTGATGCATGAGTGTGGTGCATGATGCATGGGGAGTGAGAGAGAGAGAGTTGATGCATGGGTGATGTGTGATGCATGAGGGATGCACATGGGGAACATTAATCATGAGAAAGAGAGAGAGAGAGAGAGAGAGGTATGCATGATGCATGCATGGGTGCGCATGGAGGAGAGAGAGAGAGAGAGAGGTGTTGTAATGCCCCAAACCCAGGTCAATGCAAACCGGCACCTAACTCGAATCCAGTTCGCTACTGTAACAACCCGAATCCAGCTCAACAACCGAATTCGAGATGCTACTGGCCCATATCAAATAATCATCAATAATTAACCAGACTAAAGAATTAAATAAATCATTTATTTATAAACTATCAGAGTGCGGAACATTAATGTGCGGAAGTGTATACCAACATCTTCATAAAAGAAGTCAAATAAACCATCCAATCCAATTAATCATTTAAGTTTGCTAATAATCAAAAGGTTCTAATCACTTAATCTCTTAGATACATCAAAATCAATTAATTAATAAAATAATATCAAACTATCTAAAGTCTCATCAATCATCTTTCCTCAACCTCAAATCAATCGGGATAATAATACGCCTCTGGCAAATAGTCAACAAGATCACTCTGGAAATCACGACTATGATCCCCCTCTCTCGTATCAGCTAAAAAATAACATAAACAAGTAGGGTGAGATACGAATATCTTAGTAGACAACACATGCATGCTATAAACAGTTTATAATCAGTAATAATAGATGTTCATGCACGAATAAGCAGTCTCGAGTAAACAGACTCGTATAAACATTCATATCGATAATGGAATACAAATCAGTATGTAAAACAGTTTAAGTATTTGTGAACAGTATAAAGTTTATCAAGATCATGACTCAGAAATCAATAATAAAATCTAATATAACAATCCAGGATGTATTAAACAGTCACATCCAACCATAGCATCCAATACATGCGTCCAGCATGTGAACAATATCAGAAGTAAGTGTTTGTGATCTCAGTATCATTGTAGGACTCACAAAGAAAGATACACGTTTTAGATGACTCTCAACCATATGCTATACCACTGTGCGGCTTATGGGCGACGCTACTAATGATACTTAAACCCGTGAAGATCGCCTTAGATAAGAGCCGTAATCATCGACTTATTGCACATGAACTCAACCGAGTTGGCAAGTACCAGTAGCATGCAGCATTGAAATCAATACATGGAGATGGTCGCTTATCCACATATACAGGGAATCACTAGCGGAGCACCAGGGTGTCCCTTCAGACATAGGATCCTCCAGAGCAAACCAACTTGCAAAGGAAACGCGTTCGCAACACGGAGTAACCCAACCAAAATGAAATATCCCTTAGCTATCTAGCCAAAACTATGGATCCATAACCAGCTATGCCCACTAGACACCAACAATCCCTAAGGACTAATATTTCTGTATGTAATAGTGCCAAGCGGCATATAATGGTTATATCTATAATTTCTTTCCTTATTGGGTTAACTGTGTTCAAAATCTGATCTCGAAATCCTGTATATCATATTCTAGTTGACAGTATAAATTTACATGTCAATTAATTCTCTCAAGTTTACAAGTTCAGTTCTTCCAAAACTTAGGTTTCTTGCTATTTACCAAGCTTGGCCACTAATTACCCTAAATACCTTCCTATTTTTATTCTTTTGTAAAACAGGGAATTGGTAATTTATTTTGGTCTTAAAACATCTTATTTAAAGGTTAAAATTTGTTAAAAATAGTTTAGAATTGAATCAAGGGTTAAAAATACAAAAATCTACATTTTCTACACAGAGCGCTCAGGATCACCTAGGATCGCTCAAGCGGTCTAGGGTAGGCGGTAGTTAAAAATCAATCGCCAACGATAAGTTAGTAGGCGGTCTACTTATTTCAACGAGCACCTGGGAGTGCCGAGAATCGCTGAGCACAGTAAGCTCAGCGGTCTCCCAAAAACGAACATACAGTATTCAAAAACTTGATTCTTCATGCTCAAATCGATACTATCATGCTTATAAGGTTGTTATCAAACTAAATACATGAATATACAACATAAAAACATGCAATGGAGATTAAACCAATCGTGAATACAAAACCAACGTCAAAACAGTGTTGCCTACCTCCTGCGAACGTTTCTCCTCTTCTTCCTCTAACCAACAGTGTTTACTCTTCTTCACTGATACCAGGCAATGCTCGGGAGATGAATATCAAAGCAATACTCTCCATTTTCCTTCTTCTTCTTCTTCCTTTCTTCTTCGGTCGCGCGACTTCTGTATTCTGCGGCCGTCGAGTACTCAGCAAACAAAAAGGTATACGAATAGAATACCAACATATTCTCCTAGGTTATTTTTAACGTATTTATATACCTCCTATCCCACGCAACACATTTACATAAAACTCAATGTACCTTGCCCAATCACTATTCATCAGAATTAAACTATTGATCATACCTCGATATCTCACAATCAGACAGTCGGATCTGCACCCAACTCTGGATCTCTACTAATTATGATATCACCTACATTAATAAAATATTTCTATCAATAATAATCCTCAAGAATATTAATTATTATTTTACTTTTATATTTAGGAAAATTCGGGGTCTTACAGGTGTATGCATGATACATGCATGGGTGCTCATGGGGGGGGGAGAGAGAGAGAGAGAGAGAGAGAGAGAGAGAGAGAGAGAGAGAGAGAGAGAGAGAGAGAGAGGGGTGTATGCATGATGGGATGCACATGCATGCACATGGGGAACACCAATCATGAGAGAGAGAGAGAGAGAGAGAGAGAGAGAGAGAGAGAGAGAGAGAGAAAGCAAATCTTGATATTTGCAGATTGGCCCCTGAGCTATTTTCTCATCAATTTGATATTCACAGATTCATCCCTAGATAATTATAGATTCATCCCTGAGATATTTTAGAACTTTGATATTTACAGATTAATCCCTGAGATATTTTTAGCATTCTGGATATTTATGGATTCATCCTTAAGCAATTACAAATATTCCCTCAGATATTTTTGAATGTCCTGACATTTACGGATTTGCCCCCAGACACCTTTCTCTACTGTTTTTGCCACGTAGGCAGTTTTTAGGGTTTCTTGTTTTGCTCATAACTTATTATCCGGGACTCCGATTCAAGCAAACTCAGTTGCGTTGGAATCGTGTCAAGATGACCTGTCCACTGGGACAAGTTTGGGCAGCTGTTCTGGGGTTTAGCAGAAAGTCAATTTCTGCTCCCCCTCAAGTTTGATCAGCTCATATCTTCTTTGTCCGGACCTTGATCTAAGCAAACTCAGTTGCGTTAGGATTGTGTTAGAATTTCCTAATCATAGGGAAGAAGTATGGTGGCATATTTGAACTTGATCAAAAATTCAACTTTTGCCCCTTAGGGTTTGACTTTTCATCTAGGGTTTTCATTTTAGCATATTTTGGTTTGATCAAAATTTGGGTGCTTACAGCTGCCCCCCTTTGTCGGAGTCACTTGTTGACGAATTACAAAGGTTGAAAGAAACCCAAATTTTGCATTCCTCACATCTTTCTGAGAGAGCCTGGGAGTAGATTTTTGGTTTGTGGGATAAAGCACATTAACGCGAGCTTGTTACGCGTGTGGTACTTTTCCCGTTTTTGGTTCTTAGAAATAGGTGGTGATTTGCACCTTTTCTAGATTCTGGTTCTCGGGAATAAGTGACGTTTTGCACTTTTCCGGTTTTGAGAAAGAAGTGACGCTTTGCACATGCCCGTGCATTGCTTTAATGTCGGTGCACTGGTTTTGAGTTTTTTTGGATGATTCAGCTTCTCAGATTTCAGTGAGGATGCAATTTTCAGGGTGTAAGCATTTTTTTTTTTAGGAATGGCGGTTGGAGGTGGGCCAAGGAACGGAAGGAGAAAGGAAGGAGGAGGTGCTCTTGGTGAGGAGGTTGTAAAACACTGAATTTTCAGCACATAAATAAATAAAATTAAATACGAATATTTGGAGTGTTAATAAATTTGTCAAAATAAAATGGAGAATAAATTTGAGAATTTTGGAGGAAATTGAATGCGTAGATGTGAAAATATTAAGAGAAGGGTATTTCAGCCAATTCACATTAATTATCGGCAAATAATTAAATACATTAATTAAAAATTGTTATTAGACTTGAGAAATAATAATAGATTTAAGTTGGGGTTTAGATTATCTATTAACAATGATATTTATAGCTTAATAATTTGAATAAGGGCATATTGGTAATTATGTTTGATTTGGGGCCTTAAGTTGAGGAGATGAGGAGTTTATTTATTAGATGATCACACTAATAGAGGAGATCAGGAGTTTGACGTAGATCTGGTTGTCAAATTGTGAGATATTAAGGTAGGAGTGGATTAAAGGTCATTATTAGCCTTGATTGGTGGATAAGTATTGAATTCGATAGTGGAGTGATGCGTGGAATCGTGGAGCATAAAATAGGGTTTAAATAAAAACAATTTCGTTTGATGGTGTCTTTGGCGTTGGTGTTGGGAGGCTGCGGCTGAAGAGAGGAAGAACGAGCGAGAGGATAAGAAAAAGAAGGAAGAAGGAGAAGCTAGAGAGATTTTCATCTTGGAAGAACTTGGGCTGCTGCGAAGGTAGAGATCAAAGCCACACAAAGCAGAAAGAGGAGGAAGAAGGTGATCTGTGCGTATAGAGGTAGGTGACACACCCTTTTCATCGTTGGTTTACTGGATCTTTGCTAAAGATTACTCGAACGAATGCATGATTACTGTTTGAACAATAATATTATATCTCTGTTTGATTTTGAGCATCTAAACTACATGCCGATTTAATATTTGTTCGATTAAATCCAATCGTGTTTAGAAGGGTTGGAAGTGATTTGAGGGAAGAAATTGAGTTAGAAATTGAAAAACTAAAACTGCCGCATGTTCAGAATGTGTTCTGTGCAGAAATCTTGCTGGGCACTCAGGATGGCTTAGGATGGCCCAGGATCACCCACCTGTCCAGGGTAGACGCTCTCTATAATTTTTGCTGGGTGCTTAGGATGGCTCAGGATCACCCAGGAGCGCCTACTTGCCCATCAGCATGCAATTAAACCCTTTTTGAGTGTATTTTTGGATTTTAACCTATTGTTTGACTTCAACTGAGTTAAACTAAGTTTAATTAGCATCCAAACACTATTAGAAACCTATGGAGAAACTAATTAAGGGTAGGGATTAGGAGATAACCATAATTTACATCAATTGAGGAAGATATTAGCAAAAGCAAGTTTAGGGATCAGAGGTGGTTATTAGGGGTACTAGCTTTTACTTTAATGTATTAATCTAAAACTTAAGAACTCTCTATTATCTTTTGGCTATCGCCAAACCATAATAATTCCTAATGCCTAATCCATGGTAAATTAATTTATATATATAAATCCTCCATCACTAAACTTAAACCTTAATAATTCTTGACACTATAACAAAACCTTAATTAATTCCTATTACTTTAAGACGACCCCACCTTACCATTAATCGATGGAAATTTTAAATTAAATTAATTAATACACAATTAGACCCACACCTTAGCGTGTGTTAGTGGTCCAATCTCCAATAAGAATGAAGCACTTGTTTAACACTTAATCGGATAGCACAAAGGCCTACTTGTTGATACTGAACGAAATACTATAATAAATAAACTAAGGAACTGATTTTGGATTAGGACTTTGGATTAATGACTGAAACATGAATCAACTACCTTGTAAACAATATTGAATGCAGATATTTGGTATGATGGCTTGGTGGCCAGTTTTATTAATAACCTGCTTGGTGGCAGAGATGTATTGCATATTACTTGCTTGGTGGTAGAGATTATTACCTGCTTGGTGGCAGAGATTATTACCTGCTTGGTGGTGGAGACCCTAACCTGCTTGGTGGCAGAGACCCTTTACCCGCTTGGTGGCGTAGACCTTCACCCGCTTGGTGGCGGAGACATTACCACCTGTGGGAAAGACATATTTCCTCCTATAGGGCAGATGTATTTCCGATGAATTGCATCCTACAGGAGAGGTATCTCATGTGGGGGAGATGTAATTATGCGTGATTGCATCCCACATGGGGGATGGGTGTGTGAGTTACCACTGAAAGGTGAGGAAGCTATCTCCTGCGGTACAGGTAGATGCTGTGTGTCCACATCCTACAGTCGAGTTATGCTATCTCCTGCAGGGGTACCTGTAGTTGTAGAGATGTGCATTCTCCTACGGAGTTAGTATGGACACTATATGTTTACGTCCTACGGCAGAGGTAGGCTACTACCTGAAGGTGGACTTCTTCTACTGATTATATGATTGATTCTGAGATTGAATGATCGGGTTAGACGTATTTGACAAGATTGTTTATATTAAATGAAATATTGAAATGTCATAATTGAACGGAATTGCTATGACTTAATTTAAACTGTTAAAATTGAATATTATGGAATCATGAATAAAATGTAAAATTGTTCTTAGGAATATACAAATTGGAATAAATTGGAAACCAGGTGATTGTGATTTATGACACATTGTTCTTCTAATTGTAATGAATTTACATGTTAAACTCTTTTCATTTTGAGCACTAAATTGAGGATGGTTTATATAATGATTAATTGTTCATCTTACCGATCGTGACTATTTGCTTATTTTACTGAGCATGAAACCTCTATTATTTTCCATATATATATGAACTGTTTTTCCCCATGCATGTGTTACCTACTGAGATATTCGTATCTCACCCCTACTTTATATTCTGTTTTTCAGGTCATCTTGGATAGGACGCCACAGGTTAGACTAGTAGTGGGTTGAAATCTAGAAAATCCAGATGAAAAGAGTAGGACAATTTTATATAGTTGTATTTATTTTATTAGAATCAAAATAGATGATTTGGTAGGATATTAAGAGTTAGTTAATTTGTAGTTGCCTTTCATTTGATTAATTGATGTAATAGGAAGATCCAGGTTTAAATGACTAATTTAAGCTTCTTAGCACTCTGATAAATCTTAGTTCTCTATCTTTTGGGCTGATTGCAATGTACCACAAATTAATGCTTTGATCCAAGTAAAAAAAATGAAAAAAAAATGTCCCGGATTCAGGGCGTTACAGAGGTGCTCCTGGCGTTGTTCGGTGCCTCAAGGAAACTCACACACCTGTCCTACTCTACTTACAGAAGTGGGAAATCAAAAATTACATAGGGGCCAATTTGCCCTTTTGTCTTCAAAACACGCATTCTCTTGTTCTTGAGTTTGCTTAAGCTTTGTTCTGGATGGTTCTCCGCTGAGGATGTGGGGATTCTTTATTTGGGAAAGACCCGTAGGGAACAAGTGAGCTTTTTGCAAACTCCCTCTTGGTGTGCTTTGGATGGCTTTCCTCCGCTTTGCCTTTCTTTTCTTCTCCTTTTTTTTTCGGCTTAAGGATGCTTCTTGATATCCTCTAACTTTTTCTACCTCGCATGGGCCTGCAAAATTTTCACAGCGTGGTGAGGTATCTGAAATTCACACTGCAAGCACTTGTGGCTTACTTGGTTTTATTATGTGTGCGAGTGCACATGACTGAAATGAAATATATATTTTTTTTCAAAAGCTTTTTCAGAAATTTTGTACAAGTGCTTCAAAAGAAATGGCAGGACCAGTGACCACGGTGATTTGCCTTGTTAGCTTGAAGTGTTCTGGGAAGGTGTGTTCGACATGTATTCCCATGAAATTCTTGACTTGTGCTAGCATTGGCTCTCAAAGGTTATGCAAAGGTTTAGAAGATGAGGGATGCCTCAAAGAGTGTTCTCCCTTCCCCAGTTTGGTTTCTCTCATCTTGAACCAACCATTTATGGTGGTTTCAGGATTTTGCAATTGAGGGTTTTCCCTCGGGGTCAGTGCCTGCCCCAACTTGAAGGTCTTTGGCCAACTTTTTTTCATCATGTCCCATTTATCAAAGAGGTCTTCACATTAGGATGAAACATTGGCTTAGTTTTAAGTCTGAGAAATGATGGGACATAAGGCTCAAGTTCTTATCTCTTCATTTTTAGGTCTTACTTTGTGTCTTGCCAAAGCTTGCTCTTCCTTTTAGATTCCTTCATTATAGATTTGCATGAATTCAATTGTCACACCTTCTGCAATCAGAAAGGACTTTCTGATGGGACGAAATGTAGGCTAAGGTTTTTGGTTTATGAAAGAAAGGGAATATAGCTCAAATTCTTTTTGTAAATGGGTCGAGTCATGTTCTCCCTTTTTCTTGACTGCTTGGGCTTTGTCAATGCCTTTTCACTTTCTTTCCTTTTCTTTTTGAGGCCTTTTGTGACCTTCACTTTTTCCTCTAGCATTTTTCCTTTCCCTTTCCTTTGCTCTGGGGTTATCTTGGCTTTTTGCTTTGATTAGCATGCCCTAGTGTATTTTCTGCTTTCTTTTCTTTTTCTTTGTTTTGCTCATCCATGTCTTTTCTTCTTTGCCAGGCACCGTATTTAGTGCTCATGACTCAATAGGTTAGAAAGAAGAAAGTTAGGCTCAAATGGTTTGACTAGAGATATGACTTTGAAAACTGGGAAAATAAAGCAAGGATGGCCTTTCATCCTTTTGCAGAAATTGTGACAACTTGGTTGAAATGTTCATGCAAATTTATTCAAGAATCTATTCATCCTTTTTATTCAAGAATCTATTCATGCAAATTTATTCAAGAATCTATCCATGCCTTGATTTTCTTTTTCCTTTCTTTTCTCTCAAGGATCATTCTGCCCCAGTGTAAAGATAGGTTTGGAAGGAAAATCAAGGCATGGATCAAGAAGGATTGCATTTGGCTTAGTCAAGGTTCTCATGGGAGTAGTATGTTGCACCCGGCTGACGACACCTTTGAGCAATTCAGCATTTTCAAATGTTCATGGTCGTGCCAAAAAAGGTGTGGTCTCAAAATGATGTCATCATCGACCCAAGCACTTGCCATTTTTTTTTCAAAAAGTATTTTCTTCTCTTTTTTTTTTTCAAAAAAGGGTTTTTTTTTTTACAAAAGTTTGCATGACAGCAAAAGCATGTAAAAATATTTACAGAATGACCAATCACCAGGAACGGTTGATGCAAAAAGTAAATTTTAACTTAGCCTGGGAATGGTGGACTCAGCATGGGACCGCGTCCAGTGGAGATTTTGGATTCTTGGGAGTTGGTTGCACCTTGCAACCTTGCCTTGCCTCTTTTCTAGCCCGTTCCACTCGAAGATGCCCCCTTGTTGTCTGGAAGAGGATTCACTTCTATGGCAGCGGGTGGTGTCTTAGTAGGAGTAGGAGGGTCTACAGTAATTCTCCTAGCATCAATCAAATCTTGGATTGCATGCCAGAGGGCCCAACACTGATTGGTGGCATGCCCCGGTGACCCCATGTGATATTCACAAATTGCTTTAGGTTCATAGTTCCTCCCTAATGCTGCATTTGGGTTGGGAGCTATCAACCTTAAATAGTGTCCCTTTAGCAATGTAGGAAGGAGCTCTGCCATTGTATAGGGAAGAGGCGTGAGTACCCTCTATCTTCTATCTTCCATTTGCACACCCTGCAGTGGTGCCGACCCCGTGGGCCTTGCGCCATGTGGATGTGACCCTCTTTGCAAGTGGAGTGGTTGTTGCCCCTGTGCAGAGTTAACACTTGCCACTTCCCTTTGACCTTCAGGCTTCTTGCCTCCATTCACAGGTCTTCTTGACATTGCCCTAGGTGAGCCTGCCTCTATCAATCCTGCCTTGATGCCACCCTCAACCCTATCGGCTATCTAGACCAAGGCACTAAAGCTTGTCGCTTGCTGGCCAATCATGTGGGAGTAGTATGGTTGTCTCAGGGTTGAGATGAATAGGCTAGCCATCTCTTCCTCCGTCAGTGGTGGGTGCACCATCATTGCATGTTCGCACCATCTTCGAGCATAATCTCGGATTATCTCACCTGCCTTCTTGCTCATCCTCATCAGTTCCATCCTTGTAGGTATAACCTCAGAGTTGAACCTGAACAGTTCAATGAAGAGGTGTGCCGGGTCAGAACAAGTCTGGATTTGTGCAGAGTTCAAAGTGGAAAACCACTGATGTGCTTGCCCTGTTAGGGATCTCTGGAACAGCTGTATCTTTAACTGCTCATCCCTGTTGTACCCCATCATGGCTCCACAGTATGATCTCAGATGTGCAGTTGGGCAGCCAATCCCGTCGAATTTCTCGAAGTCGGGACACCTAAACTTTGCCGGAAGTCTTATGTCGAGGAAGAAACAAAAATTGTCAACTGTCATCCTTCCTAGCACTGACCCTCTTTTTAGTTCTTGCCATTCTGCTCTAAGGTCATTGATCATGGCACTGACTTCAGGCAAGATGCCCCTTGCCTCGACTCTTTGTCTATGCCATTCCTCTTCTTCTTCACAGTTTATCTCCAAGATGTGTGGGAGATGTAGTGCTTCTTCAGGAGGTGGCTGATGTGGCTGCTGATCTTGTGGCACCGCCCAAGGTGGAACTTGTAGAGGGAAAGCCAGTGGAGGCATAGGATAGACAGGTGTCGGTGGGCATGTGGTGGCCCTGGCGATCCCTGCGACAATTGTTGTGGTTCTCCTGGAGGTTAAGGGATGACCGGTTGTGGCATCTGCCTGATTAAGCTTTGGAGCAGCTGGGTGATTTGTCCCATCTGCTGAGTTAAGTTCACGATTACCGGCTCATCCTCAATCTAGCACTGAGGCGGAGGTTGCTGTAGTGCTGGAGGTTGTGGTACTGGCAGCTAAGGCGCAGGTGGCTCTTCTGGATTCATCCTCGCGTGGGATCTTAGTAGATATGGGCTTCGGTTAGCAATGGTTGCAACACTTTCAACCTTGGGAAAACAAAATATAAAGGAAAGACAAAACAAAAAAATGTTAGTTTCTTCCGAAAATGGTTTGCTCCTGTGCGAGGGCAGCCATGGTTTAGAGTGCCGTGTGTGGCAGAAAAGGAATGGGCACCATGAATGACACGGAGATCAGTGTGCAAGTGCTGCTCTTAATAAAAAGGTAAATTTTGCTCTGTGCTGGTGTTGGTGTAACGCCCCAAATCCGGGTCATTTTTTTCTCATTTTGACTCAGATCAAGGCATTAACTTGTGGTACATTACAATCAGTTCATAGATATAGAATAAAAGAACTAAAATTTATCAGAGTACTAGGAAGCTTAAATCATTTATTAGAAGCTGAATCATCCGATTACATTAACTAATCAAATGAAAGGCAACTACAAATTTAACTAACTCTTAATATCCTACAAATCATCTATCACGATTCCAATAAAATAAATACAGCTATATAAAATCATCCTACTCTTTTCATATGGAATTTCTAAACTTCAACCCACTATCTGTCTAACTTGTAGTGTCCTCTCCAAGATAACCTGAAAAGTAGAATATGAAGTAAGGGTGAGATACAACTATCTCAGTAGGTAACACTATGCATGTAGAAAACAATTTATATAGATAGGGAAATTAACAGTGGTTTCATGATCGGTAAAATAATCGAGTAATCACAGTCAGTGAGATAAACGAATAATCACGATAAAACAAACATTTAATCAGTGCCCGAATTAAAAGAAGTTAATCATGTGTGTTTCATTTCAATTTAAAGGACAATGTATTATATTTCACATTCCCATGGTTTCTGGTTTACTTTCTGTAGTGTCTTCTTAAGAGCAGTTCCACATTTATTCATGATTCCATAATATTCCATTTTAACAGTTCACATAAATCATAGCAGTTCTGTTCAATTATGACATTTCAATATTTCCTTTTTAATAACAATCCATCAACCTGAGAATCAATCATCATATCAGTAATAAAAGCCAACCTTCAGGTAGTAGCCTATCTCTACCATAGGATGTAAACACCTAGTATCCACACAAACTCCGCAGGAGAATGCACATCTCTAAGACTATAGGTATCCCCTGCAGGAGACAGTATAACTCTACCGCAGGATGTGAACACCTAGCATCTACCTCTACCGTAGGAGATAGCTTCCTCACCTTCCAGTGGTAACTCACACACCCATCCTCCATGTGGGATGCAATCACGCATAATCACATCTCCCCCACATGAGGTATCTCTCCTGTAGGATGCAATCCATCAGAAATACATCTGCCCCACAGGAGGTAATGAATCTCTCCCGCAGGAGGTAATGTCTCCGCCACCAAGCGGGTTATCTCTGCCACCAAGCAGGTTGGGTCTCCGCCACCAAGCAGGTATCTCCGCCACCAAGCGGGTTATCTCTGCCACCAAGCAGGTTGGGGTCTCCGCCACCAAGCGGGTATCTCCGCCACCAAGCGGGTTATCTCTGCCACCAAGAAGGTTGGGGTCTCCGCCACCAAGCGGGAATCTCCACCACCAAGCGGGTTATCTCTGCCACCAAGCAGGTTGGGGTCTCCGCCACCAAGCAGGTTAGGGTCTCCGCCACCAAGCGGGTTATAATCTCTGCCACCAAGCAGGTAATAATCTCTGCCACCAAGCAGGTTATTTATAAAACTGGCCACCAAGCCATTGTTCAATCATTCACATTCCAATATTGTTTATAATCATAGTTCTTCCATGTTCAATCGGTAATCCAAAGTCTTGTTCCATAACCAGTTCATTAGTGTGTACTCATATTGATTATGGGATTATCTTAATAATAGAAGACTCAAGTGGTTAAATATCTAAGATGAACCTTTTAGTATAATTGGCCTTCAAAGACACCTTAAGAATAATCTTAGAGAAGTGTTACAAGTGGTGGAAATCCAAATAACTTTTTTTTATAATGATTTGCGACTAAGAATGTCGTAAAGTTCTCAAAATACATTTTGGATGAGTGGAATAGTCTTAGGATTCCCAATAAGGTCACCATACCAAAAATCAATCGATTCCGAAACAAAAAGTTTCGGACCCCAAAAATATTCTAAGTCTAGTTAAAAACGTTGACTTTTGGTATATAATTTTCTAGACAAATCTACAAGGAGTTTCGAGCTCAAATTTTGGTTGTAGTCTATTGAAGGGTAAACACATCTCCTAGAATTTTATGGGCTCCTGAATCACTCATCTGGGTATTAAACCCAAACCGGGCTTTTTGATTAAAAACCGGGATTTAGGCATGAACTGGAAAGTTGAATTTTTATTGGCTGGGAATTAGACCTTGGAAGTATTTTTATTGGTTCCAAATGGGGGGTAAAACCTTATTTAGATGTAAAGACTTAAGTAAATGGAACAATAAATACACAGGACATTTACTTTCATGTAATAAGGGTGCTATGCGAGAGGCTTGGGTTGTCTGGGAAAGGGTTGGAGAAGAAAAGGGAATGAAAAACTTTCAAAATTGCATTTTTTGGCTAGAGCGCCTAGGATCGCTCAGGATCGCCTAGGCGGTCAAAGGTCAGCGGTAGTACAAAATAGGTCGCCCGTGGTCCGTCTTCAAGCGATATTCGGCAGTCTTAAATTTTACACTAGCGCCGAGGATTGCTGAGGATCGCCGAGCGCAGAGAGGTAGGCGGTCTCCCAAAAACGAACATACAATGTTTAGAAATCTGATTTTTCATGTCCAGGATGATTCTAACATAATTATATGAATGATATCAAGCTAAATACATGTATATATAACACTAAAACATGCAATACAATCGATTAACCTCCAGAACACAAAACAAAATGAAAATCGGTGCTACCTACCTCCATCCGCTCAGATCCTTTCTTCTTCCAACCAGAGACTTCCTCTCCTCTTCGCAGGCAAGAGACGTTCCAGGAATGGTGAGAAACCAGAGATATGCCCTCTTCCTCCTTCTCGGTCCCCCTTTCTCTCTCTCGTTCTTCTTCTCTTCCGCCGCAGCCTCCAAACTTCAACGCCCAAGACACCCTACGAATGCAACTAAAATATTAAACCCTATTTTATTCTTCCCTGATCCCACGCATCTCCCTAGGGTCAGGTTCCATACTTACCCATTCATTAGACTTAATAAGGACCGTTAATCCACTCTTTCCTTGATATCTCACGATCCAACGGTCAGATCTGCGTCAAACTCCGGATCTCCTCTATCAGTGTGATCATCTATAATTATAATTAATATCCTTCAACAAAATTCTCCTCTCCTCGACTTCAGGTTTCAAATCAAGTATAACTACCAATACGCCATTATTACAATTACTAAGCTTTAAATATCATGGTTAATAGACAATCTAAACCCCAATTTAAATCTATTATTATTTCTCAAGTCTTATAACAAATTTTAATTAATGTATTTAATTATTTACCGATAATTAATGTGAATTGACCGAGATACCCTTCTCTTAATATTTTCACATCTACCCATTCAATTTCTTCCGAAATTTCCATGTTTATTCTCTAATTTATTTTGACAAATATATTGACATTCAAGATATTCATAAGTAATTATTATTTATTTATTTACTGAAAATTCGGGGTTTTACAGTTGGTGCTGTGAATGGCAAAAAATAATCTTCGCACTGTGGATAGTGCTGCAGCCATGCATGGCAAAAAGAATCTTCGCACTGTGGATAGTGCTGCAGCCATGCATGGAAAATGCCGTATTAGGGCCTTCTTGAAAGCTGTGCTATGCCGGGCGTTGGCAAGGGTAGCCCAAGGGTGAATGCTGTAATTAAGGCCTTCTTGAAAGTTGTGCTATGCCGGGGGTTGGCAGGGTAGCCCAAGGGTGAATGCTGTGATTAGGGCCTTCTTGAAAGCTGTGCTATGCCGGGGATTGGCAAGGGTAGCCGAAGGGTGGTCTTCTTGAAAGCTGTGCAATCCCGTGTAGGGGAAGGGTAGCTGAAGCTGTGATATCCCAAACAAGAGAAGGGTATCCCAAGGGTGGTTGTCTTGAAAGCTGTGCTATCCCGTGCATGAAAAGGGTAGCCGAAGCTGTGCTATCTCAAACACAAGAAGGGTAGCCCAAGGGTGGATGCCGTTATTATGGCCTTCTTGAAAGCTGTGCTATCCCATGTAGGGGAAGGGTAGTTGAAGCTGTGCTATCCCAAACACGAGAAGGGTAGCCCAAGGGTGGTCGTCTTGAAAGCTGTGCTATCCCGTGCATGAGAAAGGTAGCCGAAGCTATGCTATCTCAAACACGAGAATGGTAGCCCAAGGGTGGTTTGTGAGTTGTGTTATCCCGTGTATGGGAAGGGTAGCTAAAAAAGGAATGCTGTGTATAGCAAAATGCATTTGAAAATTTTTAGGGTGTCGTGAATGACACAGTGATTTTTGAAATCTTGGTTTTGGTGTCATGGATGGCAAAGTGAATTTTGAAAATCTTTTATTGGTTCTGCGCCATGAATGGCACATGAGTTTTTTGAGAATCTGGTGAAGTGCCATGGATGGCACTGCAGGCTTGACAGCTTTACTGTGCCGTGGATGGCACTATGAATTTTGAAATCTCTCTTTCTCCTTTGTTTTATGCCGTGACTGGCACAGGAGTTTAAAAACTTTATGATTTATGCCGTGGATGGCAAAGTGAGTTTGAAAATTTTAGGACTGTGCCGTGCATGGCATAATGATTCTTTGGAAATTTTGTGAGTGTGCCGTGGATGGCACAAGGATTTTGAAAGATTGGTTTAAAACACTTTTTGGAAATCTTTTCTAAGGTTTTTCCATTTGATGGCGAAATCCGAAATCATGCCGTGACTGGCAAATTTTGGAATTAGTGCTATGAAGTAGCAACATTGGGGGACCATTGGAACTGGTTCCACATGTCATGCCGTGGATGGCATTCCTTCGATTGAAAAGAATATACCCATGAAAGGACAATTCGATGTTTCTCCTGGATGATAGCACAATATAACCATGGAAAGTGGTTTATCGTGGGTCACGGGAGATTTTTACAAATGTACGTCGTGAAAGACGATTTTTATGTAGACCTGGAGGCCACTTTAATCTGTGCTTTTTGAAAACAATGTGCACCTCGGAAGGCGGCTTGATGTACGCCCGGAGGTGATTTGCTGTATGCCCAAAGGCACTTTGATGTACACCCTGAGGCGATTTGATGTATGCCCTAAGGCACTTTGATGTACGCCCGAAGGCAATTTGATGTATGCCCTGAGGCACTTTAATGTACGCCTGAAAGCGATTTGATTTTGAAAATTCATTTTTTTGAAAATTTTTTTTAAAGCAATTTTGACCAAAAGTGTTGGTGTGGTTTTGATTTTGAAATGGGTGCACTTTGATGTGCAAATGGTTTATGCATGTGTAGGAAGGTAAAGGCAAATGTAGCGGGGCTTACCATCCCCTGACATAGGTTCAAACAAAACACACAAAACGAAATTGAAATGTGTGTGTAGCCCTAAAAGGGTTGGTGCCATCGAAGGCACGACTCCTAGACGTACTTGTGTGAGGAAGCACATCTAAATCCTGATCAGCCTTTTCTTTCATCTGTTTTGAAGAATCTCTGCAATCTGATCGAAGAAATGCTTACAACTTGCCAATGAGGGCGAAATCACTTGAAGCCTAAAAAATTAAAAACAGTGTTCAATCCCAGGGTTGTTGGGAACCCTATGACAGGATACAATTGAATTCAAAGGGGTAGGCTGAAAAGTCCTAGATCTAGGGTTTCACTGCCCCTGCTCTGATCTGGCTTCCTTTCGTCTGCTTTTTCTGATCTGGCTGGCTTTCATCTACCTGAAGACTGACCCGGACTTAGCGTGCTTCTAGCGGACTCAATGGGTTGAGGCCCACGGCTCACAGGACTCAATGCATGGAGATGGGGTGGTTCCCCTGATAAAATTTTGGTTGGCTTCCTAAATTAGGGCTGAGGTAGCCCATGATCTAGGGTTTACTCAATTGGATGCAAAAATGCGAAGGTTGCTGCCCCTAATGGACTCTTGGGTTTTAGATTGCTTTTACTCCTCTTGTATTCATCATTCACATCATATTACAATCACAAAACGCGGTTTATTCAGAAGCGATAGGTGGGGAAGGATACCCAGCCCGAGACATACGCCTACAAGGGTCTGGACCAGTACTAGACTCTCGCGTACCATGGCAAGAAACCAGTGGTGCTATAGGAATCCAGAAACCTGGGGAGATGGGTTTACCCTGCTTTCCCCGGCAAGCCACGGGAGTGTAGGGCTAATACAATCCCAAAGTCAGTTCATAGGAATCAGAAGGGTGGCTGCTAGAGAGGTCTAAGTTTTGGTAAAGAAGATACAATATCCTTATCCATCCATTCAGGGTCGGATCATTCACGCAGTCTCCCTTGTGCATGTCACCACACGCAGTTTATCATGAAAACTATAAAAGAAACCCATCCACGATGTAGTGGTGTGCCCGTGTGTGCAGTTGGGCTGAGTGCTGTGTCTAAACGGGTGAGTTTTGACTTGGATTTTTGTTGATAAAGGAATTTTTAGTGTCTTATATAGTAAAGTGCAGAACTGGCATGCAATACGATGTTCTGGGAGAGTCCCCAGGTAATTGGAGGGGTCATAATGGTCCTGCTTAAAATCCAATTGCCTTAGGCAATTATCTCCTCCTTTATGACAGGACTCCCCAGAATCCGTATATGCGCGTATTCTATGCTTTACTAAGATAAGGCGGTAGGAATCCCTAAAATCGACTAAATTCCTCTTACGTTGACTCATTCTAACCAGGGGTTTTATTGGGTTGAGAGTCCCCAGCGGAGTTACCAGGTTGGGCGCATGGTTGCACGGCGAGGCGTGCCTCCTAAAGGGTAGTTCGGGAAGGTTGGAGTTGCCACTGCCTGATGGGGTGCAGGCAGACACCTGGGTGCCTAAGTTTGTCTAATAGGCTGGTCTATGGCTTGAGATTCTAAGTAGGGTCTCGGTTACGGTTCGGGGAAGTTCGTAGACACCCCGGTCCGCCCCCGTCGAATGACGGGTCCCATGGGTTTCCTGGTTTGAGTCAACTTGTTTTGGTCTATCTCACCCGGTTCCTAAGCCAGTATGCACATTTTATTGGGTCTGGTGGAACCACCTGAGTGGTGTGGGTCCCATTAATTTTGTTTTATCTTATCTAACCTGAGTGATCTGGTTCTGGTGTGTGGGCCCCGTTGGAAGGCCCACGGATACCAATTTGGGCTTTAGTGGAAGCTCAAGTCCCGTTTGGGGTTACATTGGATAAACCTTTCGGTTTTGGTTGATTTGGTTGATTTTATTTAAGGTTTGATCCAAAGAGTTTAAGATTTATGCTTGGTGGGCCTGGATAGTTTTGTGGGCCCATTGGGTGGGCCACACAGTAGTTGCCTTGATACTTTAATTATCTTTGTTTAGTCTTTTCAAAAGGCCCAGGCATGGGCTTGGGGCCCATAATCTAGGTTTGGGCTTGAAAGCCCAAGGCATTGGGGTTGGGGCTAACGGATCCCCTCCTTTGGTTTGTGGGCTTCCCTTGAAGGGAGCTGGGCCCGATAGACCCAAGCCCATGGTCGCGGCCAAACCACACCTAGGCTATCCAGCATGCTACAAATTGGGCTTCGGTGGGCCTTCAATGGTATGACCCACTCATCTGATTAGATTTGCTTACTTACACTCAAGTGAGTTTGTCAGGCTTGGTGGGCCCCGTTGGAAGGCCCACAACGAATCCGGTTGGATCAGTATAGTCCAAGTCCCATACCCGAAACCCTACTGGTTCATTCAGTTCGATTAAAAGATCATAAAAATAACATAAAACAAAGAAAATGCAAAAATTGACATTTCCACAGTGTAGCCGACTTGAGTTGTCAGCTACACACAAAAGCCTATGTAGCCGACCTGGGGTGTCGGCTACACACAGAACTACATGTAGCCGACCACCCAAGTCGGCTACAAACAAAAATCTACTGATCCGACCTGAGTTGTCGGATCAGTCTGAAAGTGGTCTTTTTTTGAATGGGCCTGCCTTTTGGGTTTTCCCTACTCACATGGCAGCAAACAAATGGGGCACATGAAGTTACCGAAATCAGTGGGTAAACACAAAGTGTGCATGTGTACATGAGTGGACGCTAACAAATCCAATCAAGGGGACTTATCATGATGTCCATACAAGACTTGGGGTACCTTGGGGGTGTGGGAGCATGCATATGGGATCCTTTACACATGTATACGTATGCTTCATCGAGCTTAAAAAATGCTGAAATCAATGTTCTAAAACATGCTAAGACTAGCTACCATGAAGATAAAAAAAAACAAGCAAGAGAAGGGACAAAGGGGCTTATGAAAAGGGGTACATGAGAGTTAAGAGGAAGGGAACAAGCTCCCATGTTTAAATAGGAAAAATCAGAAACGTGACATCAACTTTGAAGACCTTAAGGTTATGAAAATAAAACCCTCTTCCCCCCTTAGGTCCATTCGTGCATTCCCCTTTACCATGGGGGTTTTCTCATTCGAAATGAAGAAGAAAAGTGAAGAAAATAGGCACTAACATGCTTGGGGAGAAAGATAACATGTTAAAAAATGGAGAACACCTTGAAATGCTTGGAACATGCTCATATCCATATATGGTGAACAAGATACATATGGAAGCTTTACCTTGGGGGCTGAGAGCCCTTTTGAGATGTGATTGAGGTCCTTTGAAACACCACAAGAGCTGGAGATGTTCCCTCCGACTCCAACAGCAGCTTCTTGGGATCTTGCAAGACTTTTTGTGAAGGAGGATAGGTTGGGGAGGGATCAAAGTGTCTTAGAATGGAGCTTAGGTGATTTAGGAGGCAAGGAGGGACTTGGAGAAGTGGGATGAACTAGTGGGAGAGATGAAGAGAGCTTGGGAGAGAGGTTGGAGAGGAAATGACATGAGCCAAAAAATGAGCTCATCCTCTCTACGTATGGGGTTATGGGGGATTTTATAATGGGCATGGCATGGAAGATGCATGCATGCATGGAGAGAGAGAGAGAGAGAGAGAGAGAGAGAGAGAGAGAGAGAGAGAGAGAGAGAGAGAGAGAGAATTGATGCATGGGGTGATGCATGAGTGTGGTGCATGATGCATGGGGAGGGAGAGAGAGGGAGAGAGTTGATGCATGGGGGATGCACATGGGGAACATTAATCATGAGAGAGAGAGAGAGAGAGAGAGAAAGATGTATGCATGATGCATGCATGGGTGCTCATGAGGGAGAGAGAGAGAGAGAGGTGTATGCATGATGGGATGCACATGCATGCACATGGGGAACACCAATCATGAGAGAGAGAGAGAGAGAGCAAATCTTGATATTTGCAGATTGGCCCCTGAGCTATTTTCTCATCAATTTGATATTCACAGATTCATCCCTAGATAATTACATATTCATCCTTGAGATATTTTAGAACTTTTGATATTTACAGATTAATCCCTGAGATATTTTTAACATTTTGGATATTTACGGATTCATCCTTAAGCAATTACAAAAATGCCCTCAAATATTTTTGAATGTCCTGATATTTAGGGATTTGCCCCCAGACACCTTTTTCTGCTATTTTCTCTACTGTTTTTGTCACGTTGGCAGTTTTTAGGGTTTCTTGTTTTGCTAATAACTTATTATCCGGGACTCCGATTCAACCAAACTCAATTGCGTTGGAATCGTGTTAGGATAACCTATCCACTGGGACAAGTTTGGTCAGCTGTTCTGGGGTTTAGTAGAAAGTCAATTTCTGCTCCCCTCAAGTTTGACCAGCCATATCTTCTTCATCCGAACCTCGATCCGAGCAAACTCAGTTGCGTTAGGATCGTGTCGGAATTTCCTAATCATAGGGAAGAAGTATGGTGGCAGATTTGAACCTGATAAAAAAGTCAACTTTTGCCCCCTTAGGGTTTGACTTTTCAGCTAGGGTTTTCATTTTAGCATATTTTGGTTTGATCAAAATTTGGGTGCTTACAATATACATGTGGAAACTATAAAGTTTAAAGTTCAAAATTATTTTTGAATTATTAGTTTCTTGCAAGAGACATTATAACATTATAAAATACTTGCAAGGTGCACGTGCAATACCGCACATATACAGAAAGGAAAGGGAATGAACAGTTTTATAACTGCTTGGATTTTGAGAGAAGATTTAGAGTTTTTGACTGGTGAAACCATGTATGTTGAAACCCAAACAAAGTAAGGTATGAGCTTTTTGGGGAAATAGTACATAGTTTTCGACACACTTCCCAAGGGGCCTTCTCGCATTAAATATAGTATAGATAATTATTTTAACAACATGGCAAATCAAAGTTATTTCACTATATATATGAAAGTTTAAATTCAAAGTGAATTGATCGTGTTACCAAACAACTTTATTACTTATTAGGAAGGGAAATTTTTTAGATTAAAAAATGCCACATGGCAAAATCTCATAAAAAATTTGTGGACCCCATTTAGAGATAAAATTATTTAAATAAAATAAATAGAATTTTCTCTCCACAAAAAGTTACTAAATTGCTTGTGGGCCCCATTGAATAATTATTTGTTTTGATAATTCTCAAAATAAATAAATTATCTACAAATATTGATAATTCTTTAAGAAGTAAGATTTATTTCTAAATGGTGATAATTCTTTAAAAGAGTTTTCTATCTGGAGAACTCTATCCTCCCTGTAAGCACCTCATTTTTGCGCTCCTGAAAAAGCCGAAAATGTAAAACCCGGCTAAAAAGTCAAACCCTGAGGGGTCGAGATTTGACCTTTTGATCAAGTGATAATTGGCCACCTTGATTTATCTCAATGGATAGACAATCTCGACACGGTTCCAACGCAACTGAGTTTGCTGGAATTAGAGTTCGGATGAAGGTTCTGTGGGCCGGTCAAACTTGAGGATGAGCTGAAAGTTGACTTTTCCTCGAACCCCGTGCCAAGTGCTTAGCCTTATGTCATTGGATAGATGGCTCTGATACGAGCCTAACGCAATTGAGTTTGCTCAAATTGGAGTCCGAATGAAGAAGATATGAGCTGTCGAAGTTTCCGAGCAGCAAAATCGGAAACTGCACACGTGGCGCAGGAACTGCAAACGTGGCAGCCAACGCAGCAAAATATCTCGAGGGGCAATCCGTAAATATCCAAACATGCAAAATATCCCAGGGTTTAAAGTAAAATTTCGCAGGGGGCAATCAGTAGATATCCAAAAGTGTCAAATCGGTCGAATCGGTCAAGTCGAGGGGCAAATCCGTAATTTTTTGATTTGTATCCGACCAAATATGCCGGATACACTTGCTCCTCTTCATATCCGGACTCAAATGTTGGATACAAAGATTTGCTCGGCGAGATTCGCACCGATTCCCCGACAAATTCGCGGCGGCATTAAATTTTTGAAATAATTTTGTTTGTATCCGATATTTTATGCCGGATACAAAGGAGGTTCAGTGTATCTGAAATTAAATGCCGGATACGAAGGACATGTAGTGTATCTGACATTTAATGCCGGATACATTAAGTTTGTCTATAAAAGCACAGTAGCCACCTCTGGCTGGGGGTTGGCTTCTTTGGTTGTTTCTCAGCTTTCTTCCACCACACTTTCCCACCCAAACCCTCCCTTCTTCAACTCTCTTTGCCCTCCATAATCCCTTTACCCCATCCCAAGACCATTAAACCCCTTGCTCTCTACTTCTTCTTCACTTTCCTACGAAAACAAAGAGAGGTTTGTTGCTGTTGGTGCTACAAGGGGGAGTTCCAGCAACCGTCCAAGTCTAGGGGAGGTTGAAGCATACCTCAAAAACATTTTGTGGACACAAGGTAAGCATCCTTGCAAGGTTTTATTCCACATATATGAGTTTTAGTCTATTTAGAGCATGTAAATTCCCATGCATGTTGTGATAGTTTCTTGTGCAAGAAATGTGAGTTTCCTTCTCTCTCCATTATTTTTTCTTGCTTTCCATGGGATATGCTTCGTCTACGATAAGAGAGGTAGGCCTCCGGTGGTTTGAAGTAGGGAAGGGAAGGTTTTCTAGTTGGTAGAAATAGGTTCAAATGTCCCGAGAGGTTGCTGGATTTTGGGGTTTACAGCAGTGTTTTTTATGCATGAAAAGAAGGAGCATGTCCCTTCTCAGTTTTTCTCTTATGTATCCCTCTAACAGCCCCCATTTCCCTTCTCCTCTCTCCTCTTTTCTCACTTTTATTTAAGACTTCTTTGGTATTTTACTGCTAATCGTGCACCCCAACCCTTTCTTTACTTCTTGCTGTATTCTTTTTTTTGTAATGGCATATGGTGGTATGCATGCATGAAGTTTGCTTATTTTTCTAGGGGGCATGATAGGGTCTCATGAGCACTCTTTTCTTTTGCTGTAATCACATGTATGATTGAGTAGGAACATATGTGAGCTGCTGTTTTTTTTGTTACAAGGAAATCAGTCCCTAGGGACCATGTCTTACTTGCATGCACATGCTTTGGGTGTTATCAAAACACTCACCAATATCATCTATAATCTGCCATTTGTCAATGGCTATTTGGTGGTTTTTTTTCTGTTTACCATTTGTCTTTTTGTGTGTTTACCCGCCCCCTTTACACCCTCATGTTAACCCATTTAGGCTGCTGCTGGGGACAGCGGTAGGCCTTGGTGCTACTGCTGTTCCCAGCAAGTTCAATCCTCCTCCCCCCCCCCCCCCCCCCCCCCCCCCCATGTGCATGACCCTCTCTTCCCTTTCTCCGTCTTTTTTTTTTGTGTTTTGCAGACCTAACACATTAACCTGTAGTCATACTCATGTTTATTTGTTTGGGTTACCTTTCTATTTTGAGACGGAAGTGCACGTCCTTCTCTTTGGTGATTTATTGACTTTCGGATATCAAGCATGTCACCTGTTCCCCTATGACCTATTGCTGATTGATGGGGATGCATGGTCATTCTCCCGGTTGGGTTTACTATTTGGTGCTAACATGTAGGTTCCTCTAACCTCCCCCTCACCATTTGCTATTTTTTTGGTGTGTGTGTGAACATGATCCCAACCCCCTTTACCTGCTGCTTTCTCGCTTCTCTTTTGTGCACGCACAAGTCTGCTCCCCCACCCCACCTGCCCATTATTTTCAACCCATGAAAGCATGTTGATCCCCTCCAAATGGTTGCTGTTCCGGTAGATTCTCATCTGTGTGCACCCTTAAATCAGTCCCCAAAGTGCCACGTGTGAGTGCCATCAAACTCCATGCATCCCTCATCCCCTTAGTAATGTTCTAGTGCTTGAATGTTAGCTACTGTTTTTTAGCGTTGCTGTTCCTCACTTCATGACACGCGGGTTCATGCGGTTATTTGGTTTAACTAAGGATACATGCTTGCTGTGGCTTTAATGATTGGTTAATTAATGATGTGAAGTCATGAAATTTGCGGTGCTAAGCCCCCCATATCATTGCTACTGGTTGCTGGAAAGAGGTGGAGCAGCAGGCCCATGCACCATGGCTAGCTCCTTTGCCATTTCCCGAAAGTCCCAAAGGAAGCCAAATGAGGCTTCTCCCAAACCTGAACCAATGTGGGCCCACTTAGGGGCCTACAAGACTTGTAGGAGGCCCTAGGAAGCCCCTGAAAACCACCCCAATGGCCAAAGCCCGAAAAAGGCCATTTTTGGGGTGATCCGGCAACTCAGGCCGGATCACCTATGGCCTGTGTGTATCCGGCAACTAAGGCCGGATACACCACAGAAATGCAATTTTATGATCTTGTGATTCCTTGCCAAATTTTCATGTTATTTCCAGCAAAACCAAATGAACCAATAGGGTTTCCGGGTCACCCAGAAACCCAACTGGGGACATGGACCGCCTGTCCAACTCGGAATACCCGTGGGCCTTCCAACGGGGCCCACCAAGCCCAGTAAATCCTAAAGCATGCAAAATAAACAAGCTAAGCAAAAGTCACTTGATCGAATCGGGCGGGCCAAACCCAATGCGGCCCACCAGAACCTTGTGGTGCGGAATGATGTTTAAATTGCGTGGTTTGGCCGAGACCCAGGGCAAGGGCCTATCGGGCCCACCAAAGCCCACTAACCAAACCAAGGGAGGGTTTAACCCTAACTGCATGGAATTTGGGCTCTCAAGCCCAAAGCTGGATTATGGGCCCCAAGCCTAATGTCCAGAATACCTTGGCCAATTTTAAGAAGGTAAATTGAAAATACTTTGGCATCCACCATGGGGGCCCACTCAGGGGCCCGCCAACCAATACCGACCAACCTCTTGCATGAAAATCACCTAAAATTCCAACTTAAAACAATTAAGTAAAAATCAACTCACTAACCTAAGCCCAAAGGGCCTCCTAGGACTAGACAGAGGCCCACCAAGGGCACATGGGCTCACCCAAGCCCACCAAGGACACCGTGGGCCTTCCAACGGGGCCCACCCAGTCAGACTCAGACCACCTAAATTAAGCAAGATAAAATCAATTAAAGGGACCCACACCACTCAGGAGGTACCGACAGACTTAACCTAATTGCATATCGGATTGGGAATCGAGTGAGAAACCAAAGTAAGTTGACTCAAACCAGGGAACCCACGGGACCCGTCACCCGACGGGGTGGACCGGGATGTCTACGGACTTCCCCCGACCACAACCGAGACCCTACTTAGAATCTCAAGCCGCAGACCAAAGCCCAAAATAGACAAACTTAGGCACCCAGGTGTCCGCCTGCACCCCATCAGGAGGTGGCGACTCCGAACTTTCCCGTGCCATGTTTATGACGCGCGCACACTCCCCAATGTGGGGGAGATCACCCATTCACCTGAACCAATGTGGGTTCACACAGGAGCCCATACAACCCCTGGAACACCTTGAGAGGCCCAGGAATCCAAGCCCAATGCCAAGATCCGAAAAAACCAAGTTTTTGGATGATCCGGCAACTCAGGCCGGATCAACATAAGCCTATGTGTAGCCGGCAATAGATGCCGGATACACAGAGACCTGTGTGTAACCGGCATCTCAGGCCGGCTACACTGCCAGAAGTCATTTTGAGCCATTTCCTGATCTTTTGCTATGTTTTGGCTTGTTTGATCAAATCCGGGTGAACCAGTAGGGTTTCCGGGTCACCCGGAAACCCAAGATGGGCCATGGACCGACCCGGTCCAAATTGATTTCCGGTGGGCCTTCCAACGGGGCCCGACCAACCTATTTGTGCTTAAATAAGACAATTAAAAGAGTTGAGTGGGCCAGACCCTTTGAGGCCCACCAAAGCCCAACTTGGGGCATGCATGCGTAGTTAAGTTGTGGTTCGGCCGAGACCACGGGCAGGGCCTGTCGGGCCCATTAAGCCCATTGAACCCAACCAAGGTTAGGGTTTACAAAACCCTAATTCAAGAAACCTTGGGCTCTCAAGCCCAAGCCCAGGTAAATGGCCCCAAGCCCAAGGCCTGGCGCATTTTGGAATAGATAAGAAAGATAAATCAAAACATTCTTTTGGCAATCAACTGTGTGGCCCACTCAAGGGCCCACAAAGCAATCCCGGCCCACTTTTGGCATGAAATCCATTTAAATAATCCAACTTAAACCCTAAAGTAAAATCAATTCATTTGAACCAAAGCCCAAAGGGCATCTCAGGCTAGACTGAGGCCCACAAGGGACACGTGGGCTCAACCAAGCCCACCAAGGAATCCGCGGGCCTTCCAACGGGGCCCGCCCAATCAGACTCACTTCATTCAATAATAAGAAGATAAAATCAAGTAAAGGGACCCACACCACTTTGGCGGTCCCGCCAGACTTAACCAAAATTGAATGCTGGATTAGGCATTGGGTGAGTGAGAGACCAACTGAGTTGCCTCAAACCAGGGAATCCTATGGGACTCGTCACTTGACGGGGTGGACTGGGGTGTCTACGGACTTCCCCAGACTGCAACCGAGAACCTACTTAGAATCTCAAGCCGCAGACCAAGCCTTAGTAGAAGAACTTAGGCACCCAGGTGTCTGCCTGCACCCCATCAGGCAGTGGCGACTCCAAACAATCCCGAGGCACGCATCGTTTTGCATACGCCTCGTCGTGCGACCGAAATCGGGTGCGCACACACCTGATTTTTGCACCCCTAAAAGAAAGAAAATGAAAAGTCAAACTAAAAGTCAAACCCTGAGGGGGTCAAAAAATTGACTTTTTGATTCAAGTAAATTTGGCCATCAAACTTAATCTCATTAAAAAGAGCATTTCGACACGATTCTAACGCAACTAAATTTGCTGGAATCGGAGTCCGGATGAGAAAGTTATGAACTGGTCAAACTTTTGGGGAGCAAAAAGTTGACTTTTTGCTCGACCCCAATGCAGTTGCCTAAATTGATCCCAATGGATAGTGGGTTCCAAGCCGATTCCAACGACTCCAAGTTTGCTGAAATCGGACACCGGACGAAGAAGTTATGGGCAGTCAAAGTTTTAGAAAAACTGCCTGTGTGGCACAAAAATCAGAAAAATAAAAATTTGGATTAAAATAATAATTATTATTAAAAAATCTTATTTGCAGAATTAAAATAAATGAAAAAAGAAATAGAAAATCGGATGAGAATATTTGCTCAAAGCTAAATTGAATAGTGGTTTGAAATCCAACATTTTTAAAACGTGCTCACCCGTATTTGAAGTGCGGGCAGGGCATGCCCGTACTTCAAATACGGGCAAGCCTTTTGGAAGGGGACATGCGTCACCATACGACGGGACACGCGTCCTGTACGGGCGATTCGCACGAGATTTGTGCACGAGGGCGGCGCACTCGTATTTGAAATACGGGCAAGGCGCGCCCGTAACTCAATTACGGGCAAGGCATGCCCGCACTTTGAGTACGGGCATGACTTTTTTGCCTATAAATAGAGGGGCCAGCCCCCCATTTGTGTAAGCTGGTCCCCCCAGTCTCTTGCATGGTCCCCCTCTCTCCCTTTGATATTTTACACGTCCACACCCTGTTAGAATCCATTTAGCCCAGAAAACTTCCCATTTTGCCCCTAAACTGCCGTCTAAGCCCTGCCCTTTCAACATCTTAGCATAGAAACCCAGCAAACCTCTTTTAAATTCATTTCGTGAAATCCATCAGAGTGCGGAGGCGCTGCTGAATTCACTCGGAAGAACAACCACACATCAAAGCAAACCAGGGGTTACACTGTAAGCATTTCTATAACTTTGTATTCAACATAAGTGGAATTCGATTGATTTTGGTATCTTCTCAAGGTTCTTTTCCTTATTTTATTCTTAAAATCTCATATCTAACTACATCTTGCTTTCTTTTGCACATTACGAGAAAGAGAGACCTCACGAAAGTGAGGAATCTCCATACGAAGGGAGAGGAGAGCAACTTTTAGTTAAAAGGCTTAAGTTGATACCATTTTTTTTATTATTAAGCTAACACCGTTCTTTCCTTTGTTTGTTTTAATCAGTCATTAAGGAGGGGTTTTGTCCTCCCATAACATCTGTTGTACCCTGTAACCCCTTTCTATATCCTTTCTTAAAATCCCATGCATGTGGGTTTGCAAGTGATGAAATGTCAAGGAGGAGAGATGGAGATTTGAAGACAAATGAAGATGTTGGCACAACCGAAAATGTGCTAGAACCCCCAACAGAAATCGCCGGACACTCCAGAAGGCTAGCAAAACTGTTCCCGGCCGAAGTCGGCGCCAAACAGTAAAATCGGACGAAAATCGTACTTACAGTGCGATCTGGGCGTGCCCATATTTACTATACGGGCAGGCCTAAACCATATTGGATTTACGGGCAAGGCCAGCCCGTATGGCAAATACGGGCATCTTTAAAAATAACTTAAAAAATGTAATTTTTGGCCCAGTTGGACCTAATCCGACCCTAATTGGTTTTGACCCGACCCAATAGGTAATATGGACTGCTTTAAGTCCACTTTTGGACCATGGGCCTAGATGGGTCCACCAAGATCCTCACGGGCCCACTTATGGGGCCCATCTTTGTCTGGCCTATACCAGGCCCGTTTTCAATAAACGGGCCTAGGCCATTTGCAACCTGGCTAATGGGCCAAATCCAAGCCCACTAAGCCCTTAATATGTTTAAATAATTTAATCAAATAAATAAACTTAAAAGGGTTACCCAATAACCTTACTGGGCTTAAGCCCAACCTTGGCAACCCAAGGGCCTTCCAATGGGGCCCGTATCCGACCCACCTAACCTAAATAAAAAGATAAAAATAAAATAAACGGAGGCCCATACCTCCAGAGGGCCCCCCCAGACCAAAAAGTGGCATGCTGGTCTAGGAAGAGTGAAATTGACTCAAAAACCAGGAGACCCGAGGGACCCATCAAAACCGACGGGGCGGGCCGGGGTGTCTTCGGACTTCCCCGGACGTAACCGAGGACTTAGCTAGATCTCTAATAAGCTGCAGACCAGACTTAGACTCGGATAGGCAAACCTTGTGTCTGCCTGCACCTCTCAGGCAGTGGCGACTCCGAAAGTCCCGAGGCACACACAAATTCACGTGCGCCCCGTGTGCGATCTAGGTCAAATTTAGGTGTGCACAATGTGAATGCGTGTTTTTTTACTTGTAATTTGCTGTCTTCTCCATGTGTCAATGCATGCTCCCCACTCCGCCTTTGCTGTTATGCTACTGGTTGGATGATTAGCATGCTCCCTCACCCCATACATTCTTAATTTGCTGTTTTGTTTCTTTTGGTAAATCAAAGTGCACCCTTACCAGCTACTGTCGTGCACCCCAACCCACTTTGATGGCTGCCCTTCCAACATGTTCTAGTGCCCATGTAGCCTAAGGCAACCCTACGGCCATGCTCCCCTTGCCCCTTGTAACCTGTGGTGGCCACATAAGTTGCTGCTGGAGACAGCAGCAACACCCCTACCCCCTAGCAGCAGGTTAAACCCCAATAAAACTCAAGATTAATGGTTGCTGCCCCCTTGGTCACAGCAGGTCCTTGTTTGGCTTTCAACGGGTATGCAACATATCCCTTTCTTTCATTGTTTGTTTGTGTGTGTCAAGTTAGTATGCATGAAGGGTTCCCTTTTAGCTTCTTGTACGTCAAATTAGCAAGCATGTAAGGCATCTTTGGGGCTGCTGCTGGCAGCAGCCGTAGCCCTCCATTGTTCCTTGTTTTAGCCTTTTAAAGTCGCATGCCATGCCTTAGTGTACACACCATGAAGGGAGTATCCCGTTGCCATGCTCCCCACCCCATTTTCCACTATTCCCAGCCCCGAAAGCATGTCCCCATTTTCTTTAGAGGTTGCTGTTCCCAGCACCTACAACAAGGATTTCTGTGTTTGAGCTTGCCTAGCATGTTAGGCTTCAGAGCAAATGGGTGCTGTCCCAAGGGTCTACAGCCCCTTTCTTTTTAGGATAAGCCTGTATGGCATAATGCCTCACTGTTGGGCGTGATTTTTGCTACGATGGAATGACATGTTCAATTGAACCTTTGAACCAATAGGGTTTCCAGGTCGTCCGGCAACCCCACATGGGACTTGGACCGCCGGCCCAACTCGAAACATTAGTGGGCCTTCCAATGGGGCCCACCAAACCCGACAAACATAAAGGAATTTAAGCATGCAACCTAAGCAAGCTAAGTGAAATTAACTAATCGAATCGGATGGGCCAAACCCAATGCGGCCCACCCGAACCTTGTTTTGTGGAATTGACATGTTTGAATTGCATGGTTTGGCTGAGACCAAGGGCTAGGGCCTATCGGGCCCGCCAAGCCCATTAACTGAACCAAGTAAGGGTGCAAACCCTAAGCTTCAAGGAATTTGGGCTTTCAAGCCCAAAACTGGACCACGGGCCCCAAGCCCAATGTCTAGTGCACTTTGGCAAATTTAAACAAGATGACCTAAAAATACTTTGGCAACCATCATGGGGGCCCACCCAGGGGCCCGCACACCAATGCCAACCCACTTTGGCATGTAAATCACTTAAACCTCCAATTTGAACAGTTAAGTAAAATCAGTTCATTTAACCTAAACCTAAAGGGCCTTTCAGGTTAGACTGAGGCCCACCAAGGGATTCGTGGGCTTAGCCAAGCCCACCAGGGACACCATGGGCCTTCCAATGAGGCCCGCCCTATCAGACTCAGATCACCTAATTAAGCAAAATAAAATCAATTAAAGGGACCCACACCACTCAGGTGGTCCCACCAGACTTAACCAAATGGCATGCTGGATTAGAAATCAGGTGAGAAACCATAGTAAGTTGACTCAAACCAGGGAACCCACGAGACCCGTCATCCGACGGGGTGGTCTGGGGTGTCTACGGACTTCCCCAGACCGCAACCGAGACCTTTCTCAGAATCTCAAGCCGCAGACTAGCCCAATCGACAAGATTAGGCACCCAGATGTCCACCTGCACCCCATCAGGCGGTGGCGACTACAAATTTTCCTGTGCTGCATTTCTCACGCACGCACACATATCATGAATTAGGGTTCCAAAAATGACCTCCTCCACTCTAATTAAAAATCCTTAAAGATCCTTATATAGGTTTGTGACATCCTGACTGTCTGAGTGGGCAGCTGTGATGTGGGCGCGGAGAGAGACCTGGGCGAGCTACCACAGTGGCGAGTTACCAGGTGAAGATGTGCATATGGTTGAGATCCCACAGCGCTCGGGGATGCTATAAGTAGTCTTAAGACCTCCAACTAAGCAAGAGGCCTTTTAAGGAGCAACACGGGACTAAGTCCCCTGGGAACCCTAAAGTTAAGCGTGCTCGGGTGGGAGCACTGCTAGGATGGGTGACCCCTAGGAAGTTTTCTCGTGTTGTCCTTGAGAACAAATCCGTGAGGGCCCGTGGGCCCAGAGCGGACAATATCTTGCTGGGTATGGGTTGGGGCGTTTCAAATGGTATCAGAGCCTGTCCCAACTGGAAAGTGTGGGGTTCAGCCCAACGCGAGGACGCGTTGTCCCATGGAGGGGAGTATGTGACATCCTGACTGTCTAAGTGGGCGGCTATGATGTGGGCGGGGTGAGAGACCTGGGCGAGCTACCACAGTGGCAAGCTACCAGGTGATGATTTGCATATGATTGGGGTCCCACAACGCTCGGGGATACTATAAGTAGTCTTAAGACCCCCAACTAAGCAAGAGGCCTTTTAAGGAACAACACGGGACTAAGTCCCCTGGGAACCCTAAAGTTAAGCGTGCTCGGGTGGGAGCACTGCTAGGATGGGTGACCCCTGGGAAGTTTTCTCGTGTTGTCCTTGAGAACAAATCCGTGAGGGCCCGTGGGCCCAGAGCGGACAATATCTTGCTGGGTATGGGTCTGGGGCGTTACAAGGTTAGAAGAAGATCCCGGAGAAAAAGGAAACAAATCAGAAAAAATTGGAATTTTATAGATGTTTTTACGACTTCAGCGTTCGAACGGTGCATCGAACGCGGCTCTAACGTTCAGTTCGTAAAACCACTTCACCCCATCTTGTTCGAACGCTACTCTCACGTTTGTCTCAATCAATACCAACGTTCGAACGATGCTTCAAACGCTATCGAACGCAACTCTCGGGTTTCTCTGCAGACTTTGGACGGTCAAACGGTGCATCCCACGCTATCCAAGGCAACTCTCGGGTTTGTCTGCAATTGTATTTTTCACTAAAGGTTCGAATGGTGCTTCAAATGGCTATCTAAAGTTGATCATAACTTCTTCAATTTGATTCCGATTTTGACGCCGTCTGAACCATGACTCCTATAACCACAAAGAGTGTCTCTTCATCAACAAATTAGGCACAATTTAGATAATGAAAATAAAATACAAAGATGAAGGAATTTGGTAATTTCTAAGAAAAATTGAGAATTGAATATGAGATAAAACCAGATAAGTCATGAAATTAATGTGATAAAATGTGGTATTTTCATGACTTATTAAGGCTTCCACAATAGCTAGAGCACTCTCCTTTGCTTCACACAACACCTCCTTGGCCTCCTTCAAAGTTCAAAGTCAAGGAGAAGAAGGGAGGGAAGGGTTTAGGTGTGTTTGAATAGGGTTTAATGGGAGTTGGGAGGGTAGAGAAAGGAATTTCGTACAGGGGGAGAGGGGGAGCAAAGCCAAAATCACCAACCTTGAGCAAATGAGCTACTGCTCATTTTTATAGTGAAAATACTTGTAACTGAAATTGTATTTCGGTTACACTTATTTCAAGTATAACCGAAATACAATTTCGGTTATACTACTTTCATGTGTAACCAAAATTATATTTCGGTTACACTTATATCAAATCATCAATCATGAAATTGCAGGGATAAGGTTAGAAAATCTGACAGAAAATCTCGAACCTTATCCCTAGAATCGAAATTTAATTTCAATTATACATATTTTGTGTATAATCGAAATTTAATTTCAGTTATTTTTAGTAAAAAATGATTTTTTCCAGATTTGCCCCTCTATCTCTCCTATTTGATTGATTTGATGGGATTCTCTCGCTTAATGAGAGAATCCGAATTTTAGGATTTTTTATTTATTTTAATTAGCAAAATTAGGATATTTTTAGAGAAATTAATATTATATTCCAAATATTTTGTTTTTCTTGTCATTTTGTCCTTTTCTTTGCCACATGGACAGTTTTTCTGCATTTTGCCCTAGGGCTTAACCTGCTCATAACTTTCTTATCTGAGCCCCGATTCTGGCAAACTCAGTCGCGTCGGAACCATGTCGAGATTTCCTATCCACTGAGATGGAGTATGGTGGTAAATTCAAGTTTTGAGCAGAAAGCCAAAACTGCTCCCTAGGATTTGATTCTGCCCACAACTTCGTCTGGACCTCGATTCTGGCAAACTCAGTTGCGTCAGAACCGTGTTGGAAATTCCTATCCATCTGGATAGGGTATGTTAGTTAATTTTGCTTGAGCAAAAAGTCAATTTATGTTCCTCTACGGTTTGACCTGCTTGTTAGGGTTTTCATTTTCAGCACTTCTAAGGGGTGCAAAAATGGGGTGCTTACAGCTGCCCCTCTTTGCCAAAGTCACCTTGCGGATGAACGGCAAAGAGAAAAAGAACCTTGTTTTTGCTCTTTGCATTTCTTTTGACATGGTCGACGAGCTTAGTCCTTTGATGTTTTCAGTGAAATAGAAGCGCCAAATGATATGGTGTCACTTCTTGTCTTCAGAGTTTCCTTACCTTTCGTCTCTCAGGTTTTCTGGAGCAACTCTTTGGCCTTTATTTTATGTTTGAAAGAGATGAGATTGGACTTGAGCTCACCAACCTGTTTCAATGTTGATGCAAGACACTTGGCAACATTCTTTTTTCTTGTTTTTTCCATTAAAGCTTTTAGGTGATTTTAGACTTCTGATTCTTGTTACCCTTTTCTTTTGACTTAGTAGGACAGTTTTTTTTTGTTTTTTTTTATAGCTAGGGGTCGGCAAGGGGACGGAAGGAAGGAGGAAGGAGGAGGAGGTGCTCTTGTTGCTGTCTGGTACCTCAAGGAAGCTCGCACACCTGTCCTATTCTACTTGCAAAAGTGGGAAATCAAAAATTACAAAATGGGCCAATTTGCCTTGAAGTTCTTCACTCTGCTCATTCTTTTCCATGTCTTGGGGGATCTATCATCTCTGTTTTCTGCTAGGGGGCCTTGCTTGATTAAGTCCAGACTCTTCTTCACAGAGCTTCTTCCGCTGGGGAAAGTGGGGTCTGATCCTTGCTCTTATTCTTCTGGGAGAAGGTCCTCTTCTTACTGGGGAAGCGTTCTCCTGTCGATCCCCTTTTTTGTAATGAGGTAGGGTCTTCCCGATTTGGAGTAACTCCACTAGGGATGGGTGGAGAGCCTCTACCTCTGTTTTTTCTGAGATGGGCCTTCCACTAAGTCGGGAATCATCCTTAGGGAAACATGGGGACTTTTCAAACAGTCATGAGGACTCCTTTTGACAAGCATGGGGACTCCTTTTTGGGCCCGAGGGGGGGGGGGGGGATGCTCCACTGGGGATTGGTGGGAGCCCTCACGCCGTCATCCTTTCTGTACAACCTGTTTCTTTAAGTTGGCTACAGGCTTATCCTGTTGTTTTGGGGGCTCTCGTTGAGTATGGGAAAACTCCAATGGGGATTTGTGGGAGCCCTCTTTATCCAGCCAGTTCCATTGCCATGACACTCCTCTCTTAGTATGGTGCTCCACTGGGGATTGGTGAGAGAATGTCACATTTCCTTTATGAGCTCTTTTGCTTGCCCAGTGTCTTCGTCGTTTATTGTCGGCAGATTCCTTGTCATCCTCCATTTTTAGATACCACTCTCTGTTATTAAAGAAACTCCACTGGGGATTGAGGATAGGGTATCTGTCTTCTTTTGAGGGGTTTGTCTTTTCTTTCACCCTCAGCCATCTTTCTCTCCTTGCCTCAATCGTACTTGTGAAGAAGGGAAGGAAATAGGATTTCAGTTGAAGACTAGCTGGGGGAGTGTATGCAAAAGCATTTTTCTTTTCTTTTTCGAGCCTTTTGTCCATCACAGCAAGAAATGGCTCCCGTCATGGTTGTGAACTTATTAGCTAAGGTTAGTAGCACAAGTGAAACACAAGAATAGTTAAGCAGAACAATTATAGCAAAAACAGGCGTGTCAGTGTGTGTCTGTGTCTGCAATATCAAAAGTTGATCCCAAGGTCAGATGGGACTTGGTATGCTTGGTATTTTTAGTAGCATTGTCATCATGGGTCACCGTGAAGTTCTAACTCAGACACAACCTGCCGCTCTGGACCCTTCAGATTTATCCATCTTTCTCGGCTCACTGCTTTTCGATATTTCTGTTCTTTCTATCCTACTTGCTTCAGACTTGACCATTTTTTCTCTCTTCTCTTGCCATGACTAACCCCTTTTTGTACACAGCGCCCTTTTTTCGGGTTTTCACTATGCCTGGTCCTTCTGGAAACTCTAAATTCCGTCGTCGCCAACTAATGCAGACTTGACTGTTTGCCCAGATCATTCTTTTTGGGATCCGAAAGGTCTTGGAGATAGGACAAAATGTAGGCTTGGTCTAGATTATGAAGAAATGGTTAGCGGCTCAAACGGCTCAACTATCTAGGTTCGTACAGTGTCCTACTTTTATTGTTGTTGGGGCTTACATCCTGGTTTATTTTAGTCTCTATTTTTGTTGGGTAAACACTTCCCCATTTTCTTTGTCTCTTTTCATTTTCTCTTGCATTTTCTTTTCTTTTTTAGGGTTCTCTTTTCCAGGAATGCCCTTTTTTTTTCTTTTTGCCAGGAATGCCCGGTTTGATGTCTAGCACACTTGTACTGGGTTGAAAGAAAGTATTTAAGCTTAAAAGTGTCTAACTAGGGTTGAAGAATTTAGGGTGATCGAAGGGATTTATAGTCTACGGGAGAATCAAAGATGGCCTCTCTTCATTTCCCAATGAGAATGATCTTAGGCGTAGTACAATTTGACCGCGTCTGCATTTATCTTCTCAAGAAATATGGCTTCGTCCATCTCTTGTAGAATTAGTGCGCCTCTGGACAGAACCTTGTGAACTAAGAATGGTCCTTCGTAGTTTGGCTTGAATTTCCTTCTATTGTCTTCTTGGTGGGAAAGATTCTCTTTAGCACAAGATCTCCCAACTTGAAGTGTCGTGGCTTCACTTTCTTATTGTAGGCTCGTGTCACTCTGCTAATATAGTTGGCCATGGCACAAAGCCTTGATTCTTTTCTCGTCCAATATTTGTAGCCGGTCAAATCTGGATTTTTCCCACTCAATGTCACTGATTTCAGCCTCCTTCAGAATTCTGAGCGAAGGAATCTGTACTTCCACTGGGAGAACTGCTTCCATTCTGTACACAAGGGAAAAGGGAGTTGCCCCAGTCGATGTTCTAATCAATGTCCAGTATGCATGCAGGGCATAGGGCAACTTCTCATGCCAATTTTTGTAGGTGACTACCATTTTTTCAAGTATCCTTTTCAGATTCTTATTGGCGATCTCTACTGCTTCATTCATCTTGGGTCAGTATGCTGTAGAATTCAAATGTTTGATCCTCAAATCTTCACACATCTTTTCCATGTCCTTGTTATTCAAGTTCTTTGCATTATCTGTGATGATTGCCTCAGGCATGTCATAGCGGCAAACGATGTTGTTTCTGATAAACTTAAACACATGGGACTTCTTCACATCTACAAAGGACATGGCTTCTACCCATTTGGTAAAGTAATTGGTCACGACCAAGATGAATCGATGTCTATTCAAAGCTTTTGGGTGAACTGCCAAGGCGAAGCCATGGAGTGTAGTGTGTTTGGTGGTGCATGGATGTTATCCGCATAAATCTGGCATAAAGTTCACTTTCTGACATGGACGTTGTAACGCCCTGGTTTCGGGTCAATTCCGGGTCAATTACCCCAGACCCGAGGTGTTATTGATTTAAGGCAAAAGTATCTAAATCTTGATCAATTTAAAACTTTTTCTTTCTTTTATTATTAGAGTTATTATGTGGAAACAAATTCAATTATAATAAAACTTAATAGTTACAAGTAACTTTTAAGTTCATAACTGGTTCACAACTACTGACTACCCTTTACAAAATATCCCTAAGCTTGTCGACCTCGTCAAGAGTACCTGAAAAATGGGGGAAACTGGAGTGGGAATAAATCTCAACAAGTAGCAATGAAATGAGGTAAATACAGTCCATAATTTTTACAAAATAAGTCATGAGGTAATACGGTAAAACAAAATCACGATAATAACATATATAAAGCAATTAACAATCCGAACCATGTGTGACATGATAGGACTCATGAACTGAAACCACTAAATAAGATATTCCTGCCCCCATTGTTGCCACCTCACGACTTACATGATAAATGAGCCCACACATACAGTCACTTCCATTTCCTCCGTCAACTATCAATGCGGATCACCCCCGATAAACACGGATGGGCTGGTGCGTACAATCCAAGTCAATAACAACAAACCTGCAACTGCGGAATGAACAAACCAGGGGAATACCAATCCGATCAAAGATATATGGATCCTCGACCACACGACTAATACCTGTAACGCCTCGAATCCGGGTCTCTTTTTTTTTTCATTTTGACTCGGATCAAGGCATTAACTTGTGGTACATTACAGTCAGTTCAAATATAAGGAAATAAAGAACTAAGATTTATCAGAGTACTAGGAAGCTTAAATCATTTATTAGAAGCTGAATCATCCGATTACATCCACTAATTAAATGAAAGGCAACTACAAATTTAACTAACTCTTAATATCCTACACAATCATCTATTACGATTCCAATAAAATAAATACAGCTATATAAAATCATCCTACTCTTTTCATATGAAATTTCTAGACTTCAACCCACTATCTGTCTAACCTGTGGCGTCCTCTCCAAGATGACCTGAAAAGTAGAATGTGAAGTAGGGGTGAGATACAACTATCTCAGTAGGTAACACATGCATGAGGAAACAGTTTATACATATAGAAAATAACAGTGGTTTCATTCTCGGTAAAATAGACGACTAATTATGGTCAATAAGATAAACAAATAATCTCAATATAAAACAAACATTTACTCAGTGCCCAAAATAAAATAAGTTAATCCTGTGCATTTCCGTTCAATTTAAAGGACAATGTATTATATTTCACATTCCCATGGTTTCTGGTTTATTTTCTTTAGTGTCTTCTTAAGAGCAGTTCCACATTTTATTCGTGATTCCATAATATTCCATTTTAACAGTTCTCATTAAATCATAGCAATTCTATTCAGTTATGACATTTCAATATTTCCTTTTTAAATAAACAATCCATCATCCTGAGAATCAATCATCATATCAGTAATAAAAGCCAACCTTCAGGTAGTAGCCTATCTCTACCATTAGAACGCAAACACGTAGTATCCACACAAGCTCCGCAGGAGAATGCACATCTCTAAGACTACAGGTACCCCCTGCAGGAGACAGCATAACTCTACTGCAGGATGTGAACACCTAGCATCTACCTCTACCGTAGGAGATAGCTTCCTCACCTTCCAGTGGTAACTCACACACCCATCCTCCATGTGGGATGCAATCACGCATAATCACATCTCCCCCACATGAGGTATCTCTCCTGTAGGATGCAATCCATTAGAAATACATCTGCCCCAAAGGAGGTAATGAATCTCTCCTGCAGGAGGTAATGTCTCCGCCACCAAGCGGGTATCTCCGCCACCAAGCGGGTTATCTCTGCCACCAAGCAGGTTAGGGTCTCCGCCACCAAGTGGGTATCTTTGCCACCAAGCAGGTTAGGGTCTCCGCCACCAAGCGGGTATCTCTGCCACCAAGCAGGTTGGGTCTTCGTCACCAAACGGGTATCTCTGCCACCAAGCAGGTTAGGGTCTCCACCACCAAGCAGGTTAGGGTCTCCGCCACCAAGCGGGTATCTCTGCCACCAAGCAGGTTAGGGTCTTCGCCACCAAGCGGGTTATGGTCTCCGCCACCAAGCGGGTATCTCTGCCACCAAGCAGGTTATTTATAAAACTGGCCACCAAGCCATCACAGATAGTTCTCAATTCCATTATTATTTATAACATATTAGGTTCATGTTCAAGGTCCGGTTCTAAACAGTTCCCTAGTTTATTAATCATAATATTTTGTTCAGTATATAAAAATAAGTTTAACGTGACATCCTGATTTAGTGTTAAACAGGTATTTAATTATATCAAAAGTTGAACGCATAACACGCACGCTAAAGTGCGGTTCTAATCATGTATTAATTAATATTCAACTGTTTAATAATATATGTGGTTCGTTTTTAAAGTATTAAGATTTAATTAATATACGGTTAAATTATCAAAAATTGTTAAAGTTTAGGTTTAGTGAAAGAGTCATGTACATAAACAAATCTAAGTATGTTTAGGTTAAGTTTTTCAATTTATTTAAAGTTTGGTGAGGGTCAAAAAGGCATATGAAAGTATTTAGAGTTTAGTTTAATTCAATAAAGTAAGATGGAAGTATTTACGTTTGGGTTTTAATTCATTAAAGTATATAAAAATATTTAAGGTTTAGGCTTGTAATCATTAAAAGCCATTATTGTAATCATTACAAGCCATTAATTCGTTTTTTTCATTGATCGCCTAAGATCGCTCCGATAGACGAACCTGGCGCTCTTCAGCGTTACGCGTATGTCGTTATAAATAAAAGGAGCGCCGATCGTCCGTCACTCGGCGGTCTCGGGCGCTCGAAATTTTTCAACGAACGCTGAATATCGCCGAGGAGCGCTGAGTACAGGCATGCTCGGCGCTCTAACCAGAACGACGAACCGAGTTTCTAAACATCAAATTTTTGGGTTCTAATCGCTTCTAAAATTCATATAAATTAATATCAATCAATATACACATATTTACAACATAGAAGATCATGCAATTGAATCGAATAATCTCATAAACACAAAATAAGCGTTAAAACGAAGTGCCACCTACCTCCGTCCGCTCAAATCCTTTCTTCTTCCAACCAGAGACTTCCTCTCCTCTTCGCTGGCAAGAGATGTTCCAGGAATGGTGAGGAACCAGAGATATGCCCTCTTCCTCCTTCTTCTCGGTCTCCCTTTCTCTCTCTCGTTCTTCTTCTCTTCCGCCACAGCCTCCAACTTCAACGCACAAGACATCCTACGAATACAACTAAAACTATTCAACCCTATTTTATTCTTCCCTGATCCCACGCATCTCCCTAGGATCAGGTTCCATATTCATCCACCCATTAGACTTAATAAGGACCCTTAATCCATACTTAACTCGATATCTCGCGATCCAACGGTCAGATCTGCGTCAAACTCCAGATCTCCCCTATCAGTGTGATCATCTATAATTATAATTAATATCCTTCAATAAAATTCTCATCTCCTCGACTTCAGGCTTCAAATCAAACATAATTACCAATATGCCATTATTCCAATTACTAAGCTTTAAATATCATTGTTAATAGACAATCTAAACCCCAATTTAAATCTATTAGTATTTCTCAAGTCTAATAACAAATTTTAATTAATGTATTTAATTATTTTACCGATAATTAATGTGAATTGACCGAAATACCCTTCTCTCAATATTTTCACATCTACCCATTCAATTTCTTCCGAAATTTCCAAGTTTATTCTCTTTGTCATTATTAGTCCGTTATACATCCCAATTTATTTTGACAAATTCATTGACACTCCAAATATTCGTATTAAATTTTTATTTATTTATTTAGTGAAAATTCGGGGTTTTACAATACCAATGCATGTGTAAGTCACAAGTGAACAACAAGCACGGCCAAAATACAGCTCAAGTGTGTGAGTCACAAGTAACCTAAAATACAATATAAAGCTCGTGTAAGTCGATGTCTCATTGAAGCACGCGGTGGTAACCCAAATAACCAATGTCGAACTCGGCTAAGAAATCCGCACACGCGGAAACACAACTGTGTCAATAACAAACCCGGAACTACGGAACAAACCATTGCCAATCAACAAACTCGGCTAAGACCAAGCCGATCAACAATACCATTGCCAATCGACGGTCTGGATTGCTGCCATCGTCACAGCTACGATGGTCAAACCTATAAACTATTGTCGATCAACAAACTCGGCTAAGACCAGGCCGCAACTGCAACGGAAATGCATATTGGGGAGTACTGAACAGGAAATAAATTATTAGACAATTTCATTCCACTTCATAACTAAGCATTGGATCCATACTAAGCACTGCCCACTAGACACAACTCACAATAAAAAACATTGAATAAACTTACGGTGCAATATTCAGTGATAAACCCCATACAAGGAGACATGTCAAACAATATGTCCACGACCATCAGAAATCTCGGTGAAAACCAATCAGATATTTAAAATAATTGAATTCAGGTCTTAAACAGAGTTCCAGGTCACTATAACAAGATACAAATGGAAACATGCACAATTCCTTAATTAATTATTTAAAACGTAAATTATTAGTGTGAGCACTCTTAACTCACTCGTGTGAAAATGATAAGTTATTGGCTGAATCATTATCTTAATATTTACTAAGAGTCATCCCCTAGTTGGTTGTTATTCTAGATGTTCATTAATAATTACCCAAGTTCTCCTTATAAGAACCCAAGGTGTCAAAATTTATTAACTCTGTTATTTATTACATCCAGGAGGTAACCTAGGTTTATATTGAAGTTTTAGAATAGGTTAGGTTACCCAAAATCAGATCTAAATAAGTTGTGACCTCATTCTACCTAGAACATCTCCAAAAATTTCATCTTTACAATCATCTACCCAAATTACTATCCTTTAATCCAAATTTAATTCCGCCAATTCCTACATCTCAAATTATCCTAATTACAAGTGTTTCAACTTTAAAATTTCAAGAAAAACCATTAAGAATTAAATCTGGGCTCGAATCCCAAAATCTGGAAATTCTGACATAGGTCACTCGAAGGGGCGCTCAAGCGACCTAACGGGCGTTAGAGAATTTAGTTATGTTAAAATTTCATAGGTGGGGCGCCTGTAGTTGCGCTCGAGCGGTCTTTCGAGCACTCGACCAAAACTTAGTTTTCTGGGTTTTGTTGATTTTTCCGAACTTCCTAATTCTTCTATTATTTTAATTTGGGTTTAATCATATGAATTTCAATCTAAACTAATTCTAAGACAATCCCTAATCTAATCCTATCATCTTTAAATTTATCCAAGATTCTCTTTCGAACTTAATCTCCCATGATCATTTCTAAGTTCTAAAAGAAAGTTTGAAACACCAAAAATATGTTTTATAAATCACCAAGCTTTGCAAACGAAGTCTAACTAAATTAACACCTCGATCAAAACATCTAAAACACAAGGAAAACATGCATTTTCTCCAGTTTCAAGGGTTTGCTACTTGCCTCTTGGATAAACCCAGATCTACCGAAATCTCTTTCTGTGCCCATTTTCTAAGCTAGTTCGCACCCCTTTAAGCTTCACCAAATCTGATCTCCACCGTTCAGATTAAAGTCTCTCATGTGTAGATCATAACCTCAAAATTTCAAGATGAACCAACGGTTAGATCTGCCTAGAGCTCCACTCGAATAGGGCTGATCAGCCATCTCTGCAACTCCTTTTCTTTCTAAATCTCTCCTTTCTTTTCTCTCTTCTTTCCTTCTTTTTTGTCCAGACTTAGGCACAAATTTCTCCTCTTTTTGCTCTTACTTTCCAAACCCTAAAACCCTTCTTAAACCTCTCTTTTATATCCTCACTAATAAACAAAACCCTAATTAGGTTTAGCTTATTTTAATACACTAAGTGTATTCTCTCTTTTATCCTTCTTCTTAATTTATCTTTCTTAAACTCTCTTTAAAGAATTCCTAATGAATTTTCGTACTTATTCTTATCCTAAATTTTTAATTCTAATTAGTCACTTATTATCCATCCATATTGCCAAAATTAAGGACCCTAAATAATATATTTACCATTAGGCCCTTAATCCATCTCTTAAACCTTAAATTCATTACTTTACATCCAACCAAGCTAAAATCTGGTCTAATTAAATTTGTTACCTTAATAATTAATTATCTTATTCCTTACATGAATTTAACTAATTGGAATTGACCAAATTACACTTCTCTTTGATTTCCTATCTTAACCTATAAATTTCTTCCCAATTCTTCAACTATTATTATTCTTAATATTTTCTCAACAATTTATTTCCTAATTATTTATTTTATTTTAGAAAAATCCAGGGTTTTACAAACGTAGCAGTCCGACTCCATTGTCGTCCAGAGTAGACCATCCTTAGAATTTTCCTTGCTAACATATGCCCATTCATGTGTGCACCGCAAAAACCTCCATGTACTTCATTGATCAACTCTTTAGCCTCGTTTTCCTTGACACATGGTAGCAGTGAGTCATTATATGACTTCTTGTACATTCTACCTCTGCTGCAAAAATACTGCCCGGCTAGTCTCTGGATTGTCCGTTTGTCTGCAGCCGTGGCGCCTTCTGGCAAAGTCCTGTCTTTTAGGTATCTTTCAATATCCGCATACCATGGTTCCTCTTCGAGTACGCTCTTCTCAATGCTGAAACAATATACAGGATGATACTACACTTCTATCTCCAGGGATTACACAAAAGTGTTATCAGTGATGGTGGCTATTGATGCTAATGTAGCCAACGCATTCGCGAACTGATTCCTATCTCGTGGCATGTAATTGAATGCCACGTTCTCAAATTGCTCTTCTAGTTCCTTAATCAGTTCTTGATATGGCACCAACTTCATATATCTTGTCTTCTAGTCCCCCATCACTTAGTAGATGATAAAATAAAATCGCCGAACACTCTCAACTCTTGTATACGCATCTCGATTGCTGCTCGCAAGCCTAACACACATGCTTCATATTCTGCCATGTTGTTGGTGCAATCGAACAAGAGTTTTGCTGCTATCGGGTGATGGACACCTTTTGGAGAAATTAGCATTGCTCCGATTCCTTTTCCATTAACATTGACTGCTCCGTCAAAGAACATCTGCCATTTGGTCTCCTCTGCTGACTTTGTACACATCACATCTTCATCGGGGAAGTGAGTCAGAAGTTGTTGGTAGTCTGGTAAGGGATGTTCTGCCAAGTGATCCACTACGGCTTGCCCTTTTATCACCTACCTAGTTGTGTAGACGATGTCGAACTCGGATAAAAGGACCTGCCATCTTGTTACCCTTCTAGTAGAGATCGGCTTCTCAAAGATGTACTTCAAAGGATTGAGATTTGAGATTAGTAAGACTATGTGGCTGAGCAAGTAGTGTCGGAGCTTCTGAGTTGCCCAGATTAGGGCACAACATGTCTTTTCAAGCACTATGTATCTTACTCTGAAGTTGGTGAACTTCTTGCTTAGATAGTAGATGGCTTGTTCTTTTCTTCCCTTCTCATCATGTTATCCTAGCACACACCCTATAGCCGTCTCTAAGACTATCAGATACATGATCAGGGGTCGCCCTAGCACTAACGGGACCAATGTTAGGGGACTCATCAGATACGCTTTGATTTTGTCGAATGCCTCTTGACAGTCTTCATTCCAAACTATCGGGTTGTCCTTTTTTAGCAATTTGAATATTGGTTCGCTGATGTACCGACTGATGTACTATAGTCTGCCAAGGAACCCTCTTACTTCCTTTTCTGTAGATGGAGGAGGCATTTCCAAAGTTGCCTTTGCTTTGACGGGGTCAACTTCAATTCCCCTCTTGCCAACGATGAATCCAAGCAGTTTCCCTGAAGTGACTCCAAATACACATTTGTTTGGATTGAGCCGGAGCTTATGCTTTCTAAGTCTATCAAACACTTTTCCAAGGTTCACCAAACGATCCTCTTCTTCTTTTGACTTCACGATCACGTCATCTGCGTACACCTCCATTTCTTTGTGCATCATGTCGTGGAATAACAGAGTCATTGCACGCTGATATGCAGTGTCTGCATTCTTCAGTCCGAACGGCATCACCTGATAGCAGTAAGTGCCCCAGTGTGTGATGAAGGATGTTTTCTCCATGTCTTCAGGTGCCATCCTTATCTGGTTGTAACCAGAGAACCCGTCCATCAATGAGAACATCGAATGCGTTGCTATATTGTCAACCAGTACGTCAATGTGCGGCAATGGAAAGTTGTCCTTCGGACTTGCTCTATTTAGAACTCTGTAGTCGACACACATCCTGACCTTCCAGTCTTTCTTGGGAACCGGCACAATGTTTGCTAAACATTCTGGATAATTTGTGACTTGCAAGATCTAGCATCCAACTGCTTGGTGACCTCTTCCTTAATCTTTAGGGCCCATTCCGACTTCGTGCATCTGAGTTTTTGCTTCAAAGGTGTAGCCTCAAACTTTGTTGGTAACAGGTGCACAACCAAATCCGTGTCTAACTCGGGCATATCCTCGTATGAACATCCAAACACGTCAGAATAAGACTTTAAAAATTCAATCATCTGCTTTCTCAATAATTGCGACAGCTTTTTACCAATTTGGAATATCTTTGGTTGTGCTATTTCACCTATGTCTATAGGTTTAGTTTCCTCAATGTTGGCCTGGAGACCCTTTTCATGCCTTTCCAAAGCAAATATGATTTCAAGCGGGATCTCCAACGATTCATCATCATCCTCATGCTTGGAAGACTTACAAGGGACGATGTTTGAATCTTCTTGCTGCAATAGGCAAGTGCCCCAGCCTGATTTGTTGAGGCCTTGCTCATTTTCAGTACTAAGCACTGGCTCATGCCTTTCCTTTATTATTGCTTGTTCAGAGCCAAGGCTTTTAATTTCTTTTTCTTTTTTTTGTTCAATTATGACAGCCTCATTACCCATCCCATGCTCTGACCTTTCTGGGTGTGTGTCGAGATTGATACTGAGATTGCAAGGTTCAATTTGTTTGTTTTTGTTATTTTTGCTTTTATTTTTAGTCACACGCAAATAGCAGAAAGCATTCAGATATTCATTAAAAATTTCAGCTACTGCTACAACAGAAATCTCAGAAGTTAAGGGAAACCCCTTTGAAATATTGGCTTGTTGGTTGCAAAGGGCACAGTGCTCTAGTTCTTCATTGGTGATTGGTCCTCCTTGTTGGTCGTAGCTATCTCTTCTAACTCAACTTCCCCAGTTAGGACCATGCGCTTTCATCTGATGATATGCAAATAGGGTCATTGGCTGCACCAGTCAGCTTGTTCTGGCTTTCCTCTGACCTGGGATCATAACTTGGTGATGACCTCCTCATTGATATTGGCATGATGGGAAGTGCCATAAGTATTTCTGTGCCAGGCAGTATGTAAGTGATAGTGACTTGCTGTGTCAAGCTCAGTCCTGCTTGTGAGGTAGTAGCAAGTGCTATGGGTGGTGCCCCTGGTTTCGTGGTGGAGAAACCCTCCGGGGGCCCCCTACGGTAGGTCTCATGGTACGCCTCTGCAAGAAGTGGTTCTATCACATGGGGTGTAGCACCCTGAAACCAGGTCCACCCGGTTAAGGTTCATATTGGCTTCTGAGCGCTAATTTAGGGCCCAAAGCATGATAAGTCACCTTAAGAAACAATCTACGACAATTATAAACCTAAATTAATATAAAAACAGCTATATAACGGCTGTAATAGTAAGGTTGTGTGAAGACTCTAACACCTAATTTATCACAGTTATATATCAACATCATTTTATCTACCAAAAGCATGAACAAAAGGGGTTATCTAACTCTCACTCTCTATCACAGCATTCATATACAGACATCCAAAATACCTATGTACAACGACACCAAAATGCATCCATGACATCAAAAGAAAATAACTGACTGAACTACAGACCCTCAGGGACGATAATAGTCCTCTGGTCTATATTCTTAATCTCCCTCATGTATATCCCCAGGTCGCTCTCCTGGTGCTGAAAACAAAACACCGAATAAACAAGGAAAAACACACGTGAGAAATAATCTCAATAGGAAGTAATATGCGAAATATAGTATTATCCTAAACCATGTTGTGCAGTTTGAAATACAACAAGATATAAGTTTTATCAGAAAACTATGCTAAATCCACAAGTGAGCATCCTTATCATAAGCATGCTACATAGAATAAAAACAGGCAATTAAATAACATATACACCATGCATGCAGTTCAAAGAAATGCAAATAAGGCAAGAACAGTCTAACATAGCAAGTAGGACTCATGTCTTTGGTAAGTCTATAAATCAGATTAAGAAATAAGTCCAGCTTTTGCCACCTCATGATTTACTAGAAGAAAGCCTCGCAATCTTCTTACGGAGTACCCCCTCCCTGGGGTTGGCAAGTACAACCCAAATACAACACTGATCCAGTACCAATCTCATGTCAAACTTGATGAGGGAACCATGCTGGGTCTATGTATCTCATTCCAATATCATATCCGATGAGGGAGCCACACTGGGCCTGTGTTACCTCATCCCAACAAGGTTGCCGCTTATAGCGATTGGACTTAAGTGTTAACCTGACAAGCCAATACCATAACATTTACTAGCCTAGGAATGGATCCATACCCCGTTTATGCCTATTAGACCACAATAGACCAAAGACACTAAAGAACATAACAAGGACAGGAAAATAACTGATTACTATTGTCTCATTCATCATATCACAACTAGTGGAATCCCACATTCATAGTAACATAGTAAGTCATAAGCATATCTCATAGGCTTCAGCCTCATCATTTGAACATCAATTCTTTGGAAAGAAAAATTAATTAGCTATGTAAAATCTTGTTAAAAATATAAATCTAGGTAAGGGTTTAAAAGAGTCCACCATTTCAAAATACCAATGTTATATGCAACGTAGAAAACAAAGCAATTCTTTTATTTGGTTAAAACAAAACAAAACCAAGCTATACTAAATCAAATTTACATTTGTTGAAAATGATGTCAAAATAATAAAAATTTACCTTTTTATATTAAATGATGATTTTCTATAGCACAAAACCAGAAAATCCACTTGAAATAATTACAAGAAATCCAATTCATTTGATAAACAAAAAGTATAATTTACTACAACCATTTGAAATTGATTTAAACAAAACACAGCTCCAACACTTTAAATTCAATTTCAAGAATCTTAAACCACTTGTAAAATTTTTAAGATAACGTTTTTAAGTTTCTTAAGACATGATATATCAATCCCAAAAATTACTTTTTTATATATTTTAATTCAAATAGTAATGAACCATGATATGAAAAGATTATTTTGTTCAAAAACATGATATTCGTTCACAAACAGTAATGTTAAACCACCTTTAGTAAATTTATCATAAATTTTTCTAGAAAACTCAAAATTGAGCATCGTTTGATGCATTGCAAACTAGACTCTTATAGCTTTCCAAAGGTATATAGCATGTAGGCTAATTCTATACATTTTGGATCAGGTTTAGCTCCTTTTTTAGGGTCAAAAATCGGATTTGTGTAATTAGCAATTATAACATGATCTGTATATTTTAAAGCACAATCAACACTAATGTTTCTTAACAAACCAGAAGACTAAATTGCTTCATACACAGCCAAATCATACCAATATAAACTTTTAACATCAATGTACCAAAAACAACGAAACAGAACAATTTTACAAATAAACCATGGCTGAACATCACCATGCTTGAAACACGCTTTAAATAATTCACAACCCAACATTCATGGTTCTAAAAACTAGCATCTCAGATGCTAAATGAAACCATGCAACTAAGACATAAACAAAAATTCGGATACAAGGGAAAATTTAGCCAAAACAGCACTAAATCTTGACAAAACTAAAGTAGTTTCGATAAAAATCTTTACCAAGGTTACTACCTACCTGAATCACTTTATTTGAAACTCAATAAGCAAGAAACCTCTTTAGCTCAGCTGGATTTTGGATTGGAGATCACCTAATAGCTTCAGCCTCCACCAATTTCAACATCCCAACTCATCAAACTATGCCCTTTAGCCTCTCCTAACCATGAACTACGAAAGCCCTCACCTTAGGCTTCAATTCCCATTCAATTTCTTCTCTTTCTACCTTGACTCACTTCAGCCATCAGCCATGAAACCCTTCTCATACGTATGGAGCAAAAAAATGAAGAGAGACTAAGGGTTCCAAGTATATATAGTGAACCAAAACCAAGTGAACCATAGGTTCACTTAAACCAGACCATAAACCTTTGGGTTATTACTACAATCAGCATTTAACCCACTTTATTAGCCTTAATTAAAACCTCATTAAACCTCTTATTAGCCCTCTAGACATCCATCATTAATAGCATATCCTTTCCCAATTAAATAGTGCAAGTCTTATACACTTAGACTATAAAATGAAACCAGGTTCATAGGCTTGCCTTAACTGAACCATAAGAATTCTAATTCATTAATCACCTCCAACCTTCTAAACCAACACCACACCAATCAAACTCAAATTTTATCATTGTATAAAGCCCCTAAACTGTACTTCTACAATTTTAATACAATCAACCCATAATGTTGTCCCCTTTTAATTAAACTGGTTCAGCAAAAGTTATAATTGAACCATAATAAATGATGATCATTTCTCATGAGCTCACCTCATCAAATCTCGTTTATTTATTTATTTATTTATTTATTTACAATTATCACTGGATTAATTTCAAATACACAAATTTCTTACCATACAACAATAACATAAATAAGACTGTTGGCTTACCACTTCACCAGCTAAGCTGCCCTCTGCCATTCACTGGACCTCCTCTCCTACATATCAAAGGTCAACAGTTAATGAATCCATTATAAGAAGCAGGATTTCACATGGGCATGCCTTGAAACATCTGGCCAAGCCAGTCACGAGTTCTGGGGTTCCTTTTGGCCTGAGGGGGAGGAGGTGGAGACTTGAGCCTCAGGTTGGGTGGTCCTGAACTCCCTTGGCTTTCCATCATACATATGTACATTATTGGGCCCTCCTCGGCTTTGGACTCTCTGGTGGGAGTGAGCGGCGGTACTTCTTCTACCTTCCTTTCTGTAAAACCCCGAATTTTCCCAAATATTAAAATAAAATAATAATTAATATTCTTGAGGATTATTATGGATGGAAATAATTTATTATTGTAGGGGATATCGTTACAAGCGGAGATCCGGAGTTTGGCGCAGATCAGACCATTGGATCGTGAGATATCGAGATAACAATTAAATTTTGATGTTGCTGTGTTCTGATTGGGTGAGTGCATTGTGGGTGATACTTGTGTGTTGCGTTGGATCTTAAATATATAATTAGGTTTTATACCCTAGGAGAATACGATTTGTATCCTCACCGTACTGCTATTGGTATTCGACGGCTGCAGAAGACAAACGCATGACCGAAGAAGAAGAAGAAAGAGGGAGAGAGGCCACTGTTCTTGAGTCTCTCTTTGTCCTAGAGTTGATTTGCATCCTTGAAGAGGTGTGGAGTGTTGCTAGTTAGAGGAAGAAGAGGAAGAACGCACGATAAGAGGTAGGTAGCACCAATTTTTCGTTACGTTTTGTGTTCTGGAAGTTAATCGATTGTGTTGCATGATTTTAGGTTGTATTTACATGTATTTAGCATAGTAGAGATGTTATATGTATGCTAGAACTGATTAGAACATGAAAAATTGAGTTTTGGTACACTGTATGGCCGATTTTGGGGGGACCGCTGACCTCTCTGCGCTCGGCGATCCTCGGAGCTCTTAGGCGCTAGTGAAAAGGGTTTAGACCGCCGTTGACCGCCTACTGACAGGCAGTCGGTGCTCTAATTTAAGCAACTGCCGACCTTTGACCGCCCAAGCGATCCTAAGCCATCCTAGGCGCTTTAGCTAGAAAATGTAATTTTGATAGTTTTTCATCCCCTTTTCTTTTCCAACCCTTTTCCAAATAACCCAAGCCTCCTACATAGCACCCTTATTCACCTGAAATTTAAGTAAATGTCCTATGTATTTATTACTCCATTTACTTAAGTCTTTACATGTAAATAAGGTTTTACCCCCCATTTGGAACCAATAAAAATACTCCCAAGGCCCAATTCCCAACCAATAAAAAGTCAACCTTTCAGTTTATGCCTAAATTTCCAGTTTTCCCGATTTTTATCAAAAATCCCGTTTTGAGTTTGGTACCCAAATGAGTGATTTAAAAGCCCATAAAATTCTAGAAGATTTGTTTACCCGTAACTAGACTATAACCAGAATTTGAGCTGAAAACTCCTCATGGATTGGTCTAGAAAAATTATATACCCAAAAGTCAACGTTTTTAACCAGACTTGGAATATTATTGGGGTCCGAAACTTTTTGTTTCGGAATCGATTGATTTTTAGTATGGTGACCTTATTGGGAATCCTAAGACTATTCCACTCATCCAAAATATATTTTGAGAATTTTATGACATTATTAGTCCCAAATCATTATAAAATAGGTTATTTGGATTTCCACCACTTGTAACACTTCTCTAAGATTATTCTTAAGGTGTCTCTAAAGGCCAATTATACTAAAAAGTTCATATTAGATATTTAACAACCTTGTTCTATGATTTAGTACAATATGGGGTTTAAAGAGGATCAAATTTACTTGAAATGATTACAAGGATTCTATATAGGTTATTTCCTTCTCAAAATACTTGTAAGAGATTCATACCATCTGCAGATGAGATTTGATACCACCTGCGGGTGAGATGAGACCTTCTGTTGGGGGAGATGTAATCCGGTTTGGATTGCATCCCACAGGGGAGATATGTGACCACTTGCGGGTGAGATGAGACCTCATGTTGGGGGAGATGTAATCTGGTTTGGATTGCAACCCACAGGGGAGATATGTGGCTACCTACGTGTGAGATGAGACCTCCTATGTGGGGAGATGTAATTCGGTTTGGATTGCATCCCATAGGGGAGATATGTGACCACCTGTGGGTGAGATGAGACCTCTTGTAGGGGAGATGTAATCAGATGTGATTGCATCCCACAGGGGAGATATGTGACCACCTGCGGGTGAGATGAGACCTATTGTGGGGAAGATGTAATCATAATGTGATTGCATCCCACAAGGGAGATATATGTGATTACCACCTGCGGGTGAGATGTGACCACCTGTGGGTGAGATGTGATGACTCCTGCAGGAGAGACCTCATGTAGGGTGGATGTGATTACTACGTGATTGCATCCTACATGGAAGAATGTTGATATTAGATTACGAGATTCCCTATTAATTATGAATGACATGATTTACATTTAAATAAACTCTCTTTATTTCAAGCACAGAATAAATGTTGGTTTCGTATGGTGATTAATCGTTCTTATTATCGACAGTGACTATCCGATTATTTTATCGTGCATGAATGATTACTTTTATATATAAACTGTTTCTAGCATGCATGTGTTACCTACTGAGATATTCGTATCTCACCCTACTTCATTATCTTATTTTTCATCTGTTTCATGTGAGAGTGTCCTTGGGGTTGACGCGAGGGGGAGTTGCAGATTACTGAGCTGAGGATCTGTATTATTTCGTTTAGATCTTTCTTTTAGAGGTTGATATAGATGTATCTTGATGGATATTTTATGATTTAATTGGATATGAGAGAAAGTGTGCTAGAAAACCCATTTACTAGATTTATGAATTTATATTGATGAGTTAGTTTGATGGTTATAGTTAGCCACGCATATTGATGAAATTAATGTTTAAATTCTCCGCACTCTGATAATTAATAGAATTAGTTGGATTTAAATGTCTGGTAATTAGTAGCTTTGGGCCTAGTATCACTTCGGATTCGGGTTTGGTGCTTGTTTTGCATAGACCCGGGTTCGGGGCGTTACACTTTCAGTGCGCCTTCCAAGGAGTCTGGAGTAGTCTTCAGGCTGTGGATTAAATCCAAGCCCGAATCCAGTGACATGTTCGTAAGGCTGTATGGCTGTCTTGACTCCTTGTTTGTACTTGCCCAATCCTTCTCCGGCCCTTAGGCCCCAGTCGGCGCTTTCAGCAAGGCCAAACATCTCGCCTCTTTTTCTTCTCGGCAATTGCTGTCTCCTTTCAGATTCTGGGATATGGTTCACTTGCACCATCTCCACGGCTTGGAAGTTTAGGGAAGTGGGCAGCTCGTAATCCACATAGGGCACTCCGACCTTCTCAAATTCACGATGGTCCTCAGCATGTACTGTAATCAAATCGTTTCCTGAAATGAATCGAACCATTCTATGTAGGGAATATAGCACTGCCCCAGCTTGGTGCAACCAGGGTCTTTAAATTAGCAAATTGAAGGAGGCGTTGATATCCATGAGTTCGAAGGCCATTGTAAAGGACCTTTCTGCAATGACGACTATCAGGGTGACCTCACCCAGGGATTCCCTCCTGACATTGTCGAATCCTCTAACATTATGGGCACTTGGCTTTATTAGTGAGGGATTCAACTGCAAGCTGTGGAAGATCCTCATCAGGCAAATATTTAATGCTGACCCATTATCGATCATTGCCCTTTTTACTACCAGATTAAAATATTTCACCGTGATGTATAGCGGTTCAGTGTGATCGTATCCTTCCAATGGCAGATCTACTGCAAAGAAGGAGATGGCCTTATGTGCCATAATCACTAACACAATCGCTTCCAGCTGTTCAGGGTCAATATTCTCGGGCACATGGGCATCATCCAAGACTCTCAATAATGCCTCTTTGTGTTTGTTTGAGTCAATTAGAAGATGCATTATAGAGATTTGAGCAGGAACCTTGTTCAGCTACTGGAGGAGGTCATATTCCGGTATGTAGAGGCTATTGTGGAGATCTGTGATCTCCTCCTCCGTGGCTTTCCCTTTCTTCTTATGGGTCTGTGGTAATTTAGTAGCCACTTCCTTCCCTTTCTTTCTTCTCTTTCTTTCTTCTTTTGTCTCTCCCTCTGGTGCAGGTGGAGGGTCTGTGTTTACGTATTGGCCGGATCGAGTTATTTGATCGATTTCTGCTTCTAATGTGATGGCGATGGATTGATGGCAGATGGGGCGGATAGGGCAATGTGGGGCACAGCGTGGTATAATGGAGGCTCGAGGTGGAGTTGTGAAAGGTTAAGGGTGGATGGTTCAAATGAGAGGGCGGTTAGATCATGTGGAGGAGTATCCATCATGTCAAAGATGTTGAGGGTGGATGGGTTAGGATCTGGGATGGGAGAAGGGTAGAAGAACTTAGATTCTTCAACCAGGTAGAAGTGCACCAGAGGGAAATCTGGGGTTATGCCTTCGTCATCTTCTGCTCCAATGACGTTTACTATTTGATGCTCAACCCCTCCCTGGGGATATACCCTTATGACCTGTCCTGGTCGTCTGATTAGTACAGATGGGTCGAATTGCCCTTCACTGCCCTGGTCATTGTTCACCTGGCTCGCGGACTTACTGGCGGATGCCTTTGAGTGATCTGGGAGAGGGTTCATGGAAACGCCAGCTGCAAGAGTCGGTGCCGATGGTGCTGGGGAATCGACCATGATGCGCTTGCTGTTGATCATATCTTGTATATCATGCCTCTAGTCCCAGCAACGGTTGGTGTTGTGCCCTGGATCACCAGAATGGTACTTGCAGCATTCTACCTCAATATAACTTTTCGAGTTGACCAACTGGGGATTTGGGGGCTTGATTTGCATGTACCCCTTCTTTAACAGTGCCGGCAATAACTCTGCCGGTGAGTATGGCAAAGGGATGAAGACCCTTCTGAACCTAGCCTCTTGTTCCTCTCTGATTCTCATTACTCCTTGGTAAGGTGCTGATGCTTGTCCCGAATTTTGAGGTGCCACTACCTCGGGCCTTTGGGCGAAGTGATACGGTCTTTTTGGTTGGACATAATTGATGCCTGTGGCTCTTGCCTTCTGAGCTCTTGCCCCTAGCTTTTGCTTCCTTGGCAAGTTACCAACCTCCTCTTCATGGCGCTCTGCCGGCTACCATCGATCTTTCCTGCCCTTACTGCATCTTTGATCTTATCTGCCGTTAGGATCAGATTGTTGAAGTTAAAGGTGCTCTGCCCCAGTAGGAGAGTGAAGAACGGCTGCCCTAGTGAGGCAATAAACAGAGATTTCATCTCTTGTTCCAGGAGTGGGGGTTGTACCAGGGTTGCCAGCTCCTTCTGTCGCTTGGCATGCTCCCTTATGGATTCCTGGCTCTTCTTAGCCAACCTCAGCAGTTCTGCTCTTGTCTGTACTATCTGGTTGTTCAACTGGTGCTGCTGGATAAAGATTGCCGCTAGGTTATGTGAAACCCCGAATTTTCCTTAAATAATAAAATAAATTAATAAATAATATCTTTGGGAACTTTAATTGATGGAAATATTTTATTAATGTAGGGGATGATATAATTAGTGGAGATCCAGAGTTGGACGCAGATCCGACCGTCCGATCATGAGATATCGTGGTATGATTCATATTTTAAGTTGATGTATTCTGATTGGGCAGTGTGTATAGGAAAGTTTATAAGTGAGATACATGGGATCAAAGAGTATATATACCAATTAAATAACCTAATTCTATACGCTGGGAATACCAATTGTATACTTGCTCGTATTGAACAGCCGCAAGCGACAAACGTGAACGACCAAGAACTCCTGGAAGAGAAGAAGAAGAAGGAGGAAGAGAGGACTTGGTCTTGTGCTCTTTGTCTTCCTGAGTATTGCTGGGTGATAGTGATCATAGTTGTCTAGAGAAGAGAAGGAGAAACCATCGTAGAAAGAGGTAGGTGACACCGTTTGATTGATTGATTTGTATTTACATTCGTTTAATCTCTAGAGCATGTTTTTATATGATATATTGATGTATTTAGTTTGATAACAATGTTATATGTATGTTAGAATGATATTGGACGAAAAAAAATCACGTTTTGAAACTATTTCTGTTCGTTTTTGGGGGACCGCCGACCTCGACTGTGCTCGGCGATCCTCGGCGCTCTTAGGCGCTAGTTAAAGTTCTTAGACCGCTGAAGATCGTGAGATGACTTATTGTCGGCGATCGAAATTGCACTACCTCCGACCTTTGACCACCAGGGCGATCCTAGGCACTATGTGCAGAAATTCCAGATTTTTGTAATTTCGAACCTGATTCAATTCTAAACTATTTTTAGATAATTTTAATGATTAATTAAGATGTTTTAAGACCAAAATAAATTATCTAATTCCCTGTTCTACAGAAAAATAAATTAGGAAGATATTTAGGACATTAGTTGCCAAACTTTGAAAGTAATTGAGAAATCTAGTCTTTGGAAAACTTGACTACTATTTGATTATCAGAACAACTTTAAATTACACTATAAACCAGAAAATTACATAAAGAGAATTCAGAACTCAGATAACCTGAATATTGAAGTAATTGACAGATTTAACCTTTATATGCCGCTAGGCACCAACCCTTATAGAAATATTATATTTTAGGGAATTTTTGGAGTCTAGTGGGCATAACTGGTTATGGATCCATAGTTGTTGTTAGATAGCTGAGGGATATGTCATTTGAATTGAGTTTCTCCCTGGTGCGACGCGCTTCCTTTGCAAGTTAGTTTGTCTAGGAAGGTCCTATGTCTGGAGGGACACCCCGGTGAGCCGCTGGTGATTCCCTGTACATGTGGATAAGCGACCATCTCCATGTATTGATTATGGTGCTGCATGCTGGTGGTACATGCCAACTTTGATGGGTACGTGTGCAATAAGTCAGTGACTACGGCTCTTGTCTAAGCTGCGCTGCATGGGACTTGAGTATCATTAGTAGCATTGCTCCTAAGATGCACAGTGGTATAGCGATTCGTCGAGAGTCATCTCAAAAGGTTTATCTATCTTTGTGAGTCCTACAATGATACTGAAATCACAAACACTTGTTATTATTATTGTATACATGCTGGAGGCATGTGATTGAGATATTGGTCGGATGTAACTGTTTAGTGCAAACTATCAAAGTATGAATTATGTTATTCATTCTGATATTGGATTCCTATAAAAGAACTTGCCGAAATTCATATTCTGAACTGTTTAACTATACTGTTTTGTATTCATGATCGATACGAATGATTAGATGAGCCTGCTTAGTCGATATTGCTTAATCGTACATGAACTGTTATTTTTCTTATATGAACATTTTAAACATGCATGTGTTACCTACTGGGATATTCGTATCTCACCCTACTTTTATTTCATTTTTCAGCTGATACGCGAGAGGGGGATCATAGTGATTTCCAAGGAGAGGTAGCTGAGTATTCACTGGAGGATTACTTTTACCAGGATATTGTCTGAGGTGGAGGATTGATATAGACTTAGTTACTTTGATTAGACTATTATTCATTTGGTTTGATGTATTAGAGAGATGAGAGAGATAGTGACCTTTTATTTTACCAGACTTTG